>VXAU01005294.1:1206818-1249736 GCA_013399695.1 Formicarius rufipectus
AAAAAAAGGAAGTAGAAGAAAGAGTCTTTGTCACACATGCAGGAAGAAATTCCTTCAGAAGCTCAAACTGTCAATGAGAATAGTAAAAACACAGTCATAACATTTTCTAGGGTAAGAACTCTTTGATCATAACAACCTTACAGTGTAGGTCAAGGTTAGCTTCAGGTAACTGAGAAACTAGGTTGTTCAAAACCAATATCCAATTGCCTACATCCTGGTTTCCTTCACCAGCTGGATGGAAAACATGACAAACTAAAGCCAAAATAAAATAAATACATGGGAAAATTTGTGTCATTCCTTTTCCCCTTCCCAATGAAAGAGAACAATGCTGGAATAGTATCATATTCACACAAAGGACTGAAAAGGGAGGACAGATCAAAATACCTTGCTCAATCGCTCTCTTTGAAAGCAACGGCTTATAGTGGAAGGGGAGAAGAAGGGACACGGCTAAAACGAGCTAACTTCCCAGTGATGGTCACTTGCCATTTATTTTGGTAAGGACAAACAACGCACAGCCAGGATGCCTGGCTTGCTCAGTCAGCTGCAACGAGGCACACACTGAAGGACCAGCTACCACATCTAACCAGTGAAGTTCCTACCAAAGGTCAATGCCTGCCAAAGATCAAGGGCCAGCTACATAGTCAACTTCTGGGTAAAACAGGAAACCCTTTGCATACTTAAAAATGGCCCAATGAAAATTTTGCACTGTTAGTTGCTGTTTACTATCTCCATTTCAGAGGTTTACTACTGAAAGGCTGTTCATTTGCATGCATTCCCCAAAAGACAAATTATTAAAATTTCAGTTCTCCACCTCCTCCAATTTGTTACACAGCTGGAACGTTTCAAAAGTAAATGCAAAGTATTTTAAAAGCAAAAATGTTATTGACTGATTCATGCCAGAAAAAAAATAGTCAAATTTCTGCAGCAAAATTGAACAACTAAAGAATACTTGTATTACAAATAGAAACTGGACTGTTTAGGAAGTCTTTATAACCTCTCACATATAATCAATACATGCTTCCAGTACAGCCTGGTATCACAGCGTGGTGGATCTCTGGTGTCCAATGTTAAATGAACGGCTAATGAAACTCTCAGCAGTTACAAACAAGTTAACAGCATCACATTCAGCATCCTCACTGCCAGCAAAAGACAGAACTTGGACTATAAAGGAGTGCTCTTCAAGTGTTTTTCTGCCATTTCTGATGGGCCACAAGCACAGACATGTAACCCAGGCCTTGTTGCAGCCCGCAGACATGACACAAGCCTTCCAAAACACGCACTCCTTCCATGAGAGGCTTAGCCAGCAGATGCAGCTTTACAGTATCCACCAATTTCTCTATATTTAAAAAGAAACCCCCCAACCACAACAGGTCCATCCTCTGTACTGGTGCTCTTTGTTAAGAGTGCATTATACTTTTTGCATACTCCAAGTTCAAATAAACCCACAAACACAAAGTGAAACTTTAAATAAAAAGGCCAGTAATGGCATGCTTTAGCAAGAAAGGAAGGCAAGCCACAACCTGATCTTGATTTTCTGCCCTTGAACTCTTGAATTAATTATAACAAATTACAGGGAGCCCAACTACAATTTATAAGCACAATAAACTCCCTTACAACCACCTATAATTTTATCATAGTTAATCCAAATACCTAAAGAATTATACAGCACAAAACTCCAACATGCCTTTTAGAATGAAAAAAAAAAACACAAAAACAAACAGGATAGGTCATATTCTCTTGTCTTCTGAGGCCTCTCTCTCAGCAAAGGCTGCATTTGGTCTCTGCAAATTGAAGTCTAGTAAAGTCTAGTGACACCACCATATTAATAACATTCATCTTAAAAAATGCCATAGTGGGATTGCAAAAGAAAAGTAAAGCAAAGCAAAGAAATCTGTACCTTGGCATTTTTTGCTGGAAAAAAAAAAGCCATTCAATATAAGTATAGATATTACACACACTAGAATAAAAATATCTAGAGCAAAAAGTTTGTTATATGTACATCTTTGAAAAAAGCAGTGTATCCATTTGGTTTGGGTTTTAAGTACATGTTAAAAGTACTATTGTCCAACATGGCAGTCCTACTGACTTCACACTACACACACTGTTAGGCTTAAAAACACACTCAACTGTGTGCTCATACCCCCTGAACTGAGCAGAACACTCACATCTGGCTACAGGGATCCAAAGGTTACAGTACAGCAGACTATTTTTTCTTTTTTGATCACACACAGACACACACACAAAAAAGGTAGAACTGAGTCAGGTAACTGAATTGCAGCAATGACACATACTGCTTGTGACACACACATCTCAACAGGGTTGGGGTTTTTTTTGAGTGCAAATGTGTAAGGTGCCACACAACTGCAGCCTTCACCCTCGCTTTTCTACTAACATGGTCACCCCCATTCCCACACAAGGTTCCAGGGCTCTTCCTCCTTGCCCTGAGCTGCATGTGCCAGAGACAGCTATTGCTGTGGTGTGGGTCTCTGGATAGCAAAACAATTCTACAAAACATGGGCTCCAGTGATGGATAGGAGCTCCAACCACATATAGGTTCCACCCATACATAGGTGCTCAATAATACGACATGGCATGCAGCCTGTGTGTCATTTCCCTCTTGATTAGTCACATCCTTGGAAGGAGCAGGTCCCACACACACAGAGCAACTCATGCGCCCAGATCTTTAGATGGAACAAAACAAAAAACATCCTTGAACGGCAGCTACGAAGATCCATCCTCACAAAGATGCAAACACGAAAAGACATATGCTGAAGACTATTAAACCTCATGGAAAAGAGAAGCACAGCAAAACCTGTTAGTCATTCCTGATTTTTAACTTGATTGCAGAAAAAATTACATTAGACCTCAAAAAGTTCATAATAGCTGAGATCTGCTTCCTTAATTCATATGGGTTGTCTCAATTCAAAATATGCTGTTCCCTGCCCTGAAAAACAAAGCAGCTAACCTTCCAGCTGTATCTACTGTGGGAAAAGGTGGTTTAAGTTACATATGGAAGCAATATGAGTCAATAGTTTGAAAATTCTCCTGGTAGCCAGCCAGGTTAATGGCTGAGCAGGTTAGAATATCATGCTAAAAAAATGTGGTGAGTTAACCAGAACATATGTATACTCTGTGACACTGAAAATAAATAGAATTTTTTTTTTTTTAAATCAGGTTTAAGTACATGCATAACTATTCTTTGGACCCAAAGAAACGTGAAGAATGCTCATTATCCCATTCTCTCCTCCTCACTGTGCCAGTTGGAACAATAAAATGTATACACCACATAAGCTCCACTTCACTTTTTAATATATATTTAAAATATTCTCCTGCTATTCAGATCTAAACTCTGGAATTACCCAAGTCGACTAGGTTTTTCTGGCAAAATGTACTGCTGTGCACTGATGCAAAAGCTGAGCTGAGTGAACACATATACCAGTGAACAACCGGTATGCATATGTAAGCATCCAGAAGCACATCACAAAATAATTGGTTTGTGGGTGCAGAGCAGCATGCAAGTGTATTCAGGTGTTACTTTATTCAAAGAGCAAGTGAACACGTTCAAACTTACAGAAGAATGTGTGCTTGACTTGAACTTTTAAAAAAAATAAAAAATAAATAAAGGCTCTGGTAGCCTGCAATGAAACCTTGCTCATGAATTTATAGATATAGATCTCATTTGCAAAACCCTACCAGTGAAACCTGTAGCTAGTATCCTAACCTAACATAATCAATATCTGAGAAAGCTCTATTGATTTAGTGGAATTCTGCCTTGTAGGGAGGAAAAACCTAGTACACTGGCTACCTCCTTTTACAGTAATCTGCTCTGATGATAAAGAAAAGACTGCTTGAAACGTGACACAATGAAGTTGCTGCCTATCTATAGGTCATCAGTACAACAGCTTGTATTGCTGCAAAAAGATTGTTGAAACACCTACATTAGTGCTCAATGCCAGCAGAAAACAGGAAAACTCAGGTTGCTTCCATCTCTCAAAGCGCTCTGGGTGACAGTGTTTCCACAGGAATAGCTGAAAACAGTCACCCCACACATGAGTAAATCATGCAGTAAAACCATGGCCCATAAAGCTGCAGCATCCTGGTGAATGCAACGCTGCAAAGGCGAACACAGGTCTGATAACAACGGGAGGTTGCCAGAGAAGTATGTGAATCAGTGCCCTGTTGGGTGGGTAAAATAGATCCGTTTCATGAAATGAATAATTATTCTTTGTAAAAGCTTCAAAAACAGCTGAAGATATCAAATGCAAAAGCAGCTGCCAAAGATAAAACAGTGAACCAGTAAACATCTCACTGCACAGGAATCTGACATCTTCCGACACCGAGATTTCTGCCAAATTCTTGTTGAGATTTTCAGCTGTATAAGGGCCTCCACACAAATGCTTCTTTTAAACACATTTGGAGCCTTCAGGATTGTACTGACATCCAGTTGCAGCTTCTTTAGCATTATACCCTGCCAGCAAGGCAAAAAAAATATTAAAGGTGCCTGGAAAAGGGTAAGTTTAGAACTAGTTTTCAACCTTTGTGCCTCTGCTATAAGAGAAGGGAGAAAGTTTGCTCCAGCTTGCAGTATAAACTTCAAAATTCCATAAATTTAATTAAAGACTGACAGTGCTACTAAACCCAAGATTTCCACTGTCTACTGTGGAAAAGGTGCTAGAAAGCTACATCAAAACCCACAAGTCTGTTTGCTCACCGGCTGCTGCTATTGGTTTGACCTGCTTTCTAATGCTGTAGGCAATTTTCAATCTATCCAGGACTTCTAAATAGTACACCAATGAGCCACAGCTTCCTCTTTAAAACACACTATAGAAAAGAGAGAATGAATCACCTGCAAAAGTCATGCACAACAGAGGAATCCTGAATCATGCTGTGAAAATGCCCGCTTTTTCTTACACAGGAAGTCTACAGCAACCTTCACTCTCTTCATCAGGAAAACTACACGACTGAGGCAGGATCAGTCTGTGTCATGAAGACTTTTAAGTAGTGTATTTCCTAACAGTCTGTATTTCCCCAAGGAGAAACTACTAGTCACTGCTACTGTGTCACATGGAAGACAAACTAGCCCCAACCTAGGTAACATACACGTGTCAAAAACAGTGCCTTAAACTACACTGGGAGACAAGTCAGCATACCAATCCGTGAGGTACACCGTAATATTCACCACGCTCCCTAATGAATGGGCAACCTCATTCTGCAATGACACACACTGCTATGCACCTTAAGGGGAAAAAAGGCAGTCAAGCAGTTTGCAAATTCTAAATGACAAAGGCAGTGAGCGGCACAGTTCATAGGCTAGAGGAGGTACTATCCTTTTCATCTTCATTTGGGGAGATGCATAAAGGTTGATGGGCATTTCTGTGATTCAAGCAGTGAGGGATGACAAGTGTTTTCCTTTTTTCCACCTTTCTCCTATAAATAAAAACATTGAAGAGACTGTGTCTTTTTGGTTTGTGTGGGGTTTTTTTGTTTTGTTTTGGGTTTTTTTTGTTGTTTGGGTTTTTTTGTTTTGTTTTTTTTTGTTTGTTTGGTTGTGGGTTTTTTTGTTTTTTGTTTTTTGTTTTTTTTTAACATAGGGAAAGCAACATTAATCCACTAGAATAACTATCTCTGTAGCTATTATATTAAAATTTCACAGAAGAGGAAGAAAACAGCCATTGTGTATTCATTGTATATTTCAGAATAACTCCCAAGCTCCTCACTGTCAGCCACAAGTGAGAAATTTGAAACAGATATTTGCTGAAATAACTTACTACTTTCTTCTACCTAAAAATTCAACAAAGAGATTTGAAAAGATGCACAATGCCTTCTCCCAAATAAAGACTTGCTTAATAAGACCCTAATGCAAACAGGTCAGAACCAAGCTTTCAAAAATTGGGCAGGGCAATCACAAGTGAAGTGGATGATGGACTTTTCTCATAAGTAAACAAGTCAACTTTGAAACTGCTTCATTTATCCAAATGTTCTTTCTATTTAATGGGCAACAAGAGTTCACTTTGCTTCTTTTTCTTCTCCTCAGTTATGAAGCAAAGGGAAGCAGTTTTAGTACCAGCATGATACTAGAATTCCATGGGCTTGTTTATTTTCAGACAAGTGTATTAAAATAGGGGCTATTTTTAGGTTAACAAAGTACCTCTTGCATTTCTTCCACACTGCTAAAAAGTCCTCTGCTCTGTGCAATCTACCACGTCAGAGAGATGTCTGTATATATAACACTCATACTTATGCAACGTAACTACACACTCATAGAACTGAACTGCAACCACTTACCAAGTGCTCCCAGGCCCTAAATATTCTTACCTGTGGCCAATCCCCAACGGGAGATGCCACTAATACCACCTAACAGCTCAAAATCAAGGCCCCTGGTGAAGTTTGAGACCACTGGAAACACTGAAAAGACAATGTAACCAAAGTACTGAAATGCTGCCAGTTTTCCAGCACATAGTAGCATCCCCATTTGAATGCAATCTTTTCCTTACAAATTTTTAAATCGTTGTAACTGCTGAATAGCAAAGCCAAGGAACCACATTCCTCCTGCCTCTGCTGCAGTTTCAGATTTCTAAGGAACAGGATAACCTCAACTACTGTAATCTCTTCTCAGTGCTCTTCCTAATGTCAGTAGTGAAAAAGATATAAGATTTTCAAAAAGCTTTAAAGTTTATTCTTGGTGTATGTGCACCAGGAATTAAAAGCATCCTTCACCCCCAAAATTACTGACAGATAATTTAGTCCAAATTATATTTTTCTCTTCGTGCAGTGCAGAGCATCATGAAGTCTAAACGAAAGGAGTAATTCTGCCTTACAAGAAAGGAGGGGGAAAAAAATCCCTCTATTTGCTTTTAGTGGTATTTGACTGGTTTAAGGAGGCAACTGCACTAACAAACTTCAGGGAACAAAATTCACCAAAATTGATTCTATTAAGAGTCATTCCAACAGCCACCACAGCAGGACCTTTTTCACTAGTTAAGTTTACACAATCTCTCCCAATTGGTGGCTGGGAAGCCCTGCCCATCATGATGATGGCAGAACACTCCTGTCTGCCAGGAAACATTAGACTTGAATTTCAAATCTATAGAATATTATTTTTGTTTAGAAATGGAACTATAACAGAATAATGTCCCTACTTTGTTTGTCATTTTGTATCTCTACATCCTATCTTAAGCCTGACACAGATCTTGAGGGTAAATACCTAGGTGAAAGTTTCTTGTAGAGTTTACAAGTGTAAGTAGATATAGCAAGGCTATGTTGTTAAATACAACTTCTGACAAATTCTCCAGATGTGTAAGCAGAAGCTAACTATCCCCACTCATCTTATTGCCTTAAGACATTCTGCAGTTGAAAGAAAGCAAGATGCAATTTTCCGCTTCATTCCAAAAAGTAGGTAAGTTGCAGTTTTCATTGGCTTTTTCTTCTGCCAGTTATAACAAGATTTAAAATCACTTTTCAGCACTATTTAAGATAACTGGCTATTAGCACAAAACAAGGTAAGGGGACACATTCAGAGTACACAAGCAAACTTTTAACAGATTTTCCATAAATGTACGCGCACACAAAAGGGGTACTGCTAGCAACACAGCCAGGAATACAATCATACATGTGTGTAGCAATGGGAAATCTAACAGAAAAAAGCCAAGAACCAAGAACAACAGGATTAAACAGAAGAGAATTGATGCTCTAGGTTGCCACAGTGTCTCCAGTGGTGGGGAGAGCTTCCTCATTGGCTGAGAAAAAAAAGAGTAGGTGTGACTCATCACAGAATGCAGCTGCACACACAAAGTAAGCTCTTCGATGATGAAAACAGAAGCCCAGAATTCTAGCTTCAGCACCATTTCCACCATCAGGTATCACAGGCCATTTAAATATTTTTTATTTCCTTGCAAGAAGGCAGAAGACTCTTTCTCCTGCAATAAAAGTTGGTAAGACCTTCAAAGCATGTTTCAAAATGCTTAATGCATTTCCTGTTCTTTAAGGATCATAAAATGTCTCAAGTATTAGATTCAGTCTCACAGACCTTCAGCTCTTCTTTCTGGAATTAAGGTTCAATCTTGACTGCCTATGTAATCAAGACACATTTTTAACACAGTGGTTTGCAGCAGTGTCCTCATCACAAACAATCACTTCCTCTAGCGACCAGGAATAGGACATGAGGAAATGGGATGAAGCAGCTGTAGGGGAAATACTTACACAGCGATTATAAGGCAGGGACAAAGCAGAGCTTGTTGTAATAAGACAAATGGTAATCCTTTTAAACTAAAAGAGGGTAAATTTAGTCTAGATATAATGAAAAAATTATTTGCAGTGAGGGTGGTGAAGCCCTGGAACAAGGTCTAGAGAGGTGGTGGATGTTCCATCCCTGGAAACATCAAGATCAGATTGGATGGGGAGCTTCGGGCACCCTGATCTAACTGAAGAGGTCCCTACTCACTCCATGGGTGGAGTTTGGACTAGGTGACCTTAAAAGGTCACTTCCAACTCAAACTATTCAATGACTCCTCTGTGATTCCTGCTTCAGATTGGACGTTAGGAAAGTGTTCTTCACTCAAAGAGCAGTTGGTCACTGGAAGAGACTCCCCAGGGAAGGGGGGACTACAGCACCAAGTCTGTGAGAGTTCAGGGAGCATCTGAATGATGCTTTAAATCATAAGCTTTAGTTTTCGGTAGGCATGCCAGGAGCAGGGAGTTGGACTCAGAGATTGCTATGGGCCCCTTGTTTGGTAAAACTAGGTATTCTTTTTCCTTCTGGCTTTTCAAAGCTATAGAGTATCTGGAGTCACACTACATTTTCTTGCTCTTTACTAACCCAGTTTTAGTTCTGTTTTGAACATCTGAAAAATCCCCGACTGAATTTCATACCATTACCTCATTTCAAGAACTGCGAAGTTTAGGAAAAAACCTAACGTAATAAAAACCACAAGCACGGACAATAGAATTTCTATGTCAATCTACCTAGCTGCTGAATTTTTTTAGAAAAATTTGAATTTATGGTTCTCAACCATCACAGAAGACATCCACATTCCTTATCCTCCAGACACAGTCAGCAAGAACTTCTCGACATTCAGTACAAGCTCAGGCCACCCAACCAACACACAGGTTCAGCGAGTGTCTCCTACAGCACACATGTCCAAGTGAACAAGGAAGAAAGGAAGGAAGATATCAAGTGCTTTTGCCAAGTGCAAATAACTCCACTAGCATGACTGCCAAGGAAGGATTCAACCTGGGCTACCTACGGCCAGAGAGAAAGCTCCTCCACCATGCGTAAATGGTGCATTGTTACTATATGAGAAGTTGTTCAAAACATAACCTTTGCTGCCACTTAAAAGGGCCCAACAAAAGAATCTAGAGAACTCCAAAAGTATCTGATCTACTAAAATCGAATATAAAAAAAGGCTCCCACCAGGAAAGCAATATGTTAGAACACGTGATTACGCTCCAGAACATAAAATTAGTATTATTTCCTTATGATCAGATATAAATGTGTATCTGCCTGATGCCAAAACATTCCTGTTACTACATTTCTAACCATCACAGCCACTGCCTTCAAAACACACTAAAGCAAGAATGCAGGCTGAAGTATCCTACACTGTATTTATAGTTATGCAACACTATTTTTTAGAGTTGCTACATATGTACTGCCCAACCACACACACGAAAACACATTCACTTTCTGGTCTAAAAGCACAGTATAATGTAATAGATTAGAT
Source organism: Formicarius rufipectus (assembly GCA_013399695.1). NCBI lineage: Eukaryota > Metazoa > Chordata > Aves > Passeriformes > Formicariidae > Formicarius > Formicarius rufipectus. Next base: position 1,216,535 of record VXAU01005294.1, read on the forward strand.
CTAAGCGTCAACAGTTTCTTAAAATATCTCGCACAAAGAACTCAGCTTTCAATAACCAACACACAGAGAACAAGGCCCCCATTCACTGAAGAAAGTCAGCTGGGAGAAGGGTTTACCCTCCTCAGCAAATATTTTATAAACAGGGAATTAATGTTGAATCTTAGGTCTGCCTTGAAGGAGTTCCTACTTTTAAGTCAAAGTTTAAACATCCACTAAAATACACATCCAAAAAGAACCAACTCAAGAATATTACTGAAAAGCAAAATAACACATACACTGCAATAATATGAACACAACAAGACCCAAGCAAATACTGTGTGTTATTTGTTGTTGCTGTCCTCTAAAAGCAACATGAAAGCTAATTAAGTATCAGCTTGTTTACAAGGCAGGTACAAGCTTAATGTGTGTGTTTTATGCTGTAGTAGCCACTAATATTAAAAAAGTCTAATAATTAAATCAAAACAATAAAACCATCAAAGGAGCACCAAAATGCAAATAACCCAGACTGCCTGAGCTTGGGTGGCCACCCACGGCTCTTACAACTCACCCAGCTTGCATGTAGTTCCAGAGCTGCTCCCTTGCCTGGGCTGTATGAGCCCAAATTCCTGCTGCAGGAAGGCAAGGGGAAGCAAAAAAGGCACAAAAAAAAAAGGCCCCACATTACCAAGTTCCTTCAGGTCACATCCACCATCTGTTCCCTAGGGACTCAGGACTCCCCAGGGGCTCATCACTGCCTCCACCAAGCAATGAATCTCTGCGCTTGCCTTCCACCCAGCCTTGGGAGATAAGGTGCAATTCCAGTCTTGAGATGATCAGCACCAAGACTATGAACAGGACTGGGACCTGTAGGGTCAGGCAAACTGGAAATGGCCATCTAAAACCAAAAGAGGATTCTATTTCAGTAGAAACTTCTTTGCCTCATTTTGATTTATAAGCTTTCAGCTCCAGAGTTCCTACTGCTTCCTCTGGGAGATCCCACCATGACATCTCAAACACTTTTGTGAATAAGACACTTACATTGGTACTTGTTCTAACTCTTCTTTTCCTGTGTTTCATGACACAGCACCTACCTACAGCCCTCTCTATTAGTTCATTTAACACAGAGAGACTTATTACCACCACATATAGGTCAGTTGGCACCTCCATGCCATTTCACAGTTGTTCCTCAACAATCTTCTGTAAAAAATTATCCAGTAATTTGAGTCTCCAAGTCACTTAGTTGAGAACAAAAGGTTGACAGGATTCATGGGATTAAATTATTTTCCATTTCTAAGATCTGCTATTCCTACACAACATCCTGTCCTTTCCTGTTCACTTGATACAGCTTCCATGTATGGCAGTGCACTGTCTTAATTTATGTGAAGCATTTAAAATTATAGTCCATTGAACTAAAGCACTCTCAAAAAAAAAAAAAAAAGGCATAAAAACTCCATGAAATTATCAAGTTAGAAATATTCTCTTTGATGACAAAAGTTGCACTGGTTTATGCTACACAAGGATCCAGCCCAATTTAAGAAACAGAGAACTGACAGAAAAATTTTAACTGGAAATAGTTAAAAACAAGGGACCCTTCTGATCATTAATATCATATCTGCATTGAAGAGGTGCATCATCTTTCCAGTTGGGCAAGCCACATAGCTCCTTCTGGTGCCCAGAGAGGACTATGTGTCATGAGCTTTCCTGCATGGTGTGAGCAGAGCTGCTCCATAAGCATAGCATGGTTGATCAGCACATGCACCACAATCACACTCCCCAGAAAAGAGGGCAATGAGAAACTGGTTGCAATCATTTTTCTGGAAACTACATAGCCTGCCTCCAGTTCCCAACTTTCCCAGACAGCAAACACACTCTTACAACGTGCTGTTAAGTACACCATAAACACAAATTGACAAAGATTCTTGGGAAGAGACAAATCTGGACAAGGCAGCAAAGGCTTCTGCTACCTGAAAATCAAACTTCTATCCACCCTATTACACCAGTAACACTGAAATTCTAAATTCTGACTTAAATATCCAGGACTGAGAGACCAAACTGGAATTTTTTGATTTAAACACTCTACCTTCTCACTTGCCACGTATCACTCAGTTCTCATTCATTTACCAATCCATTCAACTAAACCATGCACCGCTCTTGTCCTCCCATCCTGCATGCTATTTCTCTGTACTTTCATAGAATCTTTAACTGTTGCGGAGTTTTTGAGAACCACTGGTAATTAAGAAAAAAACCCAAACAAACAAACAAAAAAACAACAAAAAACAAACTAAAAAAAAAAACCAAACAAACAAACAAAAAAACACCTGTGGGTCTATCAGTGATGTAGGAACAAGCATGACCATAAAACCAGTCAGAGTCCTTCACTTCAGGCAAGGACAGTCAAGGATGTCTGGAACAAATCTCATAGTACACATTGTGCCATTTTTTCCCAATACACCAACACACTATGATATACAAAATAATTATTTTGGACAATGAAGCCAATCAACTACCAAGAACTCAAAAGTACACACAGAAACGTCTCAGACAGCCACAAATTGCAGGTGTGATCAGCCATGAAAAGCAAAGCAGTCTCATGTACCTTTACAACCTTAAAAGTCAAAAGAGTTCCACATCACTGAGCTTGCCACAAAACCAGGCTGGCACAGGAAGATGGATATACTATACCCAGCTTCAACACAGAAATTAAAAGCATGATGCAAGGTGCACTGACTACTAGAAAAGACAGTAGTGGCTGACAGAAAACTGCTGCTGATTGTATTTTTATTAAAAGCTAGCAACACTGCAGGATGTGAAACTTTAGCTTATTCAAGAAAAAAAAAAAAGGAAAGCACAACAGACTGAAAGCAAAGATAAGCTCAAGTAGGGGAGACATTTAACAAGGACTTTTTTGAGAGGAAGGAAAATCCAGGATTTGTTAAAATAGACTTGTCAAAACATTTTCCCCTGTAAATATGAAACAGTCAAACACTAATTTTTTTCCCCCTCTACTTCATCCCCACGTGATTTAAAAATGCATGCAGTCGTAAGAGTCTGCAGCTCTGTATGTTTTAGAAGAATACCTGCTTAAAAAGTCTTCATGTAACACTTGTAGAAAATTAAACAAAGGGAAAGACAGTGAATTGTGAAGAAGAAATGTCTCCTTAGTAGACAAAAAAATTAGGTACAAGGAAAGGGTATGGAAGTAAAATATCAGAGAAAATAAATGTTTGCTTAGTTACAGAAGTTTGAGGCTAATTTTCCACAGACCCTCCAGAAAAGAGGTTTGGGAGCCACATGCTCTCATTTTTCCACCTGTGAACACATTCAGTCCCACACTTTGCAGGTGCAGCCATCCCATTTCCAAACACCATCTCCTTTTACTGGAAAGCTTTACAGTACGTTCTTCTGGGAAAATGCAGAACTGGCAGCTGAACTTGGGGCAAAAGCCCAGTGTAGCACAGTGCAGATGCTGGAATATGTCTCTCCTTACAGAGTTGTGTACACCAGACCTACCATGCACAGCAGCATGGGGATCCAACCCCAAGGTGGCATCCAGACTAGGAAACACGCATTTCACAGGTTTATGTCCCAATCCACAACAGCACAAACACCACCAGACATTAGTGAGTACAAAGCACATAAGGTACTGAAAACTTCTTCCAGGAAAGAGAAATGAGGGGGAAAAAAAAAAAAAAAAAAAAACAAAAAACAAAAAAAACCCCCCAAAAAAACAAACAAAAAAACCCAAAACACACCTTTCTTTTACAAGAGGCACAGCAGTACCATGTGATAAGATAGAGATACTGTGAGGAGCAAAATGTGACTTCAGTTTTCTCTTAGAACTCCGGAAAGGAGGTGGAGGGGAAGAAAAAGACCATGGTTTATCTGATACTTATGCAGAAAGTAGCATCGCACCCACATTTTCAAAAAGCCACAAGAGTGTGTGGGTTCTCTGTTTTTAGAACAAGAGCACAGTGAAAGCAAGCCTGTTTACCTTAGACACTGTACAAAGACCTTTTTTTTTTTTTTAAATAAATGGTTGAAAGGACGACTCCTCTCCGAGGAGTTAGCAGAAAATAAAAGGCAGATTTATATGTCTAATCTATGCAAATATCTACTCTACAGGGCATCACAAAGACTGGTTTATATCAGACAGTATGCAGATCCCAGGTGCTTTAAATATGCCAAAAGCAAGCACAGCATCTCCACCTGCAATGGCTGCTCACTGAGAACAGCTGGATGACTAAAAAGAGATTGTCTAAGTAGCTTTCCATGAAAAATGCCTTTTGCTAATTTGCCAATCCCCATACTCCCACCCAAATTATGCCTCATATAGCTGCCACTGAGTCTGAAGAGGGTTTCTTTTGTTGTTTCTTTTTGTTTGTTTTCAATTTGGTTTATCACCAATTCTTCTAGAAACTTTCAAACATGGTGAAGCTCCTACTGACACCTTAAGAATTTATCATGGGGTTTTAATTATTCTGTGGGACTGGGTGCTGGTAGAACACCAGGACCAGTAGTCGGGGAGATGCTGGAGTCAGATATTGGAGGAGATAAGATTAAGATGATGGGAATACATACAGATAGGAGCCTCAACTAAAGTGCAAAGAAACAGAGTTGAAAGAGTAGGGAAATAAAACATCTAGAGAGCAGGAAACAGCTTTCCTAGGAGAAGCCGTAATGCCAAGAGTAGAACGCTATTCCACCGAAAGTAAGGCAGAGCAATAATCCTTATGTCATGGCCATTACCAGAAAGAAAAGACAGGTACTCTGTAACTGGTGTCTGTTTTCTGTACATTTTCCTAGGACATCCTCAGGAAGCTTCTGTTACAGGTCAAGAAACATGGCTCACCATTTGCACTCAGAACCACAAATCAAACAAGACTGACAATGTCCTGCTGGTGCTCCTTACCCTGTCCCCATGATTCACTTTGCCCAAAGAGAGAGAATACCCGTACCACTAATGTTTGCATCTTTAAGTAAGAGTCAGTTTTATGAAAAAAAGAAGGGAAGAACTGCAAGCCAGAGTCAGATCTGACCTACTAAAATGGAATAAACATGTCCCTTTGACTGTTCTTTTCTTCCAGGCCTCAGAGGTTGACTTCAAAGAGCTTAACAGCTGAACAAACTGCTCAGTCTTGGCTTTTCATTTTCTTTACCAAGAATCCTCCAGGTCCTTCTTTCTCATATTATTAGAAATACCTCTTACAAATTAACTACAGGTATCCCACGTTAAGACATGGCAGTATTTGTGTTTATATGACAGGTGTCTCTGCAGGTCTACAGGTCCTCAATAACCAGTTACATGGCCAGCCCAGGTAATCCATTCACCTTCTCAGTCACACAGCACTCATCCACGATTTGAAACTATGAGGTCATTTGGACACAAACTAAAACATAAGAATTTCTTTCTAAGCATAAATTCCCTTCTTTATTGCAATGGTGACTGAACAATGGAACAGATTTTCCAGAGAGGGTGTGGAGTCTCTCCCTCCATGAATATATTCAATACCCAATAGGACAGAGTCCTAGTACAATCTCATCTGGTTGACATTGCTCTAAGGATCCTTCAGAGGTACCTTCCAACCTCAGCCATCCTGCAACTTGCATTTCACTTCAGCAAGTCAACAGACACTCCCACACCGTACCCCTGTGAGGGACAGCACTGACTTCTTCCTATATTACTATTCCACTCCTCTCCCAGCATGTCACATGCAGACAGGTTTTCATAGAGTCTGTTCCACACTGGGGGACATAATGCTTGGAGCACTGTTACTCGGCCTTATTTCTGCATCCATATTTGGCTTGTGCAATACAGAAAGTCACGAGCAAAACCATGAAGAGCTCCTGACCACTACCAACATCTGCAGGCAGCTAAAGTCCAGGGGCCTGCAGACAGAACTTATATTTCCAGTAGTAATGATAACATGTAAAGGAGTTATGACTTTATAAATATTGTCTTATTTGTTTTCAGCATTCTTCATGTGGGTCCCAATCACCAAACAATAGCAGAACCCAAAATGGTCTGCAGAAGAGTCAGAGAGTCTTTCAATTAAGAATGATTAAGGAACGCTACCTCATAGGCCACTGACTGACATCCTAAGTAACACTTCTCTCAACCATCAAAACCTAAAAGCCTTGGATCATTTTCCCTTTTTGTGATGACAGTACATGAAGCACAGGAGGTTGCAGGAAGCAGGAAGGAATATTCAATTCAGCAACAAATTCATCAAAACCAGCTATCAAGTCTATCATCCTACAGATCAGAGGCAGAGTAAACCAGCTCAGAAAAGAAGTCCTTGGTTTTTGAACACTTGTGCACTGTATCAATGTTTGCTGAAGCATTCTCAGAAGATTTTTCATCGTCTTCAAGGAATATTAATCAACCTGGGAATTTTGGAGTCTACAATTAATTAAAAGCTTGGGCTGAGAGATTTGGTTTCACCTCAAGCATCAAACACATCCAAGCAAGCTCAGGGCTGGAGATGTTTCCAGTAAGAGGGAGTACCAAAGTTCCACTGCTAGCAGTACTGTCACTAGCTTTGTAGCTTCAGCCTTTGGTGATAGTTTTGTTTTGGGGTTGAGTTTGTTTGTGGTGGTTCTGTAGTAGCCCAGGAGGAGATGAAGTCTCATCACAAGTTTTGCATTTAAGACAGATTTGTCATTTGCACATAAACGTAAGTCAAATGCACAGGCACTGAGTGGGCGAGTCCAGTGCCTACTCAACATTACATGTAATCATACCATGATAAAGCCCAATTCTAAAAACAACCAGTTAACAAATTAAAACCAAAAGGTTTAATCAGTTTACCAAGAGCACACAAGCCAAAAAAAGCCCTACAAAACCCCCATCTATCTGTTCACCTAATCACACTGTAGACAAAGCCTTTCTCTGCCATTTGTTTCAGAAGAGTTCTCCATGTCCCCACCCTTCAAACATGAATCTACCTATTGCATAGTTGAAGGTTTGCTGCTCACACCATCTACAGTGCAGCAATTCCACTTCATGAAACAAACAGATCTTAACAGGCTATTCTCTATCTGAAATTCAGTAATAAACTGCTGGCTTCACTACTGACATTTAAAGAAACATAAGAGCCACTTTTAAGACACTGCATCTTATGTTATCAATCATTTCAGAAAGCAAAACAATTCAGCAGCCACTCCAGCTGAGAGTGCTGTGAAGTTCAATTGTCACTGAAACGTTTTGTTATTTCCAACCCGGGCAGAATGAGCAAATATACCTCTGAAGGTGAGCTATGAATGAGCAATCAGCGCTGCAGGCTGCAGCTTGAAGAGACAACAGCATCCAAATAGCTACTGTGCTTCCTTGCACACAACCAAGCCAGGATTGAGCTGACAATATGAGCAACAGAACATTTCAGGCCTTCTGAATACACTTAAATAACTCTGAAGGAAAAGGTATGAGGCTTCCCTCTCCTCCAGCATACAAAACAGGAACACTCAGATACAGACAAGCATCAATGATTGGTCTGTTATCAGAAAAATTTAAGTTTTAGGATGCTTTTAGCCCACTGTTTGACAATAATTCAGCATAAACAGCAGTCAAGGAATGGTTTGACAGCTGCCACTTTAAGAAGCAAATCCTATCAAAACCAATTTTTCAGTTTGGTGTCAAGTAAAAATCCTCTCCACTATTTATACATCTTTTTTTAGACATTATGACCACGTAGTGAATTTCAGGCTTGCACCAACAGAATGTTTTTTTTCATGAGGAGGCTTCTGCCACCCTGTAACTTTCATCTATTTATCCCAGTTTTACCTCTAGTTTTGTTCATGAAACTTTCCTCTAGACCAGATAAATGAAAAAAATTTGGTTAAAAAGAAAACAAGCCCGCCCCTTTTTGGATGAGGTGGGCTATTTTTTCCTTACTCTCTCTTTTTAAAAATTTATATATAGCACAGATTTGCAAAAACCATAGAGTGATGTGGTTTACAAGAATAGCCCCTCAAAGCAGTTGTATTGTTACAACTGCAGCACAAGGCTCTGAATAAGAGTAATTCCCACTGAAGTTGTTTCCAAAAGTATGCCCTGATCATAATTAAAGGACTAACACCCTCTAACAGTTAAAATTCTTTTGTGAAGCATAAGGGGAAAAATCAGGAGAGGGATGGGTAAAACCCAGAAAAACATGCCAAAGTTCACTTTCAGCAAAGTACAGGTAGACTTAAGAATACTAAACTAAAACTCTGTATGGAGGTCTTTCGGCTTCCTTTTCATTAGTAGAGGACTAAAGAAGAAAAAGTATGGTCACCATGGTCCCTTTTAAAACTTATGTCAGGCTTTTAAACATAACTATTAGTCCCTTTTTTTTCCTGCAGTTGGTCATGCATAACCATTCACCCATATTTCCCACCTCCCCCCATCCCCTCAAGCACATATAATGAAGTGCTGACTTCCCTCATTATTTTTCCCATTAGGGCAGTCAGCAGGAAAGGAAATAACCAGATGATACCTGAGCAAACACTGAACGCCAGAAACAGAGCAACTGTCGATTCCCTCCCAGCTCTATCACAATAGAGTGAACAGAGGCAAACCACATACCTTGTTACCTCCTGCTGCAGTCGGGAAACACTGGGCACATAGAACATTACCCCAAAGAAAAGCAAAGGCTCATTGGCAAATTTGTCCAGCTGCTTCTTCAGAGGCTTTTCCAGTTCAACCCAGCGATCTTGCTGGCTCTTGCTGAGAAACCAAAGGCCGAAGTAGTGAGTCTAGATAAAGAAACAAAATAGTGTCAGTTTACCTTTTCCAGCCAGATCACATACACAGTGACACAAATAAAAACAGATGGCATCGTGCACAATTTTCCATATGCAAAACCAGAGTAATCTTTTTTAATGCCCCTTTTTGTAGGACAATTTTGAAGACAATGGGAAATTAATACTGCAATATAATATACTTCATGGAGTATTATCTGCCCCTTACCATCTCTCCCAAATGCATATTGAAGAGCTCTACCTGACTTTACTGCAAAGGTGACATAAATGATTTACAGAAAGTGGCTGAGTCTTTGTTTTCTTAAAAGACACCCGTGTCTTGCAAAGAGATAACAAACACGAAGTCTAAATTAAAGCACAAAGGCTTCATGTGACTTTGGATCAGGCCCACTGCACACAAAAGACAAGAATTCTTTCAACCATAAAAAGAGAAGAATGTAAACCCATGTGTGTAACTCAATGTATCTACCAAAACCAGAACTGTATACCCAATACAGAATGTTTATCTTTTTTTTTAATACACTCATGAGATATTACAATGGACAAGTACACACCTAAAATGTGTGCATCACATAAGTTCTTTGCTCTAGGCTCTACAGAAATATCAGAAAAGCCTCAACTGTTTCCCATCCAGGGTAAATCTCAATGGCCTACCCTATAAGCCCCAAGGGACTGCTGCTGGTGAAGAGCAATTAACAGGGAAGAGCATTCAGAACTAGAGCTTCAAATACTGAAAATTGGTAATAAGTAGCTGAAGGAATAGCCAATCTATCACAGAGGATTTTATTGAAAAGTCCTTAAACACACCAAGTGCTGTTACTACACAACTGAAGGTGAAAAACAGTTCACATTTAGCAAAGGAATTAATCCATCAGTAGCTTGGAAATATGGCTGTAGACCTAACTGTGAAGTTTGCATCAACACCTTTTTCTTTAGCATTTCAACTGAGAGCTTCTGGAGATTACCAACAGTGCCTTCAGCATAACACACTACTCCGTGCTAATGCTGGAATCAATGAATCAGAAACTGCGAGAAAACCTATTGGGGACACCAAGCAGATTTGGGGCCTGTAAGTGGGATCATTCCTATTTGAGCATATTACTTATTTTATTTCAATAAACCTTTTTCATGTTTAATCCAACTGACACCCTATTCAATGAAAACTTTCCAGTAGTTTCCATTCGATCAGATTAATTCTAAAACAAAAATAGCATTTTATTGTTATAGCTTAATTTGCCTGGACAACAATCCTTCCAGAGGCACTCATAACCCTTTACACATAGCACCACATTTTAAATAAATATACTTGAGACAAAGAATGGAAAGATCCCTAATTTGCTGTTTTATAAAGCATTCATTTGAAATTACTTCTAATACATTCAAAACATTTGGCCATAAATACTTCACCGACTGGACTTCCCACATGTTCACGCTTTTATTTAAGAAGTCTTCAAAAGTATCAGGCAGCTTGCATATGTTACACTTCGCAAAATCCACCACTAACGGCCTGCTTCACTTTGCTAAGGATGCTTCTATAAAAACTGTGGCACGAACCATGACTTCTCACACGACACAGGGACAACTAAAGCAATACCAGAAATTTTACAGGTTTACAAATGACAACAAACCAGCAGGGAAAACAGTGCTCCAACTACTTTATAGTTGAGGGCATGCAAGGGACGATCACGCAAAACTCTGAATGGGAGCACAGGTGTATTTACTTTAGGGTCTCATTACATACACATTTTCAACTTTGGAGAACGTCCAGACTAATATTTAAGTAGGGTGATAACTAATTCAATTTGATTCCTCAGTTAAGCCTGACAAACAGCTGGAGCATTGCTCAGTCTGGCACAGTGAAGCAAGCTTTTTCTTTTGCAGTATTTCTTTCTAGAAATTAAAGGTACCTTCAATAAATCAAGCTCTCTATCCAGGGCACAAATAAATCAAGAAGTCAGCACCTTTCATAGGATTAACTTCAAACAAAACTAACCAGTTCACTGATACATGATTACTCCCCCTTTATAGTCATCTGTAGATAAAAGTCCTTTCTGATAAGCTCATCATAATAGTAATTAGATTAAAATGAAGGTGGGAGGAACAGCGGAGGTAACAAAAACAATGATTTTACCACTTCATAAGGGAAACCCTTTAACACAGAAATACTTGAAAATCACTGTAGGGTAGCTAACCCTCAGCAAGAAACAGCAAAGAGCTGGGAAAATAGAGCTTCCATATTACTTTAAAAAGCAAACATTCCTATCACTTCGGACCCAAATTCACAGTGTCAAGTACTTGTAAAACATCTGGCAATGAAGATTTGGACTCTGAAGTCTAAGAGTTATTCAAGGAATTAAGCATATTGCAATGAAACAAATTGAATCAGCACAGTCCCTTCCCTTTGAGTGGGAGCTGGGGGACAACAAAAGTTTAGATTTACTACAGCAGAAAAACTCTCCAGGTATCAGATCCAGAATCCTGAATCATTTCCAATCACTTCCAAGAAGTAAATGAAATGCAGTGTTGAAGCTTCTATACTACAGTAGATAGTATGGACCAAACACAGCGGCATGCATTTTGCACAATTAAAAGACAAGTTTTCCTGGAAAGCAGCCTGGAGAGAATCAATTGTAGGTGAAGCACAAAAACTGACTGTAGTGCGGAGCTCAAGTCACAAATGCATGCACTTTGGAGAGACAGCCCACAGCATTATCTGAACACCAGCTTCCTATCACCAGGAATTTTACTTCTTGAAAAATATGTTTTTCAAGACCCCACAGTGGAGAAGGACTTCTGCAGCCACTGCTGTGAATGCCTGAAGAGACTCTCTCTGCTACGACCATTAATAATCCCAAACAGGAACAGAGGAACATAAAATGGAAACAGCTGGACCATCAAGTTCAATACACTATGACCAGGCATATGGTTGTCCAGAAGGCTTTAAAGAATGAGTCATCTGTTGCCATGTTTGTCAGTACACAAAGCATTTTTGCAGTACAGATACCACACAAATTAGAGGAGGGGATATAAAAATGAGATCTTTATAGGAAGCTGATTGAAAACTAAGTTGATTCCCAAAGCTGTTCAGTTTGTCCATCTGTAGAAACAGTGAATCACTGACTTCACTTTTTAAGGAATAAGTATCTATACCTACAGCTGGCAGGACCTGAAGTGACACAGACTGCTCTCAAGGGGTTAAAATTTGTCTTACCTACAACGTATTGTCTCATACATGGTACAAGGATGCTGGTTTACACTCCTTCAGGAGCTGTGATCCTCTGCTAAAGCAGTAGACATGAACCAGAGCACCTCTATGTCCAAATGACACTATGTGAAAAGGTGCTCCTGGAAATACATCGAGTCAGAAAAAACTGGATACACAAAAACCTGTGCTGAGGAGTCTTAAAAGAGACTACATTGTAGCTGCCAGTCAGGAGACAACATATTTGTTTTGGACTTGGACTTAACTATATTCCTGAGTCCAAAACTGTCTCTGCCTTTATGTTGGGCAAAACAAGTGGAATTCTCAACAACAGATGACATTACCAAACCATTAAAGGTAATTCAAAAAGATGCATCGACCCTGGCTGGTGTATATTAAAGCTTCAGGTTAAGCAGCCAAATAAATATTTATTCTTGAGAAAGAGACAGAGTTCCAGCTGCTGCAGGCAAAAAGTATTAAGCCCTGCTATCCCAGGACACTTGCACAGAGGGAAAGGCACCATTTACAGCAGCCAATTATTCATAGAAGGTCTTTTGTCTAAGCTCTGCCTGACCTCAACTCCATCTCAGCTTTGCTGGCAAGACAAGTCAAACCAAGTCAAACTTTGAGGCAACCTAGCTGCCAAGCCCAGATTTTCAGTCATTCTCTGCAAGAAAGGGGCACCCTCTAAGACACAAAAATAAACGTCAGAATGGTAGCAAAAGGCGATCCTGCACAGTAGTCAGCATCTGCCTGAAGCGCTCAGCTCATCACCCTTCCGCTTTAGTTTGGGGTTTACAGGAGTGTAGTGCTGAAACTTAAGTTTTGTGAAATTTAGCTCAAAAGAATCAATTTGGTTGGAAAGGACCTTCTTGCCCTCCTTCCCACTTACAAACATCAGAACACATCATCTTTGATTTTAACATTTTAGAAAGTGAATTAAGGAACACAAAAAGGAGAAGACTCACAGCAAATTTGTACAGATTACCCTGTTATTTCAAACAGGTTCACTTAGTCTCACTTGAAAGGAAAAATGCCATTATATTGCAAAAAATCCCTTTTATAATCTGTGCACATACATACAGGATTATAAATGACATTTCTGACCTTGTTTTTCCTCTCTTTCCCTTCCTTCTCTCTTCTGGTCTTTACTTTTTACATAATGTTGGCATAAGAGCTCATTTTATTGGAAGAGGTAACTGTTGAACTAGAAGACCTCATGCTTTGTCAAGAGCTTTGCTGAAAAGGATAAAACCAGATTTTACAGTAGTTACATGGCTCCACTTTCTACTGACCTATTCCTGAACCCTGACTCAGTCAGGCAGGGAGTTGCATTCCCCAGAGATCAAATAGAAATATGCATAATCCATTAGATACTGTTTTTCAGTCATGTGTGGTATGATCAACAGTCCTTCACAACAATGCGTATCTCAAACAGTTCTGCCTTTTAGCAGGAGGGGTTTGGACAGTTTTTTGTTTATTTCTAAGTTATCAGCTTGAGCAAGACAAGAATGTATTCCTTACACAGAAGTAGAAGTTGTGGTGTATCTGCAACTTATTCTCTCCAATACAGATGCTTGCAAGGATTTTTGCTTCAGTACACTTAATGGGCCTCTCTACTTCACTATGCAGTTGCATAAAGCTCAGAAATTTGAGCTTTGTTCAGGTAGTTTTGAACCTCCTGTAGAATTTGACTAGATAGCAAGTTCAAAAACTATGGTAAAGTTTAGAGGGGGAAGGGACAGTCAATAAATGACTTTATCAGTCTTGTTTCCTTACAAACCAGGGCAGGAAGACTAGAGGGTCAAAAGAAGAATTGAATTTGGGGTCTGAGAGCACCCAGGATCTCCAAGCTTGATAGCTTCAATTATTCCTCATGCAAGGAACAAAAGAGGATACAGGAAGACTCTCAGATTTGAAAGAAGCCAGTAATTCTCTCCTTAAAAAAAAATACCACTTCTGTCAAAAAATGCTGTACTTTTGAAATCTGAACTTTACAAAAGTAGTTCAACATTGCCAAAACTGTTTAGGAAAAAAAAACAGGGAGGGTGATGAAAGAAAGGGAAAGCATTCCAACTACATCAAAGCATTCTCTTCTGTGTTGTTAAAATATTTTATCTTGAAATACAAACTTTTTGTGCTGACATATTTCTTTTTGCATGGCAGAAATAATTTTGAAAATGAAAAAAACCCCAAAGCAATAGAAAACCCCCTTGAAACTGAACACTGACCAAAACAGCTTCCTTTGCTACTCTACCCTCCAATCTCTTTTCTCTGGAAAATTTTGAAACTTCAGGCTTTATTCCAAAGTGGAACAAAACATGTTCTGAAATCACAAAATGCTTTGTGGAAAAGAACACTAATATGCTGACAGAGCTATTGTTCACAAATGCAGGTGGACCTTCAGAGAGAATCACTAGACCTCAGACTTCTGCTGCACAGACTAGATAAGGTCACAAGGAATATGAAGAGAATCACTCCTTTCATTTCACTGCCTTCTGCATTGGAAGGAAAGGGAAGGACCTAACTTCCCTCTAAGGACATCACCAACAGAAAGAAAAAAGAAAAAGAAAAAAAACCAAAACCAAAACAAACAAACAAACAAACAAACAAACAAAAACAAAAAAAATCAAACAAACACCTAATTACTGAGAATCTTCATCTCTAAAAGTAAAGGGGGGGAATGTGATTGTACGAAAATTCATACCAAAAAAAAAAAAAAATCAAGCCATCTAAGTAGGAAAAATCACTACACAAAACTTCCCTGTTCCTGCCTGCATTCTCCAGTTTGCTCTACACACACACACGCAGAGTGAGATTCTTCTCTCCTTCTTTATTGTTACGGATGCATAAAAGGAATTTTTGTTTAGTTTTCATCCGTGATAATTATTTGTATGCTACCTTCCAGTTGCCACCACTACAAAGCCTCATGGACCAACTGCAGAAGGCACTGTGAAGGGCCATAAGGTACCACAAGACTACCAGATTTCCCAGCTGTGTTAGAGAAAGTATCAGCCAGGACAGTCAGATGACAACAAGGCAACTTCCAGGCAATGGTTTTCAACCTGTAATTTGAAAAAATCAAGAAGCTTATACAATACATGTAAGGAGTCCACAGAAGGTAAGAAAAGTCAGTTCATTTGTGCCATGCACGTTGGAGAGCTACTATTAAAATGGATTCAACACTTAAAACAAATGCTACACTCTACAGCAAGAAGTAGGTAATTAAGGATTTCAGTCCTTAATAAAGACTGGTTTCTTCAGCCTTTCCAGAAGCAGTGGGAATGGAAAAGAAGCCTTGCAGAGTTTCAGATGTAAAATATTTCAACTGAACAAAAGGAAGAGCAAAACCACCATCCTCAAACTGTTACTAGTTGCTCCTGCTAGTAACATAACTATTGCCTATTTCAGTTTTATAGTAGCAAGAGTATATTTGTATGAAGGTGCATATTTAAAAGCCATTGGGGTCTCCTACCTACTGGCATAATTCAGGCATCATAATGCTGGTGATAGCAGGCTTACATTCAGAAAAAGTTAGTGCAAATGTTCCTCGGCATCCCATTTCAGAAAGGAACATCCATGGCTTTCTAAGAAAGGAAACCTCATCTTTGTATTACTAAGGTCTCCCAAAGCTATGATGGATGAGCAATAGCCCAAAACCCTGAGTACCGTTCTGCCTTCAGCTTTCATGCAATCTGAATATGTTTGTCCAAGCTCCAGCTGCTGATCATATCCAGCCAGCTCTGAGAATAACGTGATTCAAATGAACAGACTGCCTGAGCTAAAAATGTGTCAAGTTATACAGTGACAGATGGTCTTTCCTGGGTTACTCTTACCTCACGTAATTCCAGCCTCTGAGCAACAGCTTCCAAGCACTCCTGCCCCGTGCTCTCCACGGAGAGGGTGCACTCGATCACATTGCTGTCCAACAGACGGATCCTTGTCACAAAGCAGTTCTTGCTCAAGACATTGTAGCGTCTGGTCCGCCGCAGTTTCAGCCCGAAAGGCATGGCTGTGGGCCAGGAAGGTCACCCTTTCCCTCTACTCTTCTGGGAGTTATCAGCACACTTGTCGACTTGCCTGGAAGGCTCCTTCAGTTGGCACTGCTCTCCTCCAGAAATAGAGATAGCTGTCCATTCCCAGGGCGAGCTTCAAGGGATTCTGCAAAATACATACAAATAAGTAGACTTAAGTGTGAAATAAGATGTTCTTAAAGTTCAGTGGGAAGAAGAAAAAGCTTAAGAGCCACATTTAAAACCATAAAACAAACACTTCCACACACAAGATTGCCAGGCACTTACTACATCTCCCAAATGAACACCTTATACAACAAATCTTTCAAAATGCTACTTTGGCGTTGAATTTAAAGCGTGGATTTAATTGCAAAGCTGTTCTTCGAGAAACTCAGTACAAACAGTAACTCTACAGGGCATGAATTCAGAGGTGCTAACTCTCCCACCATTACCCCCACCACAGGGGTCTATAACATAATCTTCAAGTTTCGGTGCCCTCGGGCCAGCTTTGAAAGCTAGTTAAAAAAGCTAAAGAACAGAGGGGGGGGAAAGAGGTGCGATTCTGAAAGAAGAAAGGAAGGCTTCGATCAGCAGGAAATGCAGGCACTCAGCACCTCCGGGANGAAAATATGCATGTGAAAAGCAAGAAGCATCCCAGCCATTTCAGAGAAGTCTCCTCTGAGGCAATCCCTGGCATTTAACTCACTTCCAGCTCCAAAGCAATTCTGCATTTCACACTTTCAGGTGGAATGAGTAACTCAGGAACACAGCTGTCAGACACCAGGAAAACACCGAGTAGGAGGAAAAGAACACATTCTAGATATTGTTTCTAATAGTCCTAAAATTTATCAGGAACATTGCTGAGCTAAAACACTGAGCAGACAGAAGAACCAAACATAAAGAAATAATGACATTTAAGAAGATATGATCCTCATCTGCAAGATCCACTTCTTTTAAAGCAAAAGGTTTAGTTAAGAGCAGGTTCAAGTTAAACTAAAATAAGGCATTTGCATTGACATAACCTGCTTTAAAATGTCACTTTCCATGTGCTGACAGGAATGAAGTAAAAAGGAAACTACTTGCTACTGAGCCTTCCTGGTTTTATTTCAATATTCTGGGCAAAGAAATGGAAGAACACTGATACTGGCATTTAAACGTCTATTTCTCTTAACAAATAGCATTGCAAACAAAAAACCGATCCCATTTCCTTGCTGCTTATGAGACGCAAGGGAAAGCATTGCCAGTAGAGTATGCATCACTTAGCTGAATATGACATTTCAAACAGATAATACATTGCCCACGTGTCCTTTGGCAAAGAACTGCACAAATATGTTATTTTCACTTTTTACTTCATGTTGTTGTTATGGAGATTATTAAAAGCTGCCCAACTCACTAGAGTGGTTATCGCTGCACTAGAAAAATAACTATCACATATTTCATTAAGTGTATTTTTCAACGCCAGTATAACTTGGCATTAATTAGGGGGATAAAGCAACAACAACAACAACAAAAAAAAAACCGGCACCACACAAACAGAAAAAACCACCAAACTTCTCACTGGTAAGGTGTGCGACTACCCTGGTAGTCTATTAGCTTTACCAGAGTAAAGCCTGGAGACAATGAGCAGAAGCACGTGCTACTTGACTGAAGTGCAAACAAACCCTATCAAATTAGCAGCCGTGGTTTAATCTCTCGTTTTTAACTTGTATGGGTACAGGCATAATGGATCATTTTCACATATTTGCATGAGAGAGCTGCTACACCTCGCATTGCTTTAACACCAGAAGCCATCAAAGACGCAAACACATCCACACAACAATGTGATGAGGCAGAGACCTGTTATCCATGACTCACAGAAAAGGAATTGAAACAAACATTCACTGGCTCGTTCAACAGTGCTCAGGAGAATGGCTTCAGACCTATGTACTAAAACGACTTGCCCATTACCTTGTTGACCAATCTATCTGAAACTAACGCATGGATTTGAAAAGCAGGAAGAATGGAAGGAAATGACAGAGAGGGAAGGGTGTGGAGAACTATCTCTTATCAGGAATAGCATTTTATTTACTTTTTTTTTTTCAGTCTCTGGCTTTGCAGACTATTTTAAGTTGAACACATGGAGAGTTTTAGCTGGCCAATTCAATTTCAAGAAACCCCTTATCTTTCATTGCTGTTAGTTGAATACATTTCCTTGTAGAGCATGAGCCATTCTCTCTACAGTAATGGTATAAAATTAGTAGTAGCCTAAAAATTAAATCAATGTTAGTTTAAAAAAATATACCAAGTAACTGGCCTTGCTGTCCAGGCACACTGAACACTGCAGCTATCACCGGACAAGCTACCCCAGAGGGAATGTGTGCAAACCCATCAATTCCTGTATAAGGGAAACATCGACGTGGATTGCAAATACACTACTCTAAGGTGTATCACACACTTAGTATTTTCCCGGCTTTTCAAAAGCAATGAAGTAACCCAAGTTCTCTTAATTCTGCTGAGAGTCATCAGCTGTCACCATTTGTTAAAACTGCAGATGTATAAATGGGTTATTGGATACACTTCACATAATACAGATTGGGTTACTTTTTCATTTCACTTAAATATACACGAAGGCCAAATGACATCTCTCACAAAATGTCACACTTAAATTAGTTTCCAGGTGAAGTATGAATTGGGATGACAATGCTGGGAACACTTAAAACAGCTCACATTGGCCCAGACCGTAACAACTATTAATTCTCAATCCAATGCAGGTGTGTAAGGTTTCTGTTTACACCTGTTCTGGATGTCTGATCAACTCTTCACTGCGTTTTCTGTTAAAATTACTAAGTAAGATCTCAAAGGCCACGGTCACAGGCTCCTAATGTAAATAAATTTCTTTAGTGTTTCTATCAACTTAAAAGCATCAGGAGCATTCATTTTTATCATAGTTATTTTGTAGATGACTGAAGAAAATATGTCGTTGAAAGACAGAAGTGTTTTGGTCTTCCAAATAAAAGATTATTCCACTACAGGATCTCCTTCACAAATTTAAAGGCTGTAAGGAAAAGCCGTGGCCCTAACCAAGTTAAACCAACTGTGCAGGCATTCACAACACTCCCCTCCTCAAACTCACACTTCCACTTAAAACAAAACCAGTGAAACTAAGCCAAGCCTATTAACAGCTTATCAGATAACCATGAACCTGTCCTACTTTTAACAAAGGATTTCTATTAAGAGTATTTCAGGTGTGAAAGAGAAGTGACAACTTTTAAACTGACATTTTCTATTAAGGATTTATTTTGCTGAAGAGAAACAATACTGGGCTCTTTAAAAGATTTGGTTGCTTTTTCTTTTTGTTCCATATTTTCATTATTTTGGATTCTTTCTTCCCCTCCCCACTGCCATCCTTCAACTCTGTGTATCAATTAAATTCATTTAAGAAATGTGTTGAATTAAACAAGGTTCTTAGCTAGAGCATAAGCTTTGGAATTTAAACATTCTGCTAAGTGGAAATTCCTTTTTTATAAAGTTCATACTTTGTAGGCATATCAAACATACATAAAACCCTGAAGTTCCTCAACCATTTCTCAGAAAAAGCTACAAAAAAAGAAAAGATAAACAAAAGAAGGCTCTTCAGAAGCACATACAAGTTACCTGTCCATCTAACCATCTCTAAGTGAGCCATTACTTTTATCTGATATGAATATCAATTCAAAAGTGAAACCTCAAAATCAGAAACAGAATAGAATCAGTTGAAATAGGGTCCCTTTGACAAACAAAAACATGGCACTAACATTCTCAAATATATTGGAAAGTACTAGTCTGACAGACTGAGACGTTTGCAATGCTAAGACCCGAATGAGCTGATACAATTGCTGGACAAAAGCAGGGGCACAGTCAGGGAACAGCAGGAGTAGGGCTGCCCTGCAAGGAGAGTGAGCCAAAGGTGACCCTGGCAGGACAGCATCCTCCCCCACCACAGCAGACTCGAAGGGGATGATGAGCCAACAAGCATTGAACCAGGTCCAGGGGGCTCCAGCAGCAGGACACAGGGCTGGAGAATGACCAGCCACATAACTCAGGGAGAGGCTGATCTGAAATGGAGGTCCCAGACCTGCGGGCAGAGGGTGGGGCGGAAGCCCCAAATGAGGCTGGTTCGGGCCATGAAGGCACACAGGCACACTCAGGGCACAAAAGGCAACATCATTTCCAGCTGTAGGACCAGGCCAACTGTCTAACCTGCGTTTTAAATCTTTACCTCCTTTCAGTGTATGCTCACCTGAGATGCAAGCTGCAATTTGCGCAATACTACTTCTGAAACAGTTTGATGACAAACATTGTGTGCAAAACATAAAAATCCAAACATTTTTTTGAAAAAGCATCTATGCTAAATGCAGTTTCATCAGTATGAAGACAAGGAGATATAATATCTTAGTGGGTTCTTGATAAAGTTTAATATTCCCCTGTTTCAGCAGACCAAAGAAACAAACAACAAGCCAGCCCCCTCTTTGCTATCATAGACATCAGAATCATGCTTATGTTATTTACTCAAAAAAGCCACGTAGATAAAGTCAATGGCTGTGGAATGGGGAAGACCAAAGGTGGCAGAACATAATAAAGAATGAAAACAAATTTGACACAGAAAAAAATAAAGCTTTAATATATATGATCTCATGTCAAGCACCAATATAAGTTCTCTTACACCTTTTGCTAAAAACCCACTTAAAGATGGGCCTGATGTAAACCATGTATGTCCAGCTCAAGACACTCTTATCTATCTCAGCCTCTACTTTGCTTGAAAGACTTATCAGCATACTATCTGTGCAAAGGCAGCAGACATGGAGGTATGGATCTCTTCAATGGTATTTGATTTCTCCACAACACTGCTGCATCTTGCAAGGCAGGAGAGGAGAAATAATTGTTCAGTCTTGCAAAAGATCCTTCCCTGTACAGAAGGGGTTTCATAAAATACCACCCCTCCATTGTTCAACAACAGAATGCTGTTCTTCATATCCAGAGGTAGGAAAGAAACCCCATGTATCTCATCCAATCAAGACTATCTTCCAAGCACAATGCTGGCTACCAAATACTTTCAAGGTGCAGATGTCACAACTATAAAGGTTTAGGGGGGAAAAGGCTAATCTAGTAGTGCTACTATTAGCAATCAGTCTTCTTCACTGGCCAGTCTTGCAAGAACAACTAAGCCAGATTCACACTGTGATGTACAACACAGAATTGCTTCTGATTTTTAAGAAAAAATTCATAGTTTCTGCATAGAATAGAAACTCGCCCTATGGATCTAAACTACCTGATGCAGAGAAAAATTTGTGCTTTTCTAAAACAGTAATTTTCTTTTTTTTGTTTTGTTTAATGAGACATTGCAGTGAAAACAGGTCAAGCCATTAGTACACAAAAAACAAGTGAATAAATATTTAAGATGTTTTCCAAACCTAAAACCAAAATAAGTCAGAAACACAAAAAATTCTTCCTTAGCTCTTCCAAAGTCAGCTGGGGCTGGCCAGATTTTTGGTTGTCAGTAGTTTTAAATGATAGACTGAAGGCTGTAAGGGAAACCAAGGCACTAGGTGTTTTATGAGGAAGAGGCCATACAGCAGAAACTGCTTCATGAGGTGAAGGGCACTGCTTCAGTCACTGGGCATTCTCCCACTTCTTTAAATTTATTTGAAGGCCAGGAGAGAAGAAAGGCTTATAAATAATTAAGGCCAAAATAACTCTCTGGACATTTCCAAGTACGTGACTTGCTCCTCTATTACAGACAACAGGTACAGACTGTACAGCACTCAAGCATTAAAAAAAAAAAATACCATCTGATATGAAATGCACTTAAAGCAGAATGCCTTCTCTCACTTCATTTGCTTTTGTAGGCAATTTCTGAAACTCCAGGAAGAAAGCAATTACTGTCAAACTGCAGCCTGTATTTCCCAACAGCGCATGGCACCTCTCCAGCATTCCTAGCACTGCAGGAGCAGCAGCACACCTAACAGAAGTATGTAACCCTGGGCTGGGTGTGAGACCGCAGGATTTGATGTAAGCTGCAAGTGGTGTGCCTGCCTGCAGTTGCAGAGAAGAATAAAAATAACAGTGCACGGGAGACGTCTGACACAATCAGTCTCCATCTAGTTGAGTTCTGTCTAGAGGAGGACATCTCTCCCTGTGAATTAGGTTTCTCTCCCTTAACTGTTGTCATGGGAGAGTTTAATGCAGGTAGAGCATTGGAAAGAAGTATTTCTATGCCTAACAAGGTGCCTGTATTTCACCCGATTATGGGTGAAATTCCCATAAAACCTGATAAATTCTCAGGAGTCAAAGTCATCTCTGGACAGACAAAAGGGACTTTTAGCTTTTACATAATGTAAGTCTTCTGCTGCAAGGCCACTGTCTTCAACTGCCTGTTTATAACATCCTGGCAAGACATGGACCTCATCCTCAGGTATTTAAATCCTTAAAAATTCTTAAGGGGGTGTGGGATTTAAATATTCCTTTAATCCAAAGAGTAATAAAGCTATTAACTTTCTCACTTCTACATTCTGAAAAAGGAGTGAAATTATAATTTCATTTAATTTTTCTAACTATTACTATATCCTACACAAAACTTTTAAAGTTTCTTAAGCATCTAGAGATCCCATACCCTCATACCTTGGCATGAACAGATGCCAAGGCTTCTCCAGTACGCTGAACTCTTAAGACAACTGCTGCTGTTACTACTACTGTGAGTCATAAGACAACAATATGCAGTGGTCAATGATCAAAAACCCAACCCAGTTAGCATCTCAACTTTCCCAACTCAATCACAGGCTTTCCTTTCCAGGAAGACATCCATTCTTCATCTGATCCATTTTTGCTGTAACAGATATTTTTTTAATCCAAATTGTAATGTGTTTTCACTGAATCCATCTCGGGTCAGGTTCTGCTTTCAGTAGTCCAAGCAAAATGTTGAGAGAGGTTTAAATAAAGTCAAAACAACAACTTCAATTAGGACCAGTTAGATTTCTACCCTTTCCTCTCCTTTGTTGCAATACCCATGAGAGTACATAGTCACTGACTCTGAAGCCCACAGTGTGTTTAGTACATGCACTCCTTGCTATTCCCTCCTCCTCTTTGCTGATAAAGCACCACATTTTTTATGTATAAACATCTCTCTTGTGCATCCTCAGAACTATGCAGTTTTGTGGATACAAATCTATCAGGCAGCACCTAAGTACTCTTCTGTGTCAAGGTCCACAAGCACCAAGTACTTTTATAGGTCTCACCTAGTTTGTGACCTATGAAGTTCTGTCACAGAGAAGATGTGGACTTTCCAAACTGCAAATTAGCACCTTATTCATTACTTCCTTATTCATCATTCCAGAATACTCTCAACAATTCAACGGGTCTTTCGAAGGCAACTACTGATGAAGGACTCCGTTTAAAATAGCATAAGCATTCAAGTTAGGATTAGCATCTGCATAATGCAACATGTCTACATGATGCTTGCATTGACATTCTGATCAGTTTTAATCCACATTATATGAGTAATTAAGGTGGAGTTAACACTCACCTTGTAGAACTATGTGTTCTAAAGTTGAAAAAAAATTTTTAAAAATTAAAAATAAAAAACAAAAAAAAAAAAAAAAACACAAACAAAAAAGTATCAAAGTGCCAGACTGCACTTTTCCTTCCCATACAGGAAATGTTGCCTGTCCATGCTAGGTGTCTGCAGCAGCTCCGTCTCTCTCTCATGGCAGGGATTAGGTCTGCAGGGTACAGCAGTTAACCATTTACAATCCTCTCATACCTTGGCTATGTTACTCCAAGAGCTCAAATTAGACACAGCCAAGAGTGACTGGATGGCACCTGTCCAAGGATGCAGTTTTGCACCTGAGGCAATCTCATCTAAGAGCTCACTACTGCCAGGAATGGGAGGGAAGTCCTGCTTTCTTCCCCTGCTCTTTTCCTTCTCCCTTAATTCCAGAGCACATTACTACAGCTTGCCTTATGTCAGCTCTAGAAATCTGATGGGACTTCCTAATGGCTTAGCCATTTCACTTTCCTAAGTTATTAAAGAATATGATAATTTTCATCTTGCTGAGTGAATTTAAATAGCTCACACTGGAGCCCAGAATTAGTTGCTCACCTGGCACAGGGAAGAGAAAAACCACACAGCTCAGGGGAGGAAGAATATGAGCAATTCTGCCTTGACAGCAGTTGGTCAGGTCAATTGAGCAGTTTGTGAAATCACAGCCCAGGGAAGGCTCCTGGTCTCAGCAGGCAAATGAATTCCCCACAACACATTCCCATTATTCCTCCATGGCAAAACTACTTTAGAATAAAAGTTGCTTTCCCTGAAACAGCCAGTTGATTAGAGTTGCACAAATTTTTGGGGGGTTGTGTTTCCTATTCCCACATCTCCCAATCAACTCCTACAGGGGGAAAAAAAAAAAAAAAGGGCATTCTGCAATTGAATGTCAATAAGAGGAGTTAATATTGCAGTATCTGAATGGGTTATGTTTTCTACGTGGGACAAACCAGCTAGATGAGGAGAAGTGAGACCAGCATTCTGGCATATCTTCCTTTTAGACTTGGTACTAGACTTGGTTGCCCAAGTGCCACCCTTCAAAAAAAGCACAAGACCCTGCAGCCTATATGTTGACTAAACACTTCCTGGCAATCAAAGATGAGGAAAACCTAATCATTATTGTAAGGGTCAATTTTTTAAAAATCCATTATATTCAAGTGACTTAAAAATCTCTGAGAAGATTTGACAGAATTCTTTACTTTTTGTCCCTACTGGCTACAAGTTGTGGCAACGTACTATCAGTACCATTTACTTTTCCATCCACTTAGAAACCTATCTGAAAGGATTTCAACTCCTTCAAACTTGCTACAGTGATTTTAAGGGGTTACATAGCTTGCTAAATGTAATTGATAGGCATGCCAAAACATTATAAAAACAGTAAATTATATGCTCGGTAAAAACCACAGAAAAACTTCTTACTGCATGTTTCATTATTCTCTCATGTTACAAAGACGTGAGTAAAACTAAAAAGTTCTAAACACAGGATAACATGACGAGCAGGATCAATTGCTCCAACAGAGGCAAGTGTCAGATACAGTAAAATTATATACCCTAGAGCTTTCACACTATTTAAACACCCACTAGTATAAGCTGGTGCCAGTTGAAGTATAATTTTAAAGGAATGCAATAAAAAGTTTTTTTAAAAGAAAGACACAAAGATACAAACACCACCTTTTCTACTTTCATGAAAAAATATCTATTCTCAAGAGCTGGCTGCAAGTTCACTTTTGCATTGGGATTTTGCAATGGAACAGTGACAAGAGAGAATTTGGAGATTAGGATGCAGAGTCACAAACCCTGTGAGACTGTAAGATCTGCCTGAAGCTCATTACATGGCTTTGGTGTCAGATGAAGACTGGAAGGTTGCCTATCTGGATTCACAGGTGCTGTTCTCAGCTGAGACCCTGACGGGAAGGTGTGTTACCACAGCAAAATATGGTCCTGTGCATTTAATAAAGGCATGATATCTCTGATCCTGCCTTTCTTCTGATTTTAATACAGCTTATATAACTGAGATTTTACAATTTCTACTCAGTGGTCATGCTTGTGTACCCTCCATTCTTCATTTCCTTTTATACATATACACACACACACATCTGGAAGATTATAAAGTCTTTCAAATAAACAAAGCTGGGAAAACCTGGGTTATAACTCCAGATTTCCAAAATGTAGCACATGATTACCTCCAATTCTTGTAAAAGTCAAAAAGGTATCTGTTTAATGTGAGAAGGTCCCAACAGATGCGGATTGCTTGGCCCACCAGGAAAGAAAATGTTTTCCTAACAAAATGTGTCTTGTAAAATCTGAAAAATCATATCTAAAAGTGGAGAAGAGGGAAAAGATCAACAAGAAGCACTCAATTTGCAACACATCTAATACAAACAATGTGGCGGCCACTCTAACCTGCAAACCTGCCCTTTTCCTCACAGGAATGAAATCCAGTGCTGATCCCACTGACATCAATAACAAGAACAGAACTAAGAGAAGCAAGACCCATACCTGCAGGCTTACAGTAACAATACAACTTTGTTCAGTTTCTTTGAAGTTTGGAGCAATGGTACACTTTCTTGGAGAGGATCAATTAGTCCCATTCACATACTAGATAATGAACCAGGATAATGCAATGGAGGAAAGTGACTGGATGCAAGCCATGAGATCCAAGCATGATGGGGTGGAGGAAAAAGGGAAGGAGAGAGAGAGAAAAGCAAAACATAAAAAGCATGCACACTGTAAATCCCAAACCACAACCAGGCACATTTGGTTACACAAGTAGATACTTCATACAAGATCATAACATGAACTTTTGAACTCGCATGAAAAAAAAGCCTCTCCACTACTTAATGCATTAAAACATTTTAAAATACTGAAAAAAGAGTTCCTTCAAGTTGTATCAAAAGAGGATTATATTGTGGGCACATGCATGAAGAAAGCAAATCTGTTATCTTTACTGAATATAGGCCTTGATGTAAATCAGGCAGCCAGAGTCTGTGAATAACAGCATTTGTTTCGACAGCAAAATACCTCATCTGAAATACAGAATAGCCGCCGGAAATGAGCTAATAGTACTTTTCTTTCTGTATTAAAGGATTATTTTCCAGTGCCCACTGTGTGGGCTTAAACACTAGACTGAAACAGTCAAAATACTTAGAAGTAAGATTTATGGCTAAAAAGGAGGGGGCTTGGGGGAGACCTTCTTTGAAGTGACTGACTTCTTTGACCAGTGTCTCAGAAGTACTTGGCTACAAAAGGACCCCTCTGTGAGCAGCCCTCTGCATTCTCCTTCATCTCTGTGGTAGATCATATTGATAAACAAGATTTCAAAACAATCACCTGGGTATCACAGAGTTGGACTGCACATAGTAACTGAGATGATATGGACAACAAATGTCTTTTTATTTTCTAATAATTTTTAACAAGAAGACTTTTACATCTCAAATACTACTCAAGCCATCAATACGGATCTTTCAGTACTAGTACGTTTTTCAAAAACTTCAAAAAGAGCTTGGGAGGGAAAGAAAAAAAAAAATCAAACCTGGAATACTGTTAATTTCATGAAGTGTTCCTAATTACACTGACAGAGGAAGAAGTTGCACAAACTGTAACCCTATCTTTCACTGTACAAAAGTGTAATTTTCCTTTTTTCAACTGTAGCACTGCTATATTAGTAGTGTTTAGATTGACTGCTTATTTCATCTAACATATTATTTGCCATTAATTCTACTCAAGAGAACAACTTTGCACCAAAGGCTACTAAAACTGAGTTAGTTTTGGAGTATAAAATACATGTTGCAACTTTATACCCAAATACACTGTAATAAATTCTAGAAACTGTGGCATGCCATTCTTTGTTCACCTTTCCCAAGAGTGCTTTGATAATCGCTTTACTACCTTTCCCCATAAGTCTGGGCAAAATACTCATCCTTTACATATGATAATGGCTTTATTTGGAATCATACTTAAGGTTATCAGCTTTTAAAGAGATTACAGCCTAATTCTTGTTAACCAATCCTGTTAGAGAAGGAAGTTGCTTTGTAACACTTCAGAGAGAAAAATGGCTTTGCAGAAAATATTATTTCACCATGAGCTGAAAAGAAACTTTTCTTTAAAATAAACCATCTTTATTTGTTGCTCAGACTAATCCATTTTTAGGTTAACATTTTAACATACAACTGGACCAACAAAGGCCAAAATGAACTCGGAAGCTTGTGACCCTCTGTAGCTGACATAATGGACTTTACATATTAAAATAGGGACTTTGTATATTAAAATGGAGAGGAAAACATTAACATCAAGCATTAAAATTTACTTGTTTTGCTGTTCTTTACAATCAATTCAGCTTTAAAACATACATGTTAGTTGGGCTTTTGGTTCTGAAATGAAAAGCAGCAAGGTTACTCCAAATTTAAATTGCCTGATTTATTAAAAAAGCCTAGATCTAAACACAACTTGCACAAAACCAAAACATCATCTGTACAACCACAGGTAGGTGTGTTTATGGTGTATGTGTATCAAAGTGGCACAAATAGGCCTTTGATCCACAGCATACACTGCAGTAGCCATTGAAGTTCTATTGAATGTAGGCAAAGAAAAATGTTATATGTAAGTTATTTTTTTCCCCAAGTACAAAACTTAAACACCAGAACAAATGAAGGTGGAGTTAAATAGAAAAAAACAAACAAACAAAAAAACACACAAAAAAAACCCAAAAAAACCCCCACCACAGTTCAACAATCTGCCTGTACATATCATGTTATCTTGTTTGGTATCACATAGCTGGACTCACCAAATTCTAAGGTGATGAGGTATCCCTAACATTTACACCCAGCTTAACTGCAACACAGAGATAAGTAAGAGAATAAACAAGGAATAAAAATAACTGGAGAAAGCCTGTGTGGTACAGTTCTCCCTGTAATCCTGTTTCTGGTTAGCAAGTTGGAAGCACTTCATTTCTTTAACTTGAAGCCTGATATTCACATTCCTCTGTGGCTTAAATGTGGACATGGACTACAGATTGCACTCATGTCTGAAAGGAGCTAAATGATTTCGCACAGCAGGCCCACAAGCTGTGAGACGGATTGCAAAAAATGTTATATTTATGGACACTTTGAGGATGAGGAAATTAAATTTCATAGTCCCCAATTCTACTGCAGAAGTTGGCAATGCCATGTGGATGTAGTCACTGCCTTAAACTAAAGTAAGTAAAATCTGGTTTTGGCAGTTGTAAAGACACTCATGACTTCTGAAGTGCTGTTAAATGTGGCCACAACTCCTGTGAAATCAAATAACCTGTACCAGCAGTGTGAGAGTGAGACTAGTCCCCAACTGCAGCCTTGCTAGAATCAGTGAAGAATAGCAAGAGGTGGAATAGAAATCAAACTGCAAAAGTGGTGTTCATTTTATTCAACAACTTACCACTAAGTCTGTGCTAATACAAATTCCTGCAATCATGGAATAGTAACTTGTATGTGATGAGAAAAGGGGAGCAGACCAAGCCATGCATGATGTTGTCTTACAGCAGCATCTACCGCATACGAGGCAACAGTGTCAGTGGAAGGGAGAAGGGAAGTGCTTCCCACCAAGCAGCCACTGCTCCGTAGTTCCACCCAAGCTGTTTACTACTGCTAAAGTTCAACATTTCCATTGGCAGACACAAAGCTCCAGGACAAACTTGTCAAGAATTAACCAGTCTGTCTTTATAAAATGATTAGCTGTGCTTTTGAAAGAGTTACTAAGGACCAAAGGGTCACTGGGTAATTATTTACAGAACTGATGCCAAGGATGAAATGATAGATAGAGCTATTACAAACATCATGCAGAGTACAGAATGAGAAACTCCTGTAATTTGCCTATCACTGTGAAGTCTGATTCAGCTCAGAGATAGCACCAGCTCTGCTCTTTCCTCTTGATACTGATGGACTATAACAAAGAAAACTTGACTCAGGGCCCTTAGTTCTGAATTTCCAAGTTCATACAGGATCTACTTAATAAGGGCGGGGGGGGAGAAGAAATCAAACCCACACACAGTAGACATCACGAAGAGGTGATGTTGCCTTGCTTTGGTTTGGAAGGCAACCAACTCAATTGTGACAGAATTAACATGTTCTCTTTCAGCTAAATAAAAGCTATGGTTGTATAAAACATTGTCATGCACTTAAGCACAAGGAGGGTT
Organism: Formicarius rufipectus; assembly: GCA_013399695.1. Classification (NCBI taxonomy): domain Eukaryota; kingdom Metazoa; phylum Chordata; class Aves; order Passeriformes; family Formicariidae; genus Formicarius; species Formicarius rufipectus. Next base: position 1,246,192 of record VXAU01005294.1, read on the forward strand.
TATAACCTGCTCTTGCTGGGGGGGAAACTGGAGGCAACAAAGTTCAGGCCATGACTCTCCAAGAGGGAACAGGATCACTGGAAAAGATTTCTAAGTATCCTCATGAAAGAAAGAACAGCTCATGTCTTCCCCAGCCACTCCCTCACTGCAGAATACAGGACACTCAGTCCAAAAGCATTTTCGGTTCCTAAATATAACGTAGGCATTCACATAGCATAAATAGGAGAATCCTTCTGAAGGGCTGTCTTCAAAACATCCTCCATTTTTCACTGAGACTAGAGTTCAAAGTCATACACTGGCATGTCAAATTCAGGATATCCTTGTAAGAATAATGAATTTATTGTTATTATACCTGGCTATTTTTATAAAGTTTCTGGAAGCCAGAAACATAAAATGCACTTAATGACTACTTGTATACCTTCATGTTTCTCTCTGGTCACAGGCCAAGAAGATTCAACGGAATACAGTCATATCCTTATGGAATTTCATAACACTAGTCTTCGTTGGCAACCATTAATTACATATGCCAACATCAAGCTGCTACATTTTTTCAGTCTTTTTTTCTAAGCTTTGATATATGAAAGAGTAAAAAACAGCTGGCCCTCAATACTACGGTTTATGTAAAAAATAAGAAGAAACTATTAGAGTCACAAAGCCTAGAATTCAACTGGAAAACTAATACTGCAAAATATCCTAGCATAAACATGATTATACCAATAAAGAGTAAGGAGTGGAGTTTTGAAGAAAAGCTAATAGGTAAAAGAGGAAAAAAACCCTCCATAGTCCAAAGCAAACACTCACAGATAAAGGGCTGAGGGGATCTGAAATGGTCACCAAAAGGAAAAAAAAAATCTAAAACACAGTACAGTAATCTGCTTCTTGTTGTGATCCTCCTACTCCATGAGGTGTTCTGGTAGAGGAAATCAATCCTCATTAATTTCCAAATAAAATGTCACTGGGGACCATAATGAACCATGCTATGAAAGGATTTGTTCCTCCTTCTAACCATGTTATTGTATCTGACCCACCAGCTCCCTCAGGACACAGCATTAGCTGTTCATAGCTATTGAAAGCACCAACCCAGCTGTGCCATAAATAACCCACAGTGAATAAATTCCTTAAAAGTGACAGATATCTTCAGTTTTCACTGGAGCAAATGTGAGCCAGCTCTGAGATGCAACATCATGACACCCACTACCCATGATGGACAAATTTCAAAATCCTTTGTTACTATCACTAAATACTCAAAATAAACCTATTACTTTAATTGGCAGTAGGATGTATGCACTGGCAGATACATGACTTCTGGCAGTGACAAGGGCAGCACAATATCTGCTACCATGTTTTCACAATGGAAAGTAAAACAAAATAATTAGTAGAGCCACAAGACCAAGTTCATATTGCAGGATCCTCCTTCAGGTCATTGGGCTAAACAATGCTGTGTCTGTCAGTAAGACTCAAATAGCAACCCCTCTTTACCATGATGTATGAAAATATTCAGCCTGACACTAGGAAAAAAACTACAAACTTTTTAAGTTAGAGCAAGAATTTAATTTGCAGAGGAGGGAGAAAACACCACTATGGCATAAAATGGAGAGTGTAGAGAGAAAAAAAAAAGATTATCAAAGATACGCAAAGAAAAGAGAAAACATTTTTTCAGTGCAGATAGGGAAGGGGGGGAAAAAAAAACTTTTTTCCAGCTGTTGGAAAATTTCTACAAGTTTAAAAAGTGTACTGAAAAAATAAAACAAAGGGTGGCATGAATCTCATGTTACATTTTTAATTTAAAAGAACACTCTCTTCTTCTAAACTCCTTGGCCTATTCAGACTGCACTTTTTTCCACTGCAATCAAAATTCATCATCTTAATTGTTTTGGGTTTTGTTTGTTGGTTTGTTTTATGTAGAGAGCTAGTAAAAAGTAACTCTAACTCACCAAATTTGTGTTCTAAACAAAAAGCACAAAAATCTGAGTTTCATACTACTAAAAAAATCTAGCAGTCACCTCAACCCTAATGCGTGTTTTCACTCCTTCAGTAGAGAGGCCCGACATAACTACTCGCTATACACTTTCAAGAGTCAGGCTCATCCTTTTATGTGAGTTATTATTCAGACAACAGATGAGAGCAATTACACCATTCCAGGAAAACAAGTTCACATTTGCATACTGCTATCATCCAGTACCTCACAGAAGCCAGAATGATACGTTCTTCTCATCTGTACACAAATATTACAGTAGTTCCAAGAACGTAGCAAGGTAAAGTATCCCAGTTCTGGAATCAAGCCTGCCTGCAACCCAAGACATCAAATTTCAGTTTCTCACCTTGCTTGTCCTTGGAACAGTCTTTACGCATCTTAAGGGGTTCTAGAAAACAAAATAACTACTTCTATAGACAAGAAAAGTAATAACGTACACATAATTTCCTACCACGACTACAACTACCTGGGGAGTCTTAAGAAATTACAAACAAGACAAGATTGCCTGAGATCTTGAAAAATTAAGGGAGATGTTCAGGCAAGAAGACATATATTAAGTAATGGTCTACAGAAATGAGGAGGTTTCAATACCTTCTTTCAGTTGGAGAAACAAGATAGGAATTATAAAATCTCTCAAGTGGTATTAAAATTATATGCCTTAGTGTATCACATACATGCTGAGCTTCCCTTCATAGGGTGGTACCCTGAATACTGCAGAATGAAAACAGAGGAAGATTCTGGCTATAGATGTTAGTATAAATGTGCTTTTATAAGTATTGTTTTCCTTCTACAGAACAAAGAGTGAAATATTCCACGTAACATTTTATTCTTCTGTAAATGAAGAATACAGCATGCAGACTTCCTGTAGTGGAACACACTTTTCTTTTCCATGTGCAATTGAAACTGCCAACTTTAAACAGAGAAAAATATTATATGTATCCATGGATATCTAATTTTAGAAAGATAAACAGTTCTCCTGGTCCTGCAGTAGGGAAAGGAGATGGTACAAAACAAATAATCATATGGAAAGGAACCATGACAGGACATGTGTGCAGAATGTAGTAAGGAGTGAGTCAGGCAAGTGCCCATGAGGAAAACAAGGCTTTTGTGGGCCCTGCATCTGAAATGGACAGGCTACACTGAAAGCCATCACATCTTACTGCCAACTTGATAAACTAAATTTTCTAAGACAGAAAAGCTTTGGGAAGGGTAACGCCTTTAGAGCCTTTGCAGCCACTGTCAAGCCCTATGTCATGTTAGTAAGCACTGAGACTGGCATTATGATGACTCCATAAAAGGGAACTGCAATGTCTGTGCATAATTTACACAGTTCTTTTCCCAAAGTCCTTGTGGTTTTGGCTTACAGAATTTGTCCAGAAGCCCTCAGAATCTTAACTGAGTCATTTTCCTTTCTGCATTCTGAAGTCGAGATTTAGATAGTTTTACTGTATGCAAGCACACATTCATCACATATCACAGTTCTTGTAACCAAAAACCAGCAAAATCCAGCATGTGCAATGTACTATGAACATTCTAAAGCAAATACATTAAAAAAAAAAAAAACAACCAA
>VXAU01005294.1:1249758-1524707 GCA_013399695.1 Formicarius rufipectus
AAAAAAAAAAAAAAAAAAACCACACCAAAAAACCAAACCAATTTTAAAATCCAAAAACAAACAAACAAAAAGTTGAAATGTGTTTAGTTTTGGTTTTTCCCTAAGAGAAGAGAGATCCACAGTTCCACAGTTCTCAAAAAGCAAAATAACTGGATATAAATACAGATTATCTGGAACACTGTAAGAAGCCAACAGACCTACTTGAGCAAGTGATTTAACCAGGAAATTTAGGACACTACTGAAAAAGAGTTCTCTGAAATAAAATAGTAGTTTAAAAATTAAAAAAAAAAAAGAACAAGAAACACAAAAGCTTCAGTGGAGTATGCACTTTACATTGACACAAAGCTACAGAAAGAGATGCACAATTTAAAATGTTTTTGATGCTAAGCATAAATTCTTTCCAATTCTAACGGTAAAAATTAATGATTAATGCTTGAATTTGTTTTCTTTGATTTTTATTTTAGGCAACATCATAAACATATGGAAACTTTTAAGGGAAAATATTTATATTCATCAGAACACACATTGGGTCTGTACAAAGAGGTCCCAATAAACAAAGACCAGGACCTAAAAAGAGAAAATGCTTAAAATCCCTGTATGTAATGGCTTCTGGAGCAAAAGGCCAGACTCGCCTTACAAATGGAGTGTCGGTACTGGAAAATTAATGCCTATACCAAGAGAGGAAAAGGTTCTTTTATTTATCTTGAGCAGCTGCTGAAGGTAGCAGAAGCCTCCTAGGTAAAACTCACTGGTCTCCACTACCAGAAAAATTTATTCCTCAGAGTTATTGTCTTATTAGCAACTGAATTAGCCAGGTAGTTTCAATTATGAACAAGCTTTGTAATTCAGATACACCTTCAGGTTGTATTATGCAATTTATAAAACACTTCCATTCTTCAAATATACTGTTAACTAGGACCCATTAAAACAAGAACTGCTATCTCACCTTCAGAATTGAAAGCTGCCTTGAAATTGACTTCTTGTCCAGAGTCAGCAGACAAAAGCCAGTCCTCAAAGCAGGCTGAATCCTACTTAAACTTTCCAGATCATCTGAGCTTGAAAACTATGTTTATTTTCCTTCCCTAGCTCTTGCTTGTAGAAACTCCCTCCAGGATGGTACCAACCACAACTATAACCAGAAGTCAAATTAGCAATCCTGGGATGATCCTAAATGCTTGTTTTATTTGTTAACAAAATCATTAACAGAAGGCAAAAGAATATTTTCCAGAAAGGCACAGAAAGAAAAAAATAACTGAATTATGATGATACCAAAAGTCTGACAGGGCATGTGACTTTCTAAGGATAGACACAAAAAAATTCAAACTGTGATGCTGATAACAGTAAATCCTAAGATATATCACCCTGGCCTTAAGTTTGATAAAGTATTATTCAGAAATGCACCTCCTGCTTAATCTGATTTGCAGTTCAAATATCTTGGTTAAAAAAGGACCCATTAAAATACAAATAACTAAAATTAACCTCATTGTTCACTAACACTACTAAAATTTGCATAGATGGTCCAAGGACAAAGTAACCACCCAAGGCCAGCAGAAAACAAAAAGCCTGAAAAACAAAATAACAAAGCATTTTTGAAAAGGCAGTTTTGAAATTTACTATAGTCTTGAAATAGCCACTGAACAATTACAGTTACAAATTTAGCTTGCCAAATTACAATTGTATTGCATAAATCCAGCACATTATTCTGGATCCCATGCAGGGCAGTAACACCCCTACCTCAAAGTCCTACCACAACCTTTCAAAATACAGAACAGCTGACCTCCCTCCTTTAACTCTCTCTGCAGTTCTTTGTTAGTGCCTGGCTCAATTTTCTGTTTCATTTTTATCTCACATGGGAACACTGGGATATTTTGACTACTTGCAATGTTCAGAACGTTTTTTTAAATAGAATAGCCAAAATAATCCAAATAAAATTAATCAAGAGAAAACACAACATTCATTTCCTTCTGTTAAAACCTTTTTAACCCAAATTTTATCAGCTAAAAGTTTACCAGCTAAATTTCCCCCCCCTATTCCAGCCACTCAGGCACTCTCTCCCAGCAGCCAGCCAAGAATTCCCTAATTTCCGACCCAGGCAGTGACCCATGTTGAAGTGCTGGGCCAGAGGTGCTCCAACAACCAGGTAGTCCTTGTTTTCCACTGTCTGTGCTGAGCAAACCTTGACACAAATTCTTCTTTACAATTCATACACCTTCAAAACAAAGCAAACAAAGGCTTCTAAAAATCCCAGAAACAAGGAGCTCAAACATGTCCATGGAAGCACACAGCACCCTGCCCACCCCCCCAAAAAAAAAAAAAAAAGCTAAACCAAATATAAGGCTGCATAGGAAGCCAGGACCCGGTTTATGAGTATGTGTTCAGAACTCCACAGCCAGAGTGGTTTGAAACACGATACAGTCTCTTTGATACAGCTCACTAGTTTGGAAGCGGAGGGGCCATATCCTATTAAAAATAACAGGAAATTGACCACAGCAATAAATCTAAAGCTTTCGCTGCTGCAATTTCTTATCTTCCATGAGCAGTTGTTGGTGTGCAAAAATGATGCAACTTCATCTTCTTAGAAAAAGAAAACAATTAGAAAAATCACTCCACAACTGTGGATTCCCCTTGGTGATAGCTTGCATCAGCCAGTGACAGTCTTGGGAGACCCAGATCCCCAAGATCTTCCCCCATCATATCAGGATATTGTTATATTTTGATGGTTTACTGTAGCCTCCAGGAAAACTGTGTCACTGAGAAAGTTAAGGCAGGACACAAAAGCTGACAAGTCCCAAGGAATTTCACCAGAGGCTTTGGCACTCCTGACAGAACTTGCACCCCTTCTCATGCAATTTCTGCACCCAAGTGATCTCTATCTCCTCTGATAGTATTTTTCTCTTTATCTACTGAAACAAATTAAGATCCAAGATGACAGCAGCTTTTTCTAATGGCCTACCAACACTTAAAAGGGACTGCACCAGGCAGTGTTATCTCTGCAATTCCCACTAGTGCAGATGCAGTTTCTGCTGAAAAAGGGATGGGAGGCAGGGAAGAGGTAGCCAAGGCTGCTTCTTCCTCGAATGGGATAAATTACATACGCCAAAGGATTTTATTCAACTGGCAACGACTACACTGAGTTTTTTGCCAGCATAACTGTGTCTACTGTGGGTATGACTTGTTTTCCTACTCATAAAAGGAAGAGCTTTGCCAACAAAACTTTAAAGACCAACAGTGTGGGTGTGGGGTTTGGTTTGTTTTCAGTACATGAGTGAAGTTAACTATGGTCCAGTTTCCTGCCAATCTAATCCACACATCATGTAATGCCAGTATTTTCTTTGTTTCTTATTTTGATTAGGTCCTGCAAGCATTTTTGGAGCAGTCTTTTCAGGCAGGCAATCCTTCTCTGAAGCCATTTTTTTAAATTTTTTTTTTTAATCCAAGTGTAACATCCCAAGGTGGAACAAATATAAGGGGCAAGTGGTTCAATACAAAAGGCAGATATCTACTTTGAGAGGTAAAAGTGCATCTAAAACATGTATATTTTGCCTGCATTTATACAACCACAACATGCTAGTTGTATGAGATATATACAATAGAAAGATGAAACCACTGCACCTACTGGAAAAACAACCACCAAAAAAAAAGAAAAGAATAGAAACCAAAACCCCCCCAAAAATCCCAAACCGTTCCCCTCCCCTTCCCCCCCCAAAAAAAACTCACAAGAAAACCCAAAGAAACATAAGCAAACAAAAAATACCACCACCCACAAATACTTTCTTCCAGACCTAGACTCTTAAAAATCAGAAGATGAACCTCCGTGCACTAGGACTAATTATAGCAGAGTAGTTACAACATGTTTATACATCACCTCACCTATGAGTATGTGCCAAAACCAGGGCTCAGTTCTCTCCTGCTACCCTGAAGGAAAGTAAGTTCCATTTTGGATACTGCAAGACCCCAAGAACCATCACCCTTTGAAAAAGAAGATACAGAACTAAATGGGTTGAGAAAACTTCCTCTCCCTTGCATAGCCTATTCTTTTAAAGCTGTTTAACTATAAAAGCTATGCTAGAGCTGGGACCCCTATGTGCACCTTCTCATTTCAGTCATCCCATTTTGAATCTCAACCAGTTCCTGATCCCAAGCATGAGGAAGACCTCCACATGTTTTTCAGAAGACCTGCCTCCAAGCACAAAAAGTTGTAAGCTGAAAAGTTCCATACCTTGACATGACTCCTGGACAGTCTCTTTTCTAGCACCACAAAGCCTAATACAGAAGTCCACAAAGTGCACGGTGATCCCACTGCCAAGAAAACTACACAACATCAGCAAAGGAATCATAAGGCCACCAAAATGACTTTCCACTAACACATTAGAAGGGAGAGTTAGAGGCATGGAATTTCTTCATGCTTGAGGGCTAACACTCACCAACACATCTGTCATATATTGGTTTATGTCAGCTTTGATTTCTTTCTTGCTGCAAAAAAGGGAATGCACATCAGAAATGTTACGGACCACCAGATTTGTTTCATATATTATCAAAGCTAAACATTCAAGCATTTTATGGAGATTAAGAGATTAGAGTCCAAGAGTTTTTATTCTTCTGTGTGCAAGGCTCTCTCTTTCAATCAAATTAAAAAGTGGAGTTCAAGGTATGTTGTTAATTCCTGAGGGGAAATGATACATAACCCACATGCACAAAGAAGTTGGCTTGCATGCGGTTGTTTTTACAGCATGGAATCTGTTTCAATCTATGCTTGTTTAACAAGATGCAAGTCTAACAATAGTAACTTACTAAAAGCTTGTGCACTAAGTATGTACAATATCAGAAACAATGGTCATAACTCCTTCCAAAGATACAAATGCATCTACAAAACTATCAAAACATAAGCACTGCCCTCGATTAGTTGTTTCAAAACCCCACATTCCAGATAGCTTCATCATTTCAATAATCCATCTATAAACATTTAACTAATTTTGGACTACTGTTTTGCATTCCAGCAACGAGTTACTGCAAGTCAGAAAACACAAAGTTTCGTTATTTGTATTTTCATTGATTTTTTTTTTAATCCATAATATCGCTACTGCTTGCTCAGACAACTTTTGAAACAGTAAATCTCGGCTTAAGTATTGTATTAGAAACACCAGTTGTTCAAATAGCTGTTTACCACTAAGGTCCTCAAATTACATTTAAGCACTTGAATAACCAGCTACTTGTACAACTAATGGCCAGTGACAACACAGCTGCAGAAGGCAATGTGGTGTTCTGTCTCTCCAACAAGCCTGTTTGTCAATGCTCAGATCCAACCACCATCCTGCAGCATTACAACCATAATCACATTTCGAAATTATTCATTATTTACAATGCTGTTTGAGGCTTACTAGGTGATATTCTCTTCACCCTGAAAACCTGATAGAGCTAAACATATCTTTGTGATGAACAACCACCTCTGCCTTTAGCTATTGCATCAGATGGCTCAAAGCTTCTTCATGCGCTATCTGAACAAGTGTCTTCCCAACACCAGTACATTACAGAACATATCTGACTGTGATCTCTGCTAATATCTTACCTGTTTAGTGTCTGTACCAGAAGACCGAACCTTTCTTTGTCTTGCTGAACACATAGACCATGAAAAAAATGTTGGTTCAACATTTGGATTTTGCTTTTACAATCGAGCCTGGATATAGTTTTAATTCAAGGTAGCACGGAAAGCTCTAAACGGGCAGGTTGCCTCATTAAAACGGACTCAATCAGAAAACAACCAGATGTAGCAATTCCCCTCAAGCATCATTATCATTAGAAAAGAACAACAACATTTACAAAGTGCATTAGAAATTTTAGAAATTCTTGCTTGGCTACAGCAAACACTTAATGCACAAACCTATTCCTGAGGACAACTGGAGGGGTTTGGGAGACAGTTATACTGTAGTAAGGTCTGTAAACTGGGTGTTTACAGTGCACTTTTTACTACCATCAAAAATAAAGAGTTTCACATTTCAGACACATTTGTTCTTAATCAACTGCAGCAATCAGTTAACCATCATTCAATCACACATACTTGGAGGGTGACTCACCAGATGTCAGGTGTTTAACTTGCAAGTTCCTCAAGTAACCATCTGGATGCTGACTTTTTTTTTTTTTTGCTCCCCTGCCTCCAAAGCACTGTGCACAAATGATCACAGTAGTGGAAAATTTGCATCAAAGGATTAATATAATTAGTTATCATGGTTAGGATTAATATCTTTAGGAGAGATATGCAATGCCATAACCACTCTGAATATTGTAACCACCAGGAGCTAAGCTGCAAGTTGTCTCTGTAAAGAAAGTAATTAAGGGAATGGAATTTCCAAGATTATTTGAAAATCCCTTTTTTCTGATAGCGTTCTACACTCAATTCTTCAGCCACTACAATACAGACACCATCATTATTCTATTTTTATTTAGATTATAAATGTAATTGTGCTACCTATTTAAAGTTCACCTGGTATTTTAATTAAGCACATTTCAAAACAGTACCAACTCATACACCTCATAGTTTCTCCCTTGCTAGCAGATGTCAATGAATTCAGCACTCACAGAACATCTGGCTAGCAAAATATGGAAGATTCAAGTTTTGGAATTCCTTTTAGAATTTCTCTAAGAGAATTGTTTTGATCCCCAGGTTGGTCCAGATGGTATCTCAGAATTGTCCAACTCCTCCTTTTGAGATAGCTGCCACTATTGTTCCAGAGGGACAAGCAAACAGGCTTTTCAAAGAGATTTGAGATGGTCTGTCTAAGGAAGTTCACAGCATCTAGGCTCTCTGATAAGCACTGACAGGAGAATTGTTGTAAATCAAAACTGTTTCTCCAGCGCATTAGACTAGAGCTCTGAAGCTTCTTGCAGCTGCTGGGCTAGTAGCACCAGGCAACGGATTTCCTAAATCCTAAAATTGCAACAAACAGCCCACAGGGTTGGCTTGGACTGGAGAGTCTGATTCCACAGCTGGCAGAACGTCAGAGCTTGCACAAAAATAATCAATACATAGAAAAAACCTAACAAGAACACAAGGAGGCAAGAAGAGCAATTCCCATTAGAACAGGTGACTCCCATTACTAAAGCACCTTGTGCAGTGCTTCATGTGCCCAGCAGACCTCTTAGAATCACAGAATCAGTAAGGCTGGAACAGACTTCCAAGATCATCAAGTCCAACCTTTGACCAAACACGACCATGTCAATTAAACCATAGCGCTAAGTGCCATGTTCAGTTTTCTCCTGAACATTTCCAGTGATGGTGACTCCAGCACTTCCCTGGGCTGCTTGTTCCTATGCTTAACCACCCTTTCAGTGCAGAAATTCTTCCTGATGTCCACCTGAATTTTCTCTGGTCCAGCTTGAGGCCATTTCCTCTTGCTACTTGGCATAGGCAATAACTTAATGCAATTCATCATGTGACCAAATAAAGTGAAATGATTCTTCTGGCAGTGCAGAAAATAAGCTGTGCAGAGAAAGTGACTGCAGCACTATGATTAAGGAAATCCTCTTCCTCCAAACTGGTTTTCCCACCACAACACTGCAGTTTCAAAAAACACACTTGCTCCAAGCCTTTAACAGCTATATACACTTTAGGAGGCCTTTTAGCTAGCAAATATAACATTGCCCTTAAGCCATATCAAGGAAAGCGTGTCATCATTTCAGGAAATGCTCCAAAAATAAATCTCAATGAATGAAAAATTAAAAGCCACCTACAACTATTAATTACAGTCCTATATATCAAAATGTATAAATATATTATGTCACTTGGATAAATGTTTTTCAATAAAAAAACAGACAAAACTTCAAAAATTCTCAAGCTTGTAAACAACAAATATTAACACTTTTAAAGGAATATGAAAAACATTCCCATGTATGAGATACTTTTATTTTTTAATGGAAAAATTCCCTTTTCCAGTACACATTCATCTTCTCTGAAAGGTGTGTTTTCTATTCAACCAAACACTAAACATAGTGTTTAAGCATAGTTGATAAGGCCCGTATTCCAAATACTGCCTTTTTTTTTCCCCCTTCCTTTCTTGGCTTGTGTTCTAAAGCAATAGAATATGTTTACTCAATGTCAGTAGTTTTTTCAAACTGTTAATTAGACTTTGCTGTAATCCTTTTTAACAAAAACTTGCTACTTTTTCCATCATCAGCCTTAGCAATTCAGAGAATACAAGGGTGTTAAAAGCAGAGGTTCTTGAGGAAGAGTAGTTTTAGATACAAAGCTGACCTCTGCTTAAAAATCAGCAAAATCTAGCAAAGGGGGAAAGAGATTGCTCCAAAAGAAATGGGTTTTACATCTCTTCTACCCAGGCATGTAAAATTCACATTTAGATAATGTATTTCTAAACTGTGAAACAGATTTCATACAAGACATCTTAGAAGGTAATATTGTAATCCTTCAGAAAGACAGTTCACCACAGAAACCTCTGCTACACAAGGCTCATCTTTCACTGGCATTATCCAAATGTGTTTCCCTACACAGTGCAAACTAGTAGGCCTGTAATGCATATTACCATTCAAAGAGTACTGGAGCAAAATATTTACCTGCGCTAATAATGTGCAACAACCAAATCACAAAACTGCAGTTAGACCTAGCACAAATCTCGAACAATGATGCACTTCAAGAATCCAGCCCTGGCTGCTGAATGCACTCACACCCCAAAACACAGAAGCAATCTATATTTCTGTGCATGCACGTGCAGCCCAGACAGGATCTTAAACTCATAGCAGTGTCTGGTTTCATAACATATGCCCTTCCTTATCAAATGTCATTTGTATTGCCATCCCTGCATCTGTCTCCACAGATGTCATCCCATGTAATGAAGCATATGGGCTTAAGCTGACATTGTTTGCAAACAGGAAGAGCTTTTGGCAAGAGGAATCGAACATAAAGTGTTCTGTGGGCTGCCTCTCTTAACCCATCTTTGGTTGGCTCCTCTGCTCAGCTGAAACTGGTCACTACTTTTTGAGAGGGCAAAGCGCCAACCTAACAGATGGGCAGAAATAAAGTCATGCCAAAGAACCAGAATGTGCATCTAATTTGATAATTAGGGGCTGAATTTTCCCTTAGAAATACTGCAATGGCAGTGCACACCAAGTTTCCAAGCTTCCAGATAAAAGAATATGTTTCAAGCCTATCCAGTTGAGGGTTAATTCTGAAAATGACAAAAAAACCCCAACCAAACAAACAAAACCACAACAACAGAAGAGAGCCATGGAGGAGGGAGGAGACCAGCCAGCAGCTCCTATCATTCAGGATTAGTATTATTCAAGGAGAGAAGAAATAGAAGAAGGGGAGGAAAGGAACAGTAAGATTAAGCCTTTATCCTGAAATAGATCTCCACAAGGGGCACCTGCAAATCTTGGCCAGAACAGTTCTGTGGCCTTGCTGAAAATAATTTATGCTGAATAGAGATAAAAGCAAGGAACTGATGGCCACTTTACAAAGCATTAAACACAGCTTTCCTGTCCACAAAGAATAGCCAAACCAATAGCTAGTAAGAGGCAAAGGACAAAGTGTGTTTATGGCTCGGTGGAAATCAAACATAATTATGTACAGACAACCTTAGAACTGTTGACAATTATTGCCTTGATCTTGATATACAGAGCTCTGACATTCAAATAAAAATGGTAAAAGAGAGAGAAAGCTGGAGACCCAACCAAGATTCTGTTTTCATACATTTTATAAGTTCTCATGCAATAAGACAGTGGTCCTGTAACTATCCTAAAAAGTCCTGCCGAAGTAGGCTCTTCTGGGTCATTTTTCTCTTCATATTATGTGTTCCCTTCCCATTTTCAAACCACTTTACTCAGCAGAATGAATGACAACAGCTATGCAAGACTCATTTTGGAAAAAAAATATTGTTCTAATTCATTCTCCTTTTTCTGGTGCTAAACTGACTCTTTGAAATTACAGCTTTTGAAACAAAAATCTTAAAGGGCAATAGCTTTGATGCCCTCAGTTAAGTGGGATTTACAGGCTTATATTTCGGATAAAGAAGAAAATTTTTAATCCTGTCTTTTTACCATAACTCCTGTTTTGAAATATTCCAAGAGGCTAAGAGAATACTTACTCTCACATTTCCTGCATTGGAAATATGTTTCAAGAGGGCTTTCACATCGTTGGTGGATGGAAATTACTTCTCCAGCACAAGTAGCATTCTGAGTCACATCTTAGGAGCAGAGCAGAAGGTTCAGCCACAGATTTAAAATAATTTAAAAATGATAGCTGTTAAGTGCCTAAAATAGCATGTGCTGCTTTACAGACCTCCACTGAGACATTTTCCTCTGAAGAAACTGGTCAATGAAATGTCCTTTGTTGTACTGTCAAATTCTGGCAAGCTGCTTTCCAGTATAGTGTGAGACTTAATTGGGCTTTTGTTTCATTACCATCAAGACAATGATGCTCAAATGAAGAGCACAATATCAGCAAGTGAGTGAAAGCAATCAATTAGGATGAGTCTGAAATAATCTTTTAAGGGAAAGAAAGGGGCACTCTTTACTGTGGTCATAGGCCAAAAATTCAAGATATAAACATTTCACTTACTAAAATAATATACAGCACTTAGAAGCAAATTAATTAAATGACAAATAGGAAAGGACAAGTGTCATGAAGCAAGATCAAGATTTTTAGACCACAGCACCATTGCCAAGCTTAGGAAAACAGACTTGAGTTAGTGAATTAACATGAATGCTGGCATGAAATTGGGGGAAATTCTCTCATTCAACTCTACCACAGGTGTGTACTTAGAAACGGCCTACATGATACAATAAATGCATCAATGAACACAGAGAGAAACAGTCATGGAACATTTACAGTAACAATTAGCATCAAGAAACTAGTTAGCATCCCAGAAAATAAAATACAAAAAAGCCACATTTGAATATTATCCTGATAACTCACAAATTCAGTATTACATTTGAAGGTAAAAGAACACAAAATGAGCCAATGTATATTCTAGAGCAATAACACAAGAGTCGATATGAAATACACAAAGGAACATCAATTGGCAAGACAACAGCTGCATTTGTGAAACCAAAAAGAGTTTAATGAGAAGGGTAAAAACTAAAGACAAGCCTGAAGACCTTCACATTCTATCCTCGCTCACACTAAAAGTTCCACCTCACCAGCATTATAGGCAAACACCTATCCTATCAAGAAAATTACATCTATTAGTGGGAAATGAGACAACCATAAGGGATGAACAGAAGGTCAAGCAGGGTACACAGTAAGGGCAAAATGTTTCTCCACGGTCTAAGTAGGGTGGGATTGTCCTGGAAAAGTTATAATCTACTGTTCAGAAAATTCAGCTCCACTTTTTTCTTTAAAATCTCAGGTCTAGATTTACCTTTAGCTTTGACATGTAACTGAGCACACGTGCAATCCAGAAGTCAATTATTTTCAGCCCTTAGTTTCCATGCTTAATGGTAAGAGAATAAACTAAAAATCACATATTTCCAGACTTATGTATTGAATTTCTACCCTAGATGAGCCATACATAACACTGTACATCTTAGTTATATTCCCAGCCAGAGTTCAGTTGCAAGGCCACCTACTAAAAACCAGCACTTGCTCACAAGAGGCCAAGGCAAGTAGCATAATGCTTGGATAGAGCAGGTAAACAACAAAGTTCACACCATTTTTATTGTCCAACCTGAGCCGTCACACAGGTGAGTTTACTCCTCTTCCTGACACATGGACATCTCAAAAACTGAAAGCAAGCAATTAAGCTACTCACAATACGGACCTCTTGATTCATGCACACTGGAGTCATCAGTCTCTGGCACAGTGAAGGACACTGCTCCCACAGCCCACATACCACACTTAGAATTCAATATAAAAGCCTGAGGTGCTTCACAGAGTGAGAATGAGGAATGATACAGCTAAAGAGGCTGTTGAGCTCTTGAATGCAATTTATTAAACACACCAATTGCAAACAGAAGTAATATTATGCTTCCATGCCCTGCACGTTGTTACAATAGCATATGCTATTAAAAAAAAATAAATCTGGGGAAGTATCAGAGTTGAAAAGATATTTCAGACAAAGTAAGGAAAATGGAGACAAAAAAAATTAAAAAACACAGCAGGAAAAACCCTAACACATAATTTAAGTGAAACCTTTATTACAGAAACATGATATTGGTACCTCCTGAAAGAGATTGTAAAAATAATGGAAAAAACCCTGGTGAGACAGGAAACTTAAACACAGCTAATCTAATGATAACTTTTGTAATACAGGAAGCAAGCACACTATGAAATAGATGACAAAACCAGAGATTATTTTAGATGTTTACTTATTCCCAGACGTAGCTAAAAAGTGTGCTAAAGGAACTTGGGTTAAGCACATCAATCTTACAGCCTTCTGTTTTAAAATAAAACCACAGCACCTGACTTTGCAAGTAATGATCTTCCAATAGAGCTTTGTCATAGTCAGAGTTACTGACCCCTTTCACACACTCACCTTTGGAAATGCAATTTCCTGTTACAAATTGATGCTCCGATCCTGCAAAACTCTGTTCACATGAAGGCTCTAGTTTGGTAAGCAGGGCTGCCAGTTATGCTGGTGGCAGCAGAGCCGGTAAACATACGCCGGAGGCTTTGGGATGCAGTGCTCACAAGCTGGACTTCCTGCTTGGAGTTAACACTGCCAAGGTAAATAATTACGGTACCACATTGACAGATGTGTCAGAAGTATGAGGTATTAACTAGATTTACTACAGTCTGGAATAACTGAATTGTAATTTTCCGCTCTCCTAGCGCGTAAGAGAACGATGTGAAGTGTGTTACAATGTCAGTATGTACCCAACTGCAACATTTTACCTTTCATGTCTTAGAATCCATGTGTATTGCACTGGCTTCTCTTGCATAAGACACTAAACCCTTTTTGTCTAATTATGCTGCTCCATAACAATCTCCAGAAAGAGGGTTGAATTTAACCTAACAGTCTCAATTACCATTGCCTTGTAAGCTAGTGAGACTGACAGAATTCAAGAAGTGTTTGGACAACATTTTCACAGACATGATGCAATTTTTGGGGTCATCCTGTGTAGAGCCAGGAGTTTGACGCCATGATCCTTGTGGGTCCTTGCCAACTCAGGGTATTCTATTATGTCCTTTGACCAGGAAGAATCAGGCAGTTATCATCATGATCCTAGCGGGA
The DNA here is from genome assembly GCA_013399695.1 of Formicarius rufipectus. Classification (NCBI taxonomy): domain Eukaryota; kingdom Metazoa; phylum Chordata; class Aves; order Passeriformes; family Formicariidae; genus Formicarius; species Formicarius rufipectus. The sequence continues at coordinate 1,262,937 of VXAU01005294.1, forward strand.
CAAGGATAGTGTAATCAGTGCTCAGTCTCAGCAGACATGGCAATCCGGCATTCTTTTGTTTTTAATTTCCTCTGACCTTGCAGTTTATCCTTGTAAAGTTCTCGCTGTGCAGGAGCTAACACATCTCTTAACAAACTTAGCACACAAACTGCTTCCACATGCTCAATAACATGTTCTGCTGACAATTCCACCAGATCTTCAGAATCACCATTCATTGCCAAATAATTCTTAAGTCAAGAAGATACGAAAGTATAAAGATCGATGAAAATATGAAAGGTTTGACACAAAGTCTTTAAAGAGACAAATACTACAATAAAATACCATAATTGATTCCAGTATCTTGAAGCCTCCTAAAAACCAATGGAACCACTGTCTGATATTTCTAACTCCTGAGAGATATAAACTGCAGAGGTAAAGCTTACAGCCATGTCTAGACATCACTTATCCAATGCACAATGCCATAGTGGTTATGGTGATAGGCAGCACACAATGCAATTGTATATATCCTGGGAGTCTATAGGTTAATGGTTTTCATCAGCTGGCAGAAATACTCTTAAAAGCCATATACCCTTGGTATTTATAAATTTCATTTACCTTTTCTATATCTCTCTACCACTATGGAGATACGTATTGTGTTTTAAAATAAAAAGCTACAAAAAGGCACAACATTTCAAGCTCACCTCAATCTCTTTTCCTAACAGGTAGAGGAATTACAGCATAAAGACTTGATAGAACACTTGTCACTGACATCATCATCCAGGACAGATTCTGTACTGTTTGGTGCACAATCCCTTCTGCTGCAAGTTAGCACTTGATACCCAGCACTACTAGTTTGTTACAATGACTAAATTCTTTTAGGTTTGACCCTTGTACGCAAAGATCACCACACATGCCACTAAAAATAACTTCATTGAGACAGCAGTGAAGGAAATCTACATGTAAGTAATCACCCAAAGGGCCCCTATCCACACTGTTTCTCCCTAAGATTCATTTAGCACCTTGCTTAGAGGTAGAAAGCTGATCTAATGATCCCTGATGGAACTTGGTGTACAAAGCATATGGGGCATCACATCTCAAGACAGCCATAGGTGGGGCAGGGATATACATGGGTGAATGAATATATGGCCTGTCAAATACCTCAGGATAACACAAAAGAAGTGTGCGACAAAGTACAGGTATGAAGGCATGAAATATATACTGAAAAGGAGATCATTCATAAAGGCCCCAAAACACTATATGGCCAAAACTATTTACTTTGAGATCTCTGAACTGGTTTTATACTACTGTTTTACCAGATCCTTTGCTTAAAAATTGAGTTTAAACACCTAAGCAAAAAGTAAAACAAAAAACAGCCAAAAAAACCCCCACAAACAAAACATACATACAAGAAAAACCCAAAGCAACAAAAAACCCCTTGACTTTTTCCCTAGTTCAGTAACTCAGCTCATCTTCACCCGTAGCAGAACTGCAGAAAAATAACGATTACTGGAACTAATATCACATGCGCTTAATCTAAAAACTTAAAGAACAAGAGAAAATCAAGACTGAGCTATCTGATTACACAGCCAGACCCTTATTTTTTCTGACAGAGACTTAAACCCTTCAGTGAATGCTCTAGTGGACCATCTATTATTTAATATTATTATTTATAGTATTATTTTAACATGATTCCCATAACAGAGCTATTCCTGAGAGATTAATACAATAAGTTATGGAACTTATTATTGGGAAGTTTTTCGTAGTAAACCATCTAAAGTCTGCCTTAACCTTACATAATTATTTTATTAACTGTATTACCAAAGGGTGTTTTTCAACATTTAAGTTTTAAATGTTATTTTATTTTCCTTCACATAACATAGCCTTTGTGAAAGGCACTCAACAAAACTAACATGTTCTGCTTTCAAAACCGCTGCTACAGTGCTCTCTCGTTGTGCCAGAAAGCCTTTTCAAGATAAACACACACCAGCCCGTTTTTTCCTCCTAAGAAAACACTGGAATAATGGAGAATGTCCTTCCCTGTCATTGTCCTATCCTCTGCCACTCTCTTTGATTGAAACATGCAACAAGAAGAGCCTGACAAATGCATTTGCTTTGATTCCATGCCAAGTAAAAAAAAAATAAATTACTTTATAAATCCACACTACTAAAGAGAGCAGAGAAAGCAAAATTAAGTGGCATTTAACACTGGACAGCGTTATCTGAAGTTAGCTGAATGCCCCTTTTATTGATAGATTTACGTTCATGGAACTTACCGTATTATCACCAGCTCACAGCCTGGCGGGTCCTGACCATTTCAATGTATCGCTGGGTGGGGGAAAAGGAAGTGCAAAATTTCACAGCTCTGTGCAGAGAGCTATCAGTACTTGTCAAGGACACTGAACACATAAAGCTAACGGGGAAGTTAAGCTACATGTTAACAAACTTCCATTGTAACACAAGCTGAAAATACAAAAGTAGGAAAGAAATCTTATGTAACATCAACCAAAGCTGACACTACTGACTAACAGGACAAAGTGACTAATTGTCTCCAAGTGCACCCACCCCTTGCAAGATGTTCTGACAAATTAATTACTGTATGGGTCACAGTCTTCACACCTAAGTCAGGTTCTAGAAAAACTCTAAGACTACATTGGTCCCTTTGAATAAAGCCATTTGTATATAAGAAGAAACACCAAACATTGTTAGACAAGCTTTAAAGGCTTTTGAAAACTCATCCTACCCACTTAATAATATCTTCTTTCCACACTGAGGAGTTATATGCAAATATATATTACAAAAACTCAGAGCTGCTCTGTGACCAGCTGTTTAAGGTTACTACACCAACAATGAAGAGTAAGAGCAGCTAAAGGAAAACTAACACAACACATAGAGAAGATGTCATGCTCCAAGCCTTTATTCTCCTTAAAAGTGTTTCTCTCCATTCCAGCTTCAGAGAAACACTCATCACTTCATACAGTCAAGTGGTATCACTAATTCTCTTCTAAAACAAGTGTCTCAAATTACCAAACAGAAATGTGCAGGAAATGTGTATTTCTGTATTTACATATTTAAAAGCATGTTTATGACAATTCAGCAATGAAATACAGAAACCATAAAAAACTTCCAAGAAATGAACCAACTCTAGCTTTAAATGGCAGCTTTTATTTCTTGCTTTTCCAAGATAAAGATAATAAAAAAACAGAAGTGAAATTGCTAGCAACAAACATACTTACCATTTGGATGCTAAATGCTAACACAACTCAATAATGCTCCCCTGCAATATTTTAATTCTGTCTTATAAACAAAATTTCCAACTATGCACAAAAGCATTTTGGGACACCAAGCTACAAAGGGGAACATGGACACATGGAAGAGAACTTGGAGAAAAAAAGTAAAAATCGTTGACTTTCTCTGCTCTCAAGAACTACAACAAAGGGGGAAGCAGCAATGCATGAGTATCAATACTGTGATTTAGCTTTCTCTGGTGTCACAGATTCCCACAACAGAGTCTTGGCAAAGGTGGATGGAATCACATGACCTTTCTACTTAAAATACATCTACATAAGTTGTTTTATTCGCAAGCAGAAACTTGCCCTGTCCACTCTCCATTCTGAACCTGACAGAAATCTGAAAGTCTGTCAGTATTTCTGCCTACCAGCAGCAGACTGCATCAGCCATCCTTTTCAGTTAGCAGCCAATTTCTTTAGCTGATAAGCTGACCAAAGCACCTTCCTAAACAGACCAAATCTTCAAAACACTATGAAAAATGCAAACAGACATCAATCCTACTCAAGTAACCCATAAATTATGCCAGTGAGGGGAAAAACAAACAAACAAACAAAAAAAAACAACCACCAAACAAGAACACAAAAATACCAGCACAAAAAAATCTAAAACTATCATTCCAGATGCCCATCTCCCAGGGTCTTTAGATAGTTCCCAACACTGCCAAAGCTCATCAAGGTTCTTCCTCCTGAGGCTTACATTGAACATTTTGGAAAGCTCTTGTGGCAGAATCAGATTTCCTCAGAAATCCCTCTTTTCCATATTTTAGGTATGACTTTCAAGCCTGCTTCCTCTGAAGGCATCAGAAGTTTTGCTCCACCTCACCACAAGGTGAATTAGGCCACTGGATACACTGCTTTTCCTTCTCCTCCCCCTCTCTCCTGGTAAACAACAGGCATAAAGTTTTATGCAGAAATTCCTTTACACATTATCCTGCTCACCTGAGATAAGCACTGCATACCACATTCCCAGAAAACGCAGGATTTCCACTACCATCAGGATCATTCTTTCAGTGCAAGATGTCCTGCAGGAAGGGGTCAAAATCAAAACGGTATCAATAAACATGAAAAATAGGAGCTGGCTTCTACTAGTTGAATCTCTGACTGGCAAAGTCCCCTGATTTTGCCCGGGCTTGTCCAAAAACGTAGCTTAATTGTCATCATCAATAAAAAGCTAAAGGCATTTTATCTACAAGGTAGTGAATGCCTCCTCTAAAAAGAGGGAGTTCCATGATAAGAGCTAATCTCAAAAACCTTAGGAATGCAAACTATTTTCTCAGTTGTAAAAACAAGAAAGAATTTCACAAACACAAGTTAAAACAACTACTGGTAACCTCATGCTTCTCCTACACTGCCAACTTCTCCCGGGCTGAGGCCCTACCCTCTGTCCTTCACAGAGATATGCTTTGAATCAAGCCAAAAATTCAAAGGATGGAGTCCCAAGAGAAGCCATCACTTTCATACATCTTTACAAATGAAACCGTTTCCATAAATATTATTTTCTAAATTCAGAAAGCAATGCTAAGCTGCCTTTCCAGTGGGGAAGTCAGAAAATCAGTCCACACTTTATTTTGAAGAGAGCTGCCCGGAAGCCTGTAAGACACCTCATTCTGGCTGGTTAGACCACCTAAAAGTTGCACAACTCCTGTTTTTTTATACTTTGAGCTATAGCACAATTTTCTGAAACTTCCTACAGACAACTCTTTACTATGTTATACCCTACATTCACTAGTTTGTTAACATGAGCTCTTGATTATTAGATCAATCATGATGCCTGCTACTAAATCTACTTTTCCCCACACTTTCTCTTTTGCAATAGACTAGCATTTGCAGACCATGGATGTAGAAGAATTCCATGGTGTTGGTACACTATTGCTCTGATGATATTTTCTCTGACAGACCCACTAAATTGCAGAAGATCTAGTTACCTCCAGAAACCGGTCCTTGTGCTTCTCACAGACAGACACAACTACCATTTTGTTACAGAAATCAAAAATACTTATATTAACTACCCAAACTACAAAGTATTCTTTGTCCATTAAAGCATGTACTAGAAATCATTGATCATCATAACCAAGTTGATTAATAAGAGATACCAGTGTTATCTGCCCCTTAAATGAAGCCTAACCATCATTTCTGTTCTTATGTATGCCAGCCCAGGCCACAGCAGAGCATGTTCCATAAATTAAAACATCGATATTTAATAAGTTAAAAACTTAAAGTCCAAGATATACTTTCCATGAAACCTGAACATATTTAAAGAAAGAAATCTTTGAATTCCACCTGCATTAATATGTAATTAAAATCAGCATCATTCACCATTCAATACAGAAACTAAATTACTAAAGTGGGTCAAATAATCAGTATGATATCCTGTTTCTAACAGCAGTTCACCCTGTAAGAAGACATACAGAATATCACAGCAGGCATTTACAGCATGATCTGTCCTAAGGGGAATTTCTTAATCCGTGTCAGATAGGGTTGATTTATGCCCTAGAGCAGTAAGTTAACATCCCTTCAGTTGTAACTGTGACTGTTCCTCCCGTCTCTAGAACAGTTCACTTATCTTGTTCATCCTACCAGGCTCTTGGTTTATATGATCACCTTTGGTAGTATATACCAAAGATGGTGATTTAGGAGTATTATAGACATTGTCTTTCAAACTACTCCCTGTAACAAGTCATTGTATCAAAGCCCAAGCATTATTTTGCACATATACATCCCACCTCCTCTAACTGACCCCAGCGAAACAGAGCAACACTAAAATGTCAGTTAACTTCATATGAGTATTTTTCAATCTCTCTTTTTGATAGGAGATCCCAAATTGATTATTCCAGGTGAATTTGAGCACCAGTTTAATAACGTCCTTTGTGTCATTAACACAACATTGCAAAATAGCTGTGGCATTCTTCTTCTGCTCAACACTAAGTATTAAGAAGGTACACAAGTTCAAATAAAACACTGTTGAAATTTCCCTCCCCACCTTAATAAACATAGTTAATTTACAACCCAGTAACATGAACAAGTAATTTGATTATTCCCTCTAACATGCATACTCTTGAATTTATCAACATCATCTGCTATGTTTCCCTTTTACCCAGCTTTCTTGGATTCCCTTTACAATTTCTCAGTCTTCTTCAATCTTGCCTAATCCAAATACTTTTGCATCATTATCCAGTTCTGGCACACCATCATTCATCTGATTATTAGATCACCAACATATATGTTCACCACCCTCTTTTCAGAGTTGTTTCTACATCACATGGTAATTTAAGGTTTACATTGTTACTGAAAAAAAAAAAAAGAAAGTTCTTAGTCATAAGGACAGGTACATTGATTGAGAATTAGAAAGGAGAGTTTCAATTTCCAAAAGACGGGTTTGGTGTTGAGCAAAGCTCAGTACACCTAAACTCTTCACAGGAGCAGAGAATAAGACTGTCACAATAGCTACAGGACATCAAAGGGGTCAGTGTTCGCTCCTTTCCAGGCCATCATCCACCCAACATGGTATATACGCAGCATCCCATAGAAAAATTCTTTGGTCAGAAAGCCTTCTTAATGTTAGCTAAATTTGTGTTTGTTTAAGCCTCAGTTCATAATTCCTTAGGTATTCGGAGAAGGAGCTCACATACAGCTGACTGTAACATCTACAATTGCTTATTAGGGTAGCCATAATAGGGTTGGAAATACATTTTAAAATGTTCTTTTTACATACTTTGTGTTGCACCATAGCCTTATGTTCTTAATTCCTGTCACACGCCAGAGTTCCCTTTGTTCCCTCCTACAGCCCAGAGGAAAGCAGAAGAGTCATGGACTACTGCTTCTGCTCCCATTTGTGAGCAACCCTATTCCTTCAGTGTGTGTGACATGTCTCCTCACAGATCACCTTTCTAAGCTCACATGCACAGAAAGCAAAAAGGCTTTAAGCAGAAGATGGGCACCCCATGGGACAGGCTACATTTGCTCTGGTCATGGAGTTGATCCAGTACAAAGAGAAGAATGCCCACACATGCCCACCAAATTTTGAGGTCCCCTACACTAGGCACAGGAAAGGGGTTACCCGGTGGAACCAAAATCGTACTTTTATCACAAACATGGACTTCAGCTCAGGTCTACCTCAGTTCCATTTCTTCTTAATATATATTTTTCAACAATTCAATAGGTGGAGGTAGAAGCTTTCATGGAGTCTCTGAACAGAATATCAGTAGATTTTAAAACTGGAACCAGACCTTTTCAGATAAAACTTCAGAGAATCTCGTGCACAGGCATACTCCCTCCTCATAGGAAGAACACCTACATGGTAATGGTTTGTTTTCAAAGATTAGGATCTGTTCCAGTGGAACTCCACAAAGTATAATAGGCCAAGGCATGCTGTACTTTGCAGTGGACCTAGACATAAAGAATACTTCCACGGCATCTTCTCAGCATAAAAATTAAGTCTTTATTGAAATGTTCTGTAACTCAGCTGGATACACATGTGCAAATATATTGCATAGTAAGTATTACAGCCTGGCTCCTACAAAGATTTGTATACCTGTTTACTATCAGGTATACAAAAAAAAATTCCCTGGTTTCAAAAGCACTATTCATGAACGTGAGTTTAAATACCTGGGTGGGTCTTTGCAGGACTAAGACCTATATGGTAATGAGCAGCACTGCCTGCTGAAAACTTTTTACCTATTGTATACTACCAGCAGTTTATAAACCACTGTCAGCTGACAAACCCTTGCAACAGAGAAGGACTTGCTTCCAGCTGAGGAGGTGGAGTTCAAGTAGACTTTTCACACTCCATATATCTATGCTAAATTTAAATCCACTTTAAAATGAGCTACTTAAGTAACATTTAATCACAGCCTCACTGGATATGAGAGAAACAGAATGAAGAGCAGCACTTTGGCTGCAGCAGTACCAAATAAACATAGAAAAAGGAAGCCAAAGGGTTACCAGAACTATGTACACAACTACATATGCATGCATATATACATACACACATATATATCTAAAAAAATACTTTCTCCATGAAACAATTTGCTAAGTGCACAACAGCAGATGCATTTCATAGAAAGTCATTACATACCTAAGTTACAATAACTGACTCATGGGCTTCTGCTGGACAAGAATAACCAGGAGAAAAATCTAGGACTGGCACTGGTTGCTAATTAACCCTCATGAATAACACTGCACCAAAGTTACTTCTGCTATTCTTACAGAAACATTTAAAAGGCACATTTAAAACATGTATATACATACCAAAGCTCAGTTTGCTCAGTACAGGGATAATAAGTCGAGCAATCCTCACTCTGGCCTTGATCTGCACCACTAGATTCTCTCAGGATGCATCAAGACAGTCATACTTCCAAAGCTCCTCGCACACAAACACAGCGGCAACAAGCTCTGCCACAGATTGAAGGAACTACCTTTCAGCTGATGGGCTGTGCCTCAACACCGTAAGTTTGCAAAGCTCCCAACTTTTGTATCATGACCCATGAGATACACACAAGTGCCCTCTGCCTGTAAGAAACTCTGGCACAGCTTTCTAAATATATCAAAAAAAGTTCAAGTACTGCCAATAACAGAACAGGGCCTACAGCTTATTTGCATCACTATAATATCAACACATGCTCTATTTTACACCATGTAACAAGTACTAGATGTCCGCTACAAACTCCCCAGAGGGCAAGACAAAAAGCTGTTTAATTTGTATTTTGTCACTCATATTTGACAGGACAGTCTCAGCTGGATAACCACAGAGAAGTCCCTGCTGGGACTGCCTCCCCTCACATCTCTGCCTAGAAAGACCTGACTACCTCCTCTCCATAATATGGAGGTAGGCAGGTGGTAACTCGTCATTTGGGGGGGAGCCATTTTATATGTATATTTTTCCAAACTCTGAAGAACTGCAGCATGTAACCGTGCTTTCAGAATAACCAAACCCTGTAGCCATTATCTGCACAAAGTTTAAAGAAACAAGGACCGTCTTTTGGTAAAATCATTTCTTTCAGCTATGGTTTCAGGCTACATGCCAAAAATCCCAGAAAACGTTTTGGGCAACAATATATTGATTTTGAGCTTTTTACCAGTCACTGTTTGTTCCCACTCAGTTAAAGTCACAAACAGCCAAGGAGTTGCTTATAATGGAAACATAGGATTATTTTATGTAAATCAGAGATAAAACGTTCTCGATAGGAAAGCTCCAGCACGCATTATATCTACATACCACACATACATTATGTAACGCTTGTCCCAAATACACCCCAATAAAGTGAGCTGGTTTGAGATCTCAACAATTCATCAACTTTACCACACTAGAAAGGAGAGCAGATGTCACTCTTCCCTGCCACTCCGCGATCTTTTCCGCAGACCAGTTCAGAGTTACATACTTGCTGAAGACGAACGGCCAGTTTATGCTTGACTGTAACTAACAAAGAGCAAGGTAAACCCCCGGGCGGGGGGAAGACAAACACGGGCATGCCGCGATGTAAATACGGGCAGCCCAGCACGGGGCCCTGCCCATTCCTCGCTATTTACAAATATCTCTTTTGAGTATACAAACGCCGCGCTATCCGGGCGACTAACAGATTAAATTCACAGGCTGGACGGACCGTCCGAGACTCGTTTATCGCCAGTCACCGGCTGGTACCCGTAACCCAAGCTTAGCTATTTTCGTAGTTTGCAGACAGCAGCGCACACTCGGCGGAGCTGCAGCAGCTCCCCGCAGCGCACAAGGAGAGCCCCACGCCAGCGCTGCCGACCGCACACGCCGAGCGCAAGGCACAGCTCGGCTTGTTTCAAAGCCGGCGCGGAGGGCACCCGGCGACTCCTTCCTTACCTGCTGGGAGTCCGCCCGGGCAGGGCAGCGAGGCGCTCTGGCTTTGTGCGCTCCCGCGGCTGTCTGGGCCCGGGAGGGGCAGCGGCTGCAGGCGGGACCCGACGCGGGCGCTGAGCAAAGTGAGACCGGCTCCGTCCCGCCGCCCCGGCCCGGCCACCGCGGGGAACTTCGGCGGGGCGGCCGGAGCTGCGGCCGNAGTCACGGCCCAGGAATGCCAGGAATGTGGGGCGGCCGCTGCGGCCGCGGGGCCTGGAGACGTCGGGGACGCGACTTGGGATTTCTTTTTCTTTCTCCTTGTTTTTTTTCTTTCTTTTTTTTTTTNTTTTAACTCTTCTCCCCTCCCCAAGAAAGGAGGAGGAGAGCTGAAACCCACCCCGCGGAGGAGGGAAAAGGAGGGAGGAAGAGGAGGGCGCAGGCTCCTGCCAATCTGAGCGGGTGCCGGCAGCAGCTCTCCCGAGCAGGGCAAAGCTGCCAGGTGCGGGGCACTGGCCCCTCCTGCCGCGGGGAGCCGACTCTTTCCCGGCCCCTGCCCCGCCCCTCCCTCCGTGGCACTCCGAGCACGTGTAGGAGTGCTGGAGCGGGAGCACCGGCAGGCGGACGCGGGGTGGGAAGGAGCACGCAGGGAGCTGAGGCAAGCGGTGCACGCGTGGACCTGAAAGGTCCCGAGGTCCTCCTTCCAGCCCTCCTGTACGAAGGCGCGGTGCCGCTCTGCTTTCCTGTGGTCCCTCTTCTCTTCCATAACCCTGTTCATCTCCCGCAGCCTTGCGCGACTGCATCGTTTCTCTCCATCCCTCGCTGTCTTTGCTCCTGGTCTTCTCATCTCAGCGCTTTCGGTCTCCGTCTTACTGTGTGAGCCTCATTGCTAGGCAGGTGGTTATCCTTACTCTTCCAGCTGCGCTGAGGGCAAAATACTCATTGATGGAAAAACACACATGGTGCTGCCGTCATGCCTGAGCTTTGCAGGAAAGTAGGAGAAAACCTGAAGTTGGCTTGAAACGTGGTAGTTGGTAACTGCATGACATGCCCGGGACACTTGGTTCTTGTCTGATGTATGAAAGCCCACCTGATGGCTGCTGTAAAAGAAGAAACAGGGGACACACCACACTGTACGAATATACGGTCAGGAAAGGTTGCAGCTACCAGCAGGGATTGAACATACCACACCAAATCAAATAGGCTTAAGAACAATGTGGATATTAGAAATTACATGTAGATGCATTTGTACCTCATAGCTGATGAGCAATTTGAAAAATTATTTTGGCCTTAATCTACATTTATTTTTAAATTATCCAAATTCCAAAAATAATCCACATCCCCGGAAGTGTATATAAATACCTCTGGTCATCTACAGAAATGTCAAAGGGAGGCATCCCTCTAAAACAACCATGACACCAGAACTTAAGGACTCTTGCAAAGACAGAAAATGATGAAAAATAGTGCTAAATGAGAATTGATGCAATTTTTGAGTTGCTATTACTGTTTGTCACTTGTACAATTTACTGAAGAGTAAGTGAGCAGATTCATTGGAATCAGATTATTAATGGTAAGAGGATCAGGAGCTGAGAGGAGAAATAGCACAGATTCTTGATTTTGATAGATAAGTAATTGCATTTAAATACTGTACATGGAATCACAGGCCTATGCCTTACCTCTGGCATAATATTATAATTACATTTTGCAAGCAGTCCTTTTCATCTGAGACTCTCAAACATTTTGCAAACACCACGCCTTAATGAAGTAAGTAATTATCCCCATTTTACATATGGCTACACTGAGGCACTAAGAAGCAACACTGTTTAAGATTTAAACTGGAATTATACTTGACCACATGTAGATAGAGAGCTTTGAGTAACGATCTGTAAGAAATATCAGTTGTCAGAATGAGACGATAAGATGGATCATAGAGCTGCTGTGCTCTGAATTGATAACAGAAAACAGATTACCTGTACTGAGTAGAAAGTTCCAAAAGAGGGTAGCACACATCAAAACTAGGATTTGACTGACTCTGTTCCTGTCCTGGTCTCTCCATGTTAGGCCAAATGTAAGGATGTTGTTTTTGATGAAGTAGATACTGACTTTCGCATCTGTGCCTCAAGGTGGTGTGCTGGCCACCTAAAGTCCTTTATGTCATATTCCTGGTTTGGAGCTGGTGCCTTTCACTTCCTTAGGTCTCTCTGCATTTGAAATAAACTTACTTAGGGACCTTAGCTCCAAAGGAAATAATGTGACAAGAAGCATGTACATGCTGACAGATGGCAAGATTTGGAGGGGAGATTTCGTATATTGGTTACCTGCAGGATCGAGTTCCCTAGAAGAAACAAAATGAACTAGAATGAAAAGCATCACACTGCTTGCCAGCAAGAGCAAGGTCAGCTCAATAAACTCTGCAAAATTAAATACATTTCAAATTTACCCAACCAAGAGAAGTTTCCAAAACAGAAAATGGTGATGATCACTGCATTTCTTGAAATTACTTAACACAGTAGTGAATGTCTGTATTACTTTCTCAGAGACTGTAGCAGCAGGTGCTTCAAAAAACCAAACTTCCTGGAGATTATAGCCAGTTTCAGCAAAGAGGTTTCCAAAAGCAAATCTGTTGTGTGGGTGCTACTACAGGCCATCGGAACCTAGAATCTTTACATGCATCTTCGTTCCTCAAGAGCTTTCAGGAGTAGATGAATTTGGGTTTAAAACTAACAGTACTTACCTGCTTCTTGGGGAATGATTTAATAAAATATTAAAACTAGATTAAGTGTTACTCAAACTGTTTCAATGATTGGGTGTAGAAGTTATACTAACTATTGATTTGGTTCCAAACCAAATTTGATTTGGTTCAGATTTGTCCAGAAAACTTTGATAGTTAATCTTGAATCAGTTATATGTAGGCTGGATTATGTATTATCTTTTTATGCTACTGGGGAATCATTTTACAGTTTTTTGGTTTTTTTAGGGGTTTTTTTGTTGTTTTTTTTTCTCTGAAAAGAGGACACCTCTAGATTATATTAAGAGACTTTATTGACTTGCTGTAATGATTTATGGACTCTTCCTCAAAAATCATCCCTCTTCTCTGTTGTAATTTAATTTTTATACTGGATCCTTCTATGATATCACCAGGATTATTATATTAACTGCTCTACAAAATAGAAACATCTGAGGTACAAATGGGAAATAATTTATTGACATAGGATTGTGCCTCAGTTACCTTAACTTCCAGTCTTTGGACTGATCTTGAGCATGTAGCAGCACATCCCTGTGTCTTAGTTTCTTGTTTGAAAATTGAGATAATGATAGTGATCTTAAGAAGGTGCTTTTTGATTTCCAGATGAAAGCAATTTTTGGATGAGAAATATTATTTAATTTTTTTTCCCAAATTGTGGATTTGATAGGCCTGAATGTTGTTTCAAACCCTTGTGAAAATAAAGCCCAAGACCATTCAGCTTGACCCAAATGGTTAACTATCAGCAGAGGAAAACTGACTTTATCTTTGTCAAAATATAGAAGACATTTATTATGAAGCTGCGCAATGAATTTTGAAGTGTCCTAGCACCTTGCTAGCAAAACCTGTATTAAACATATTTTGAATGTGCTTAAGAGTCTTGGAAAAATTTCAGTCCTTGTTCGTTGGTGAAACCATGTCATAACCTGTTTCATATACAACTCTCTTTAAACTGTGCTTAAGCAACAGCCGGTGGTTTCTCCTGTGAACAGTAGATAATGTTTAATTAGCCTTACAGTCATCTACATTACAATCAAATCAAAGAATGCAGTTGCAACACATTCCCGATTTGTATTGTAAATGTGACCCTAACTGTGTTCCTAAAATCTCTGTCATGTGCTATAGCTGGATACACTGACCTGATTGTAAAGCAAGCAGAAACTTAGTGCACTAGCAGAAATTCCCATTCCTAAAATCATAGTCGTTCTTTATAAATATATACTTTCAGTGTTTGAAGCTTACCACAAAAAAACAAAAAAGTTTACTTCTCTGGTATTCTGTGCTCTCATTAATTATTCCATTTAATAGTGCTTCTCAAAATCATCTCCTAGAAAAGGAATTTGGATTACACAATCTTGGAAAACAAACCTGTTGCCACCAAGCATGAGCTAACATGTTATAGTACTCTACAGTTTATCACACGTAAGCCAGCAGCCAGTTTTGTAGTCCAGAAAAAATCTTGGTTGATTATCTGTGCAAATAAACTACGCTGTCTTGAATATTCTATTTTGCTTTGTGTTATGCCTGAGGACTTATTTAATACCTGTGTTTCTTTTCAGCTCTCCAGTAAGGATTGTAAAATGAAAAACTTTTTAGCATTTGTGAGTAAATTAGTGAACTTCTGATTCCATGGTTGCAGGAAGTCTGAACTGTGTTTGGATGAGGAATATAGCTCACTATGCAAGTGTTACTGGTGTCCCCAAGCTAGGGTAGTCAAATGACAGAATGAATAACCTTTTTACAGCTTTCATGGATTACAAATTTGGATACTTTTGAACATACCATTTAAGTATTAGGTCTTCAGATTTCCAGAAACAGCGATTTCCTAAAAACAAAACAAAACAAAAACAAAACCAAAAAAAACCAACCAAACAAACAAAAAAAACCCACACACACAAAAAAAACTCAACAAAAAAAAAAAAACCAAGCCAACAAACAAAACAACAAAAAAACAAGCCAACAAACAAAAAAAATCCCTAGCTTTTAGCATAAGTTAATTTTTGAGCATACCTTGAAGTCAGTATACACCACTGATTTGTAGGTGCTTTAGTGGCTGCCCACTTCTGATCAATCTTTATGCTTCTCAGCATGGATTTATGTGTGACTCTGGGCACCCAGTTGAAAATATTACCAATTAGAGATAAACGGTTTCTTGAGAAAGCAAAGAACTAGTATCATAATCTAAAATGTGGTTTTGAGACTGTCACAAATCTGTGTAACTTGAACTGAGCCATGAATTTTTGCTTATCTCTATGAAAGGGGCCTGAGACCATGCTTGGGTATGAGAGTACTCTGAAACTCTGGATTTAAGGTTTTCTGAAGTTAACAGTGAAATGCACTATAAAATAATAAAACCTCAGCTAGATGCACCTCAGCTGTTTGGAACCTGTGTATTGTTTCTAAAAGAGCTCTGATACTTATTCTCACTTTTGATCAAAATTAACTTGCTCTGAGTTAGAGCAATTCAGGAATGCTGAGAGGTGCATGTGTAAATATTATTGTCTCTGCTGACTATCATTTACATGATACACTGGTTACTCTGGAAAGACTTAAAATACATACATTTTCCTGTAAAGGATGAGTACAAAAATTGTATAGGAAACACCAGTAAAACTGTTGAGATTTAGTCTTGGAAGAGGTGAGAAATTCAAGTGATAACCAAAGTCATTGAGATGAAAGAATGCAGTTGTTTTCTTCTGCTATACTTATTTAGTCTATTGGATCATTTCAGCTAGTGGTTCATAAACTGTGACTGTTTGAGATGGGTTTCCCACTACAACTAGTTGGGTAACTGAAAACTCACTCTAGATTGTGCCTGTAAAAATGGCACAAATAATGTTGAGGTGGTTATGATGAGTGTAAGATAAGGAGGTGTACTTTTGTCTTCTCTTGTCAAACACTTCACAGGGAAACACTGGAAGATTTTGAGACAACATTAAGACACTTAGAGGCTATTGAGTGATTGGATTCATTTGTCATGAATGATGTAGGGATTGTTCTCAATTATTTCACTGACTGATGAAAAATTTGACCAAGTAGGTGAACAGAATACAAAGCAAGTATAGATTCTCAGATTATACCTACATAAAAATTATTTATCTGTCTAAATATAAATATGTGTATATATATCACAAATATATGTATATAATAAATAAAATGTGTATAATAAGTAAGAGTGGAAATTCCTTCCAATGAATTCTTGGTTGTTAGAAGACCAGCACACCAACTTAAACACTGGGTTACTGGCTGCAGACACACTGTGGATTTAAAGCCTCCATGTCAGTGGCCATGTTAAGCCAGATGGCAAGCAGTCATCAGGGCTGATACAGCTAAAAACTTAACAGCAATAATGATGAGTGAAAAGGCTTATCAAAGTCTTGCACTGAGAATGAAACTGGAAGCTCAACAGGAGGTACCTGCAGATAAACCCCCTGATGCATGAAACAATTCAATGTGCTGAACATGTCCTTCAGGGGTCTGGTGGCTGCTGTCAAGCATGAGGGAAAGCTATTCTCTCAAGGATGATCTAGTAGTGTGCCCGAAGAGGTGGAACATCATGTGGAAAGGTGTCCAGTACCTGAGAGAATTAGTTGTGCTGGAAGTAATCTATAAGGATTCAAATAATGAACCTGTGGACCTATATGAAGTCCAGTGTACACAATCTATGTGGTGAAAGCTTGTACAGAGCTGCCTTTCCCCACCTCTGGGAAAAAAAGCAAAAATAAAACCAAACCAAAACAAAAACCTCAATCCGCAAATGACTGCCTGCAGTTTGTTTGCTCAGAAAAGTTCATATTATTTTTGTTTTAAAAGCCTCATTTATTTTTAAGTGTGTGGGCGCAGCCTCAGCTTTGCTGAATGATGTCTGCAAATGTGGAGACCCAATGTGCAAGTGCCTCAGAGGGTAACACCCATTCATCAATGTTTAGTCAAGGTTATGTTTTACCAGAAGGAAAAATTATTCCAAACACCATCTTTGTTGGTGGAATTTATATAAGGATGAATGAAACAGAAATTTAGAGTTTCTTTGAACAATATGGTACTGTGAAAGAGGTGAAAGTAATCACTGGCAGAACTGGTGTTTCCAAAAGGCATGGATTTGTATCTTCCCTGGACAGCATGGATGTTCAAAAAATAGTAGAATCACAAATCAGCTTCCATGGCAAAAAGCTGAAACTGGGGCCAGTGATTAGAAAGCAACAAAACTTACATTCTTATATGCATCCCAGACCATAACAAAGTATGAGCTCAAGACTTTAATTTAGGTAGTTCATAGGAATGGGATATTTAAATTGACGAATAGGCACAACAAGAGTAGTCATGATGAATGATCAAAAACCTAGAATAGAGAGGTCAAGAAGCAGAACTCAGACTTCTGAAGACAATCATGCAGATGACAAGAATGTACCACTGGGAGAGTTGGCCTTTGAGGAAAAGAGAAATTGAAAAGTAATTTAAAAAAGAAAGTTAATCAAGCAGTTGAAGGTGATAAAGGGAGAAAATTATTGAATGTAAATCAAAGGAAAAACAAATCTAGAGAGTCCAAACAAGAAATAGAGGTAACCTAACCAACAGTGGGCATTTTCTATATTTCCCCTTTTAAAAAAGTCATGGTAAAGATGGAGTCAGAGATGGCTATGAAAGGTACATGCCTTTTAGTTTAGTCCACTTATGTCTTAACTGCTTCTCTCTCTAGTTAGAACAGAACAATAATCACAGTAGATTTACTTGTGTATGATTAAGAATACACATCTTAACAAAAATAGGCACCAAAGGAGATGCAAGCTATGGACACATGAAAGTCAGAGAGGAGCAGGCAATAAAGAAAATAGGCTCCTATCTTACCAAATACCATGCTGAAACCTGGTAGCTCATTACTCATAAGATATAACAATATTGGATAGTATCATAAATGTATTTTTTCATGTTAATATATGCAGTGTGAAACATTTGTTCAGTATTGCCATTTCTAGTTGACAGCAGAACTATAAAAAGAGAGAAATTGCCATTAAAAAAAAAACAGTGTTCCAATCTTATTTACAGTTCAGTAACTTGCAATTTGATGCCCTAGACAATATGGACTTGATGTGTTATATCCTAATGTAATTGCTGTAATTATTTATCATTTTCTTCACTGCACATCAGTTGTTTAAGCATTATCCTAATGGTTGAATTCAGAGTGTTTGAAAATAGTGCTTTTAGAATAAGTAAGAAAGACATAAATACTTTTTCATTAACCATTGCTATAGCTGCAAACCATTCTTCAGGTCAAGACAGTACGCATGCACTAAAATAACAAACATTTTTTTATATTTGCTTTCTTCCTCTGTTCTTCCAATATACTAACAAGCATTGAACAAGTAACATTTACATGTGAAACTAATATTTACTAACATCACCTAACAAGCCTTCTTGTTTTCAATCCTCTTGTTAAATAATTTTACTACTTCATTTTGTAAGGAGTCTATCTGTGTAACTGATCAGCAGCTTTAAATTCAAAGGTTAACACTTCTGCAGAAGTTTGTAGATTATTATAAAAATCACAACAATGCTACACTGTATGTAAAGGTCATCGAACATTTTCCTGTGATGAAAATTATTCAGAGTGATTGGCCTAAATATGTAAGAGACTTAACAGAAAGCATAAGCTGTAAGTTAGTTTTATGGTTATAAAACACAAGAATGCATTTACTGTGGGAAGGTTTCCCACTATCCTTTAAGACAGATAGGCATTAGGGATATCCCCATTCCATCTACTGAGGTGGGACAGACATTTATCTGACTGCACAAAACAGCAGTTTGCAGATGAAATATATACCTGATGATGCTACCAGGAAGGTCTTTGCTTGACAAAATCCCCCTTTGCCTGCTTCACCATCTCACCTGGCAATTCAGACTAGCACCAAAATTGTCATAAGGGAGCAGTGGCAGCACGCAGGTGGGAGACAGGAGGGACAGTGGGAATGCGGCAACATTGCCTTGAGGTGTTTTAGACAGCCAGGAGCCACACCTGTGGGTTCGTGTCCAGCATCTGAATGTGATTCACTGTCACCTTAGACAAGCCAGGCAACCTCAGTCACTTTCTCAGCACCAGGAAACCTACCCACTGGTGTTTAGTAGGATGTACAGGTCGATGTGATGCCAAAGAATAGAGGAGGTGCAGGTATTCATCCAGGTGACCATAGCACTAGGCTCAACATTAGCACTTTGGTAGCAGTTTTCATTAGTAGGTATGAAATACTGTACTCTTGACAAGAGAAACACCGCATTTTCTTTGGGAACAGAGTTATAGTTTATAATTTGTGTTATGCTGCAGTCCCTGATTTGGTTAATAAACTGTGAAAAAGACATTGTGCAGGTCAATTCCACTTTTTTTTTTCTTTTTTTAAATTTTTTTTTTTTTTTTTTTGGAAGCAAAAGATGGTTAAGAAATACACAGTGTAAGTTTCTCTATGCATCCTAATGGCACCCTCCTTGACATACATTCCATACACCAAATAAGGTAGGTGTTTTATGAAAAAACATGTGAAGAGCAGGAAATGGAAGGTTGTATTAGCCATTGAACCTTTTATTTTGCAACAGTAGCTCACTGGGCTTTATTAGTGCAGACTTAACCCTGCAGCTCCGGTTCTGACACTTAAACGGCCATCTTCTTAGTTACCAGCCTGTGTTGTAACTAAGAGGTGGAGAATTTTGTATTCCAGAGGCAAGAGGCATCGGTTAGTACAGGGTGGGGTTTGGGTGAGGCTAAGGAAAATGATGCATCTTTCTTTTCTTCTACACCCAGCCTGACAGAGTGTCTGTCTCTAGAACTTCGACAGGGAAGCTGGGAAGCCAGAACTCCATCAGGCACAGAATGCCTGGCGCATTTGCTTCTTTCCCTGGGTGAATGGAATTGCTCCAGCTCCTCAGGAACTCTTTGATGTGTGTGCATGTGTATATGTACTTATGTATATACATACATGAAATAGGCTTTACCTGTTGGATTCTGAGTCTGGCAAGGAAGAATACGGGCAAAAAGCTCCATCTGGTTTCGGCTTCTTGTAGTATCCATGCAGGGTGAGATTTTCTCACCATTCTTTTCCTTTCTTTCCCTTCTGGTTTTGTTCCATCACATGCTTTGCCATAAGCTGCCACAAATTCAACATTTAGTGGCTTTTGTATTCTACTTGCTCTTCTGGCCCTTTACCAAAAATTATACTGAGGAATGCAGGTGAGAAAATGTTAAGGGTGATTTTTAACGTCTGGCAAAAACTGAATGGAATTTCAAGGACAGAGAAAAGCCACTTCACAAGACTGAGGTCGTTTTCCCTGCTCAAAATCATGGGGAACTGTAAAGCAGGGAATTTTAAGAGCCTCTCAGAAAGACCTCAAGAATTCTATCCAGTAGAGTAATGAAAATAATTACAAGTGTTAGGCAAATTGATGGTTGCTATTAACACCCTTTATAACTTGCTATTAATTACCCAGAGTATTTGACCTTCTGCTGGTATCTTATACTTCAGTCTTACATTTAATAAAATTTTTGTGCATATATTTACTTCTGACAATTAATCTTGGTACTCTACAAAATAAGGTTGACATGCCAAAAGAAAAAGCAAGTTTCTGTATTCTTCATGAGTCTTTTTTTCTTTTATGCTAATTAGTTAATTGCTGCAATGGTAAAGTAATGGATGCCAAAATAATTAATTTGTAAATTATT
This sequence comes from Formicarius rufipectus, assembly GCA_013399695.1. Lineage (NCBI taxonomy): Eukaryota > Metazoa > Chordata > Aves > Passeriformes > Formicariidae > Formicarius > Formicarius rufipectus. The sequence goes on from VXAU01005294.1 coordinate 1,283,447, forward strand.
ATCAACAGAAACCTGGTACAAACATGACCATTCTCAGAAATCAGTTTTAGAACAAGTGTTTTGTCATGTTTAAGTTTACAACAGTGGTCAGGTCCCTTTTTATTTTAGCATCAGTTATCCAGATATTAATCAGACTGCATCTTAAAAGCTCTGCACACCCCAGCTGATTTTCAATTTTCATGCCTTTTAAGAACCCTGAAGGCTGTCAGTCCTAATTTTTCTCCTGAAAAATATGCCGCTGCTCTTGGAAGTCAAAGCTGCTTTTTTTAAGTTTTCCCTGAGGGATTAATCATGATGAAGTAGTTTAAACACTAGGGCTCCATATCTATCAATGGTCCCACTATAATTTCATCTGTAGAAACTACAAACTCTTCAACTTCTACAGATGATTAAGTAACAATTAAGTAACATTTGTTACTGTCAAATAAGAAACGCTTACTGAATATAACATGTGAGTATTAATTTTTGCAGAATATTTGCTGCTTGTCCACCAAGCAGGGGATCCCCTTCGGTTCAGACTGATCCTCAGCCTTCACACATTATTCGGCATTACTAGGTGAAGGATTCCCACTCTTCCACTGGTTCCTGCTCCACTGCTGTTCTGTCAACAGCCTGCACAAAGTTGACCGTGGAATTTTCTAGCTCTTTTGTTTTTGTTTTTTAAATTGTCATCTGTGAAGAGGTATTTATGATGGATCAGTTCCACCATTTTAATGGCTTGTTTTATTCTGGAGGTAGTTTGGAGTTTTAATAACAATATGCTAGTCAGTTTGTTGTACTGTATTTATTTATAATCGGAGGTCTTGCCAGCCAACTGGTGAGCTGTTTGATTTATCAGGGAAGATTTGTTTAACTCAGTTTCCTAAATATGATTAAAAGAACAGCGGCTGAGTAAATATTCTCAGAATAATTGTGAGAAGCAGGACATTTAATTAGGTGGAATGATAATCAAATCATAGAATCACAATTCACGGATTCTGGCGGAAAGGATCTTTGTGCTTCAAATCCGATTCCCCCACTGCGAGAGGCGGTCGGGGGCAGGGAGAGGAACGCTAGAGGGTTTGGAAAACCAGCCACAGGCACCCAGGGAAGTTCACAGAAGGTTTAGAATCCTTCAGCCTTCGGTGTTGTCATTTCCATCCTATGCTCTTTGTTATAACACAGAAGTGTTCTTTTTGTGTGTTTATATTTCTGTGTAGAAAATGTGCGATATTGGGCCGAGTTACCTCCTGCCCCTCAAAAAAAACAAAAACAAAAACAACAAAACCCACAACCAACCAAACAAAAACAAAACAATCCAAAAAAACCCAAACAAAAGACCCAAAAAAACCCCAAACAAAACCCAAACAAAAACCAAAAACAAACAAACCAACCAACCAAACGCAACCTCCCGGGAGCATCTGGGGCAGAACTGAACACAAAGCACTTCGGGATCCTCCTGTAGATCTTTTCCATGAACGGGTCATAACTGTGACAGCACAGGGATCGGGAAACTGGGTTTGGATAAAGGTCTGACGCGGCCGTTACGCCCCGACAACTGTTCTGCTTTCCCTTTCCCAAACCCAAACCCAAACCCCATCCCCATCCTAATCCTAATCCCAATCCCAATCCCCATCCTATCCCGCTCCATCCTTCCCGCCCCGCCGCTCGCCCCGCCCAACTGTGGGCACCGCCCCCCCCGGGGCTGCCCCGCCCAACTGTGGGCAACGGCCTCGCGGAAAGCGCCAATGGAGTTTGAACGCGTCCGAACCAGCCACTCACGAGGGCCGGTGGCGCAGAACTGCGCTCTCATTGGTGGAAAGGCGGGGAGGGCGTGGCGAACGGCGTGGCTATCAGGCCAATCAGCGCTCCGGGAGCAGCATGAGGGGGCGGGCACAAACGGCCGCGGGGCGGCGGCGGGAGCCGGGACATCGGGAATAGCGGGGACACCAGCACCGGGAATACCGGCACTGACAGGGACAGCGGCACTGGGGGCACTGACACGAACACTGGCGAGACTGACGGGGCCACCGACACCGGGGGTACCTACAGGGGCACCGGCACTAGGGACTCCCACACCGACAGGTACATCAGCACCGGGAACACCGACCCCGGCAACGCTACCGGGGGCACCGACTCTGACAGGGGCACCAGCTACTGAGGTTTGGTCACTGCTGCCGGGCTCCGATCTGCATTTAACAGTGAGGGAGGGAGCGGTCGGTCGCAGGACTGCAGGTGACAGGCAGCCCTCTGGTCTTGGGTGGGTTTGATCTGTCTGTCTCACTTTCTTTCTCTCCGTCTGTCTGTTCTTGGTCTCTAGATTTAGTTACTGTCACAGAGCCGCGGGTTCTCGCGGGGCGTTCTCGTGAAACGCCGCTGAAGCGCAGGGTGAGCGTTGATCTGAGCGACATCGAAGTGATTAGCGGAGAGAGAGGAGCTCTCTGAAACGCAGCTGCCAAACGCAGCTCTAAGAGGATAAGCCCTGTTGTTGCCAGGAGGTTGTTTCAAGCGAGGTTTCAAAACCTCCCCCTAGCCGCGTGCAAGTGTGTCAAAACGGGACCTAATGTTTAAAGCTGCTGCTTAGTTTTAGGTCAGGAAGCCTGCACGGTTGTGGAATGCTCTATTCTAATCGTTGCTATGCTTAAAAAAATGCAACTTATAAAAAGGGAAGTTTATTTAATCCTTTTTAAAGGTCTAGTTGTAACTGTCTTTGTGTTTCAGGCATAATACTACCCGTTTTGTATGAAAAAAGAACCTGGTCAGTATGAGCTGGGCTGTGGAGGAATGGAAGGAAGGCCTTTCCCCCAGAGTCCTTCAGAAGATCCATGAGCTGGAAAGTCAAGTCGACAAGCTTAAAAAGGAGCGTCAGCAAAGACAATACCAGTTCGAGTCTTTGGAGGCAGCTTTGCAAAAACAGAAACAGAAGGTAACCTAAAATGCCATTCTCCATGCCAAACAAACACAGTTATAAAAAGTTATTATCCAGTTGTTTTTAGGAGATGGGTTAGTGTTTAGTTTGTTTCCACATACTGAGAGGAAAGGTAGAAGTATTAACAATGTATCTTCATCTTATGTCATGCTCATGATGCTCTTCCCTCTGTTTCGTTTTCATTGATTCTTAATAGAATTCCTGCCTCCTATCTGGCATCATTGTCTATCTCAATGTGTTTATGTGTACTTTGAGGTTTTCCTACTGCTCTTTGTGATTAGGAAAATATATTCTTTATTATTATGCCTGCTAAAAAATGTGATGACAAGTGGGGCCTGTTTTATATAACAGAGCTGCAATTAACAGCCTACTCCTCTTTCACCTTGCTTACAGATACCTATAATCTCTTAGTTTATGTAATTCCCTGTTTTTTATCTTGTAGAGACTAGGGTCTTAAAATTTGGTGTTCCTTTTCATTTTTAGGGCTATAATTGTACACCTCATCTGACCAACCTGTCAGCCCTCTAACCAGGAAACCTGAGATCCTCTTGGTCATGGTCCTGCCATGCTTCAGACGGCTGTGGCCCATTTGGTTCAATTTCGTTTTGTGATATTTGACTGCAGCTCAGAGGCAATTTACCGAAGTTCCCTTTTATTCCCTTTAGGGGTGCCACAACTTTCTAACAAATCTTAAACCTTGTAGTTTTATTTTGAGTTTCTTCCTGTGAGTTTCCAAGTGCTTATTTCAACCATTCCAAGGAACTGCTGTGCTCTCCAAATGAAACGAAGGTTTAAAACTCTCAGAAGCAGCAGCTAATACTATTTTCCAGTCAAAAGGATAAAGTTGTGCCAAAGATGAAGCCTGCCCCTTGAATACTTCTCTAGAGAGAAGGACATCCTTACTGCCAGACTCCATCTTCAAAGCTGTGACTCTTGACTCACTATAAAAAAAACTGTACAATAATTGTCAAGGTCATCTGGCTGCTAAAGCTGATAGGCTGGAAAGAAAAATAAAATCAGTGAAGAATGTGGGCAAGTGTGGATTACTAGTTTTTAGGGATTGATGGGTTTTTTGATGAGTTTGTGTCTAGTCAATGAATAAATGTTTAAATGTTTAAAGTCACTGAGTTGAATTTTAGGAAATGTGCTTTTTTCATGCCTGAAAATATTTAAACAATGTGTATTTCTGAAGGTTTTAGAGCTGTTAAGATTTTGAAATGTTAGGAAGAAAATAACACTATGTCATCCTTGTGTTACTAAAATAATTATAATGGCACAGAAGTATAGAGACGACTTTATAATTTCAAAGATGTCTTTATATTCCAACTAGGTTGAAAATGAAAAAAATGAATCTGCGATACTCAAAAGAGAAAATCAGAGCTTGATGGAATTGTGTGATAGTCTTGAGAAAGCAAAGCAGAAAATTTCACACGATCTTCAAGTAAAAGAATCTCAGGTCAACATTCAGTCAGGTCAACTGAATTCCAGCAAGAAAGACATTGAAAGACTAGAACAAGAACTGAAAAGGTGAGGACTGGATGTATGTCTCTAACCTATGTACAGTGGTTATTTTGTTATTTTTTAATATGTCCTTCATGGTCTTTTAGTTTCCCTTCATATCATACTTCGTTCAGATTTTGTGAATATGCATCTCAAGACATCAACCTGTTTTTATGTACACACATACGTATATGGAGTTCTACATAAGCCTTTGTGCCACTTGAAGCAGTTAGTACCTGTAGATCCTGCTTAATTTGAGGAGCAGTGCCATATGAAAATGGAGCAATCCATTCTGTGAATTCTTTTTTTTTTTTTTTTTTTAAACAAACAAAAAAGCAACCACAACTGAGTCACTTGGTAAAAGTAACCTGCAAAGAACTTGGAGTTGTAAGGAAAGTACATGGACAATTTCCTCTGTAAGATGAAGACTACCAATAAAATACGAGTGCTCTTGCTGAGATAGTGTCAGAGTACTGTCTGTAGAGATGTAATGCAGTTCATACAATAAAATAATCTGTAATGCAGACACATCCTTCTGCTGAGGTGCCACACAAGTGGAGCAGGTGCCCACAGTGAAGGGAGTGCTCTCCTTTGTTAAACCTCCTCTTATGCTAGAGGTATCCTCCATTGAATGAAAGGATTTCTGAAATGGTGTATCAATAAGGCTGAGTGTCCTGCCTATGCAAAAAACCATTATCCTAGTACTATCAATGCAGAATTATTGTCATAGAGAGGGGTGAGTCTGGTTTATCAGGTTTCTTGATGGCTTGGGGTATTTATTTGGTTGTTTTTTAAGGTTTTTTTAATTTGGGTTTTGTTTTGTTTTTTTTTTCCAAGGCCTGAATTATGTCTGCTTCTTTCAACTTTTGAATAGCATGCCCCATACATGCCCCTAATAGAAGCAAAAAAAAAAAGAATCTGTGTTGGTCTTTGATTCTTTTCTGGGATTTTTTTTGTTTGGGTTTGTTTGTTTGGTTTTTTTCACCTTTGCTCCCTTTTTGGGAAAACTAGGAATAGCTGAAGTTTGACTGCTGTGAGAAATAATAGAACAAAATAATTTATGGCATGTAGAAACACCAGCTTTGTGCAAGGAGTTGCTGAGCTCCATCAATGAAGAATCAAGATAGATTTAACAGGGATGATAGAACTGGACTAATGTTTTCTGTATCTGCTGTCAAATGCTGGGCCAAAGGGATTGTGAGCTAAAGATACATGCTTCATTTATCTCTTCCCAAAATTAAGTCCAGTTTGCTGAGAGTTCTCTCCTTCCTGTTATACTACCTTACATAGCTGTCCACTACAAAAGATCACCAGTTACTGCATGTAGCAATTGTTTCTGTATTTGGCTGCATTTTGTTTTGTGCTGGTACCTTATAATGTGTGACTTCATACCAACTAACAATCCACTGGGAGAAGAGTTCCTAGTGTTGTGCTATAAAAGAGGGGAAGAGGGAAAGGCAAGTTGTGGAGTTACTGTGGCAGTGGGCTGCAGGCTGGAACTCTTACTATGCTGTGCTCTCTGAGCAGGATGAAAGTTACAATTTAGCTTGCAAACTAGTTATATGGTTTGATTGGATGGGCTTGTAACAGTTCATGCACACAGAAGTCCCTCCAATTGGTGATCTCTTGTGTTTTGGGTAGCATTGTTAATGGAGAACATGAAAACTATGCTGTCAAGAGGAGAGTATTCCTTTCTGTTTTCAGGAAGTATGCATGGTTTTCTCAAAGTGTGCAGTAGCATGTAAGTTATGTGTTTCCTACCATAAAGATGCTTACTGAAGAGTAAGAGTTCTATATTCTCAGTGTTTGATTTGGGTCTCACTTTGTACAGTGAGACCTTAAGCAGTTTTGATTTTCATCATCTTGGGGTTTGATTTTGTTTTTTAGCTTTGATTTCTGTGTTATTGATCAAATATATTGAAATTCTAAATAAAATATATCTTCATATTTCTGTCTAAAAATTTTCAGTGGATATATTTTGACTTATCTTTAAACTGTATTCTTAGAATTGTGTAATTTATTAGTGTATTTTAGGTTCTTAATAATACATAATTAACTTTTTAGTTTCCATTACTAATTTATGCTGCTTCTTTCCTAAACAGATACAAATGCGAGCTTGAGAGAAGTCAGCAAACATTGATTGCAGATGTATCATTCAGTGGCACTCCAAAACAAAGTTCTACTACTGCTTTAACACCAGTTCAAAGTAATAATGGTAAATGATTCTTTTCTTGATATAGCACAAATAATTAACTATTAGTTGTCTTGGAAGGTGAAGTATTTTGAATATTACACTTGTACTGAGTTGCCTTGTCCCTACTATTATACAGATTATTATGAAAGTGTCTAATTTGTAGCACCATAGGTTTCAATTTTAAAAATTATTAGTGCAAATTGAAGATATCACAAATATTACATCTTTTCAGTGCTATTTTTATGGACATGGAATAGTAATATCCATCAACAGACTGCAGCAAACTTTTGAATGCCTGTTCCTAGCATCAGCTCTTCCCTTCATGTAATGGGAAGCAAATTTCTTTCTTCATGTACCACAGATACTTTAACTAAAATGCAGTCAACAGTCATATATGTACTTCTTTGGAAATTTATTTTTTATTTAGGCTATTATTGTGCGTGATAATCTGCACAATTTATATGCTATCCATGTCAAAGCATCCCTTCTGTCTTCATATTGGTGACGTGTAATAGATTTAAAATATTTGAGTGAACTGGAAGAGCCTTAACTGGAGAACTCTTGTGTAGCCAGACACCTTTATGCTTTCTATGCTGAAAAACTTTGATGTGTTCAAGATTGTGCATGCTGTTTACCTCTTTCTGTGCTGTGAACAAATACTCTGTGAGTTTGGCATTTCAGTCTCACTCCAGTGGGAAATCTGAGTGTTTCTTACACTCTTGTTCCTTTTACTTTATACATATCTGAAAAGGTGAGCAGTTACGGGCAGTGTCAAGGTATTCTACTCCTGAAATGGGGATAAGATTAAAATTACTTAAATAACTCTATTTAAAATTATATTCCTGGGGAGACTTTTTTCCTCTGAAAGCTGGTGTCTTAAATTCATTAAGATCATTGAATCCTAGAATATTTCAAATTGGAAGGGACTTATGAGGGTAAAAAGACAGTCTGGATTGGGTAAAAAACTGTCTGGGTGGCCAGTCCCAGAGAGTGGAGGTGAATGGAGTTAAATCCAGCTCATGGCTGATCACTAGTGTTGTTCCCTAATGTTCACTAGGGCCAGTTCTGTTTAATATCTTTATCAAGTCCTGAATGAGGTATCGAATTCACCTTCAGCAAGTTTACAGATGACACCAAGTTGGGCAGGTGTGCTTATCTGCTGAAGGGTAGGAAGGCCCTGCAGAGGGATCTGGACAGGCTGCATCAATGGGCTGAGGCCAATTGCATGAAGTTCAACAAGACCAAGTGTTGGGTCCTATGCTTGGGTCACAACAAACCCAGGTGGCACTACAGGTTTGGGACAGAGTGGCTGGACATCTGCACTGCAGATAAAGGACCTGGGGGTGCTGGTTGACACATGGCTCAGTACGAGCCAGTGTGTGCCCAGGTGGCCAAGAACACCAAAGGCTTCCTGGCCTGTATCATCAATAGTGTGGCCAGCAGGAGTAGAGAAGGGATTGTGTCCCCCTGTACTTGGCACTGGTGAGGCCACACCTCGAGTTCTGTGTTCAGTTTGGGCCTTTCACTGCAAGAAAGACATGAAGGTGCTGGATCATGTCCAGAGAAGGGCACAGGTCATGTGAGGAGTGGCTGAGGGAGCTGGGGATGTTTAGCCTGGAGGAAAGAAGGCTCACAGGAGACCTTATTGCTCTCTTTAGGAACAATCCTAAATAAATTCTTTGTCCAATTCCTATTATATTTGGAAAAATCAAGAAAATAAATTTGGAATCTCAGGAAAAAGACCTAGCTTTATATTCTGGTAATTTCTTAGCAATATAAATGCACTTGGGCCGCTGATAGGAAAGCTTCAGAAGAAATAAAGAAATCTACATGTATGTGTATATACCCACATATATATGTATATAAAACACATAACAGATCTATATCATATGTTTGGGTTTTTTTAATATGTGTGCATACTTTCTGGAGAGGGATTAAAAAAATAAAATTCTAACATTGGATCCCTACTTTTAATAGTTGTGTTTTCATTCTAATAGTAAGTTTCAAATACCCCACCAGTGAGTTTGAGATCCTAAGTTACTGAACATAATGTATATACAGTGTTTCGTCATGATGATCTGACACTTCTGATAGCTGTTTATTTTTGTCATTCCTGTGGCAGCAATAGGCTAGAAAAGATTACCCATGTACTAAGGTAGGTTATGAACTATTCATCATGTCTTGGTAGGTGCAAAGTTTGAAGAGCTTGAAGAAAAATACAAGAAAAAAGTACAAGAAAATAAAGAGCTAGAATTACAACTGAGAACCCTCCAGCTTAAGGTAAGTACTTCTTAGGAATGATGTGTATGATTTCTAGGGAAACAACCACTGAGTGAACTTGGAAAATGAAGTGGAAAGCTAGTGAAATATGTTCTATATGGCATAAAGTAAAATTAAAGAAAAAAAATTAATCTGTGCACTGCCATTCAGGAATAATCTTGGAGAATTCAGAAAAGCCAGCATCTTTGAATAGTAAAGTACGGAAGGGCATTAAAAAATGAGAACACATCCTTCAAAAACTTGAAGTCTCATGCAAGCAAGAACAAGAGAAAGCAAGGTCACTTATGTCAAGTTAAATACGATAGCATAATAAAATAGCCTTGAAAAAGTGTAAGAAATAATTCATACCTAGAAAATAGAAACCCATAAATCTTTCAAACATGTAAGTAGGAGTAAATCAAGATGAATAAGATGTGAAACCCTCAACAAAAAAGGCATTGGAGAAAACACGGAATCACTTTTTATTTGGTCGTTACTACATAAAGGTTGAAAAATTTTTCTACGTCAGTGCCTTTCTTCATTGGAGTTGAATCTGTGGCATAGCCTCAAAGGTCAGAAGTAGTCTTAAATTAGACTGATAAAATGAATAATAATTAAAAAAAACATCAGATACCGAAAATATTTGCTCATTAATTGATAGGGCACTGCATGTGCAACTGTTGAATCACTGTGATGAGCAACTTACCCTATTCTCTTGACACTGGAAGGGGACAAGGATGATGGCATTAAAAAAACAAAACAAAAAAAACCCAAACAAAACCAAAAAAAACCCAAAACAACTCAAAGCACTTACAGTGCTCATTTCTGGAAATGTAGTTTAATCAGACCAACTTTTTGTTCTGAATGAATTGTTAGAAACATGAACCAGTGTGTATATTGATGCTTGTGCAGGAAAACAAGATCAACCGTTCATTGGTAAAGGGAAATCACACCTCATGTATTTCAGACCTTTTGAGTTTTTTAAGAATAAATCAGAACATGTGAGTTAAGTGTAATTCAGTATAATGTTGAATATTCAAAAAACACTGATAAAAGGGAAACATTTTGATAAGGGGGGTTCTTCTTGCAAGTTTAAAGGTAAAGATTGAGCTCAGTGGCAATAACAATCAACAGAGAAGTTTGAAAACGCTTGGTAAAGAGAACTGTGCTACTCAGCATATTTATTAGTGTTCTGAAAAAGAGTTGAATAATATGGTTGAAGACCACACAGTATTTTGTAACAGTAAATAATTGCAATAATTAAGATAAGTAAAATTTTGCTTAAAAAAAGTAAGTGAAGTAATGCATCTTGAAAACATAACTTGAAAAATGAATACCTGACATATTCAGACTCCTAATGTAATCAGATGGTTCCAGGAAGCAAACTGGTAGTCATTGTGGCCAGTTCTCCGAATACTCGAATATTGTGTTCTGCAAGGATGAGAAAGAAATTTTTTTTTTTAGCAAAATAATTAAGAACTACTGAGAAAATATTCTTTGTCCAGATACATCCAAATGGTTCTTATGCCTTGAATATTCCTTGACAATTTCTTCCTCTCATCTGCAAGCAGTGCAAGTGGATGGTACAAAGATGAGTGAGGATCAATAGAGGAAACAGAGAATGATCATTTTCCTACTTTTCATAAGGCATAATAACAGCTTGGCATGGTCAGAACAAATCCTATTTTATTACACTGTACTGTGTTACATGGCAGAATTCTGTCACAGAGTATTATAAAAAGACCAAAATACAAATAGATCCAAAAACGAAAGTACGCATGAAGGATTTCAGTAAAAATGAGTATCAATTTCCCCTTAATCTCCTGAATTCAAACTTCTGCCTCAGAAAATGTAAATCTAAATGGTATATAAGGGAAATTATTACTGCATGCATGGTTAGGTTTTTATGCTCTTTATCTGTTAACAAGTTACTTTACAGGATTGGACACAGCATTCTGGACAATATAATATAGATTTCTGGTCTTGGCACAGTTATTCCTAGATAACACCATATTCTCTAATTGGACTGAGAAGTTACAGTGGGTATTTAGGGATTTAGTTCAAGAAAAAGATAATTCAAGTGAGAGGCATTTGAAAATCCAGTTAAAAAATACAATAGAGGCTTTACTGTTTGAGATTTTGTTGGTTTGGTGTGGGTTTGTTTTTTGTGTTTTTTTTGTTTTTTTTTTTTGCTTTTGTTGGTTTATTTTGGTTTTTTGTTTTGATTTTTTTTCTATTTAAAAAGGAGAGAAAACCCTACTGTTTTGGTTCTGTTTAATTTTCCTGTGGGAAGAGGTTGAAGTTTGGTACCTGGCATATTTTATTATTGCAATTTTTGGGGTACTCTCTATATATAAGTTTAAATAAATAAATCTGTTTTGAATTTACCGATATTCGTCCAGAAGAACTAAATGTGACTGAGATATTAGAGATGTTAATCTGGACTTCTGTTTTTTTGTGGCTTATTTGTGGCAAGTCAGGACTTGCCTGTGAAAATGTAGGCTTCAATTTTGAAAAATTTAGGATGTAAACGATGGGATCTCTCTCAAAAAAAAAGTCTGCATACTTTACTTATAAAGACACAAAGATAAAACTACGTTTTTGGAGATTCTTTTTTGTGTTTAGATGTATCAGTTACCCTTGGATTCTTGGGCTAAAGTTATTTAATATATATAGCATAAAAATAATTACATGAATCAGTAGTTTGCACTCATGGATGCTGTGATGTTATAACAACATGAAATGATGACCTATTCCCTACTTAATAATAAATTAGATATTTTGTTATATGTTAGATATGAAACTGTGTAAACATACATCCTTTTCTTTTTTGGACACAGAAAATAAATCAGCCTCATCCTCAAAGCTCGTTGAGTCACAGAGAGATTGCTCGGCATCAGGCTTCCTCATCTGTGTTTTCATGGCAACAAGAAAAGACACCATCTAGAACTCAAGAAACACCTGCAAGGGGAAGTTCTGCAGCATCCTCTTTTCTATGGGAAAAAGAAACAAATTCTAGTGTACTATCAGAAAAGAATGAGTTTGACAACAGCTGTTTTGAGAATTGTAATTCTTCACTCATGACTCAGCTAAGAGTACAGAACCAAGGTATCTGATATTTTTCTTTAAGACCCAGTGGCAATCTCCTATATAGTTTTGTGAAAGCTGGTGTGTTGACAGAATTGAAGTATTGAAATTAGTGCTTTAGCAAGGAGCAGAGAAAGACACTTTGCTTTTTGGCAGCTGGTATGTGTATTTTCAATGATCAGCCAGTACACAGACATTATCTGTGGTGTCTTCCTAAATAAAGGGTGTGAGAATTAGAAGGGTGTTTGTATTTTGGGGGTGAGTAGGGGCAAAAAAAGAAATGTCCCTTGTCCATTAATCCCATTGCTCATGGAATAATTCTCTTAAAACAGAGTTAAAACACTTTCAGGATTTCATTACATTTCATTGTTAATTTCTATTATGTTGCTTCTTTAATTTTGTATACTATTGTGATTTATGGCTAGGCAATAACTGTGTTAAAAATTCAGTGATTGAACATGCTTAATGCATAGGTAAGTTCTTCCCTAATGGATGCTACAGGAAGCACCAAATGAAGTATGAGGCAAAAAATACAATGGGAAAATAAGACATGGTCTTGTATTGCACATACAGACATGAAGAAATTCTCAAGCCTGATATCTGATAGTCACAAGAGAGCAAACAGTTATTTTGTTGTTGATTTGGTAAACATTTGCTTAAGCCTACTATTTTGACTCTTTGAACAGCTTTTATGCTAACTGTTCCTGTACTCTCCGAGCCGTTCATTCAAATACCTACACAGAGAACAACTCAGGTGACATTTTCAACTTGGAAGCCATATCAATTCAGAATCAGGAAGATAGGACTTATTTTAACAACAGCTACGACAACAAAAAAGTAATTTCCAGATAATTGTAATTCTGGAGAATGCTCCGTGTCACTGACTTATGTTTTCTACTGTAAATTATGTTATGGTTCTTGGACTGTATACTCTAACTGATGTATATTGTGACAAGATTACGTGGTTTAGCTTTATATGTATGCAGCTTTGAGACAGGAATAAGATTAACGTATGAAATGGTGAATTTACAGATCCCCAATAGCTGAAATCTCTTGGAAGCAGAGACTCACAGGTGCCCCAAACAAATGTAGTGGATATCTTTCCTTTTAAAACTAAAACAAATTGTAGTAGATATATCAAGTGACATGTTTCTGCATGTTTAAAAACAGCAACAAAACCAAACAGAAAAACACCAGCAGAAGAACAAATTGACCTTGCAGCATTTGTTCCTGAGCTCACGTGTTGTTGTGTTTTCACAAAGGAGGAATTATTGATTTAGAGTCAACTGTCTTTAAGTCTTGATAGTTTTAGTTGTCGATGTAGTAGTAGAAGACAGTTAAAACTTTTGTTTTACCTTGCTGAACATTTTACAGGATGGCTGCCCCTGTCAGGAACTTGGGCAGTTATCAAACATACTAAATGTTTTAAGAAGTGTAAGCCACTTGGAAATTTGAGTACCTGGAAGATATACCTTCCAAAGCAGAAAGTATCCTTAATTTTTACTTTTTTTAAATTCAGAGTTAAATTCCACTATTAACAACCTCGAACAACAACTGCAAGCTCAAACAAAAGTGAACAGATCCCATGTGAATAAACATCAAGAGACTGAACTGGAGCTGGACAGAATGAAGTTGGAATTAACAGAGAAGGATAAAGCTCTGAACAAAACCAGAGATAAACTGACTCAAACAAGAGCACAGCTTGATCGAGCTACTGCACAGGTAAAATGCTGCATCAACATCTGACTATCCTTACAATACACTGCCAGTATTCATGTGTGTCAGTCTGCAGCCAGTTTTTTCAGTAAGAACCAAGGTACTCAAGACTAAGTTTCTTGAGCGTTTGCTAAGGATCAAGTTTTGAGAAGTACGTGCTAGTTTGATATGTATTACCTATAAAAACATAAGTACTTATAAACAGTCACCTATTTTCTGGAAGATTCTTATACAGCCTGAAGAAATATTTTTCGTACTAGGTAAGATCGACTTGAATTCTGAAAATATTTTCTAATGCGTAGAGCAACAATGACATCTGGTGGCAAGTTCTGGGCTGAAACAGAGTGTCATGGAACTTTGGCTGAAAATCAGTATATTGCTTATACCACAGGATGTTGTGGAGGCATAGTCTTTCTATTGTAAACAGCTTGTTAAATAAAGTCTAGGTAAAAATGCAATACAAGTTTGAGTATATCTGCAGTTTCTAGAAGGAATTTCACAACTTAATCCTAAACAGTTCGGATTAGTAGTATAAAACCTTTAGGATAGTATAATTTGTTTAGTCAAAAATTTACAGAGCATATATAAGTAAAAGATATCTGTGTGTATATCTGTGTATGAAAAATATGAAATGGTACAGATTTTTGCTCATAATAACTCAAAGAAGAGGGTAATGCCAGTGCTTTAAATAGTTCAATTCAAACTGGAGAAGGTAACAAGGAAGACATTTTCTCTTTTTCTTGATTAATCAAGTTGCATTACCATCCTGAAGTCCTTTTTCACAACACTTAGAAATTTGAAATTAGTGCATGGGTGTTGTAATGTCTTGAATCTCCATATTTCCATCTATCTTTTTCCTTTTTTTCCCCTCACTTGTTTGATTCATCTATGGGAAAGGGAAAAAGATGTTTCTGTATTTTCTCTGTGTATAATAATTGTTATCCATGTTTTTCAGCAAGTTTCTTCATTCTACCTGAGTGTATTGGTAAAGTGCTCTTCCCCACAGCTCTTGTATTGGTCCTTAGAATATAAACCTTCACATATTTGGATGTAAACCTTGATTAGTCTGCCTTTTCAGAGGGACAGCAACATTTGGCTATTGGTAGCTCTTTAAGGATCTGGTTTAGGGGAAATCTTGGCTGGGAGTAAGGTAAAATCATACTCTTGACATAGTCCATTAACTTAATAAAGGCACTGTCATCATGATGAATTTGTGGGAAAACAACTGACCCAATCTAACAGATCAATTTCTTTGAAAAAGTCTTTATTTGATCATTTATTTGATTCCCCAAATGATGTGATTCAACTTAAAGGATTGGGATAGTAAGTATTTAGTTTTCCCTTGTTAATTTTCTACAGGTTTAAGAAAGCTGAATTGTTTTACTAAGGAATCAAAGGAGATTAAATCCAGTGCAAGGGAAGGGGCAAGGTTGTGGAGCTAGAAACATGCCTGGGTAAGGATGAGGAAGAGTGGAACTGCCACCATTTGAATTGAGGTGCAGCCCATCCTTAAGGAGCAGTGCAGCTTCTTGCCCCAGAAGGTTCCTTTGGTCCTGCCATCTGAGGGTGGCCCCTCTTCTGTTCTGTTTCTTCTTTCTTGCACTGGAATTGGATCTTTGACTGAACACCCTGGATTTTGGCTGTAGAACTGCATTGAGATTTTGGATTTTATTTTCCTGCCCTGTAGCCCAAATTTAATGCTGGCATGCCTCTTGTGCACTTCTCTGTCACAGGTGCTACTCACAAACCTCAACCATAGCACTTCCTCTGTGTTATCAAGTATTTTCACTTGTGAGGTCTGCAGACTTTCTGCGGTCAAGTTTCCATGTCATCTTAGAGTAGCTCATGACCCCTGCAGTCTGTGACTAATAACCTGACATCCCAATATTATTGCTACCTGTTTCTTATTTTCTTATGACTAGTGTTTCACCCACTCATTAAACAGCCCTTGTGGCTGGGAAAGGAAAGGGTCCCATTCACCCACTGCCATTTTTCTTACTCTCTGGGATGTGGTGGGGGTAAGGAGGAATACATATTTGATTTGGAATAAAAATGCATTTTTCTATTCAGACAGTTAGGTGGACAATGCTTTGCTCTGTTGGGTGACATAATATTAACATAACCAACTGATTTAGATAATAAGCTGACATACTTTTAACATGAAGGTTGCCTGGAACATAGGTTACTGGTTTTGTTATGTTTTTTTAAAGTAAAATTTAAATTGTGGAAGACACTTTTTGTTGTTGTATTACACTAAGATGGTTGCCTCTTTTTTCCTATCCAAATCAATGCACTGAATCACTCTGAAATTCAGTGGAGTATCCAGTTATTTTCCATCTAAACATGTAGTTGCTTAGCAGTTAGCAATCATTCTTTATTTGGTAGCAAACTGAAGTACTGAAAATATAATCTATTTTTAGTGCCAGATACAGTATATTTCTGTAGACTGCCAAAGACTCTGTTTTTCTGAAGGTGTTTTTATTATTGTGTGTTTATACACTTTCATGTATATGCCCACAAACCTAACTGTATTTAAATATATATATTTATATGTGTATATACACATACACGCACATATTCTCACTAAACTAAGCAATTACAAGCTTAATACTTTGGATTGCTAAGAATTTGTATGGTGCTAGCCAAAGTTGTGCTGGTTATATGAACGCTGGAACTCTGGTAGTAGCTGAAAGCAGTCAGTTTTATATAAGTATTTATACATTTAAATGAAACATTATTTGTGTCACACTTGTGTTTGATATCTAAATTATTGTAGGTCCAAATGATGGAACAAAAGGTGAAAAGATTTTCAGAAGAACTGAACTGTCAAAGACAAAATGCTGAGAGTGTTCGCCAGTCTTTAGAACAGAAAATAAAGGCAAAGGAGAAGGAATATCAACAGGTGAGTCAAGGAGAACTATTTAATTTTGACTTGCCTAGGAGATTAAATCACTTGGCTTATTTTGTGTGTCTGCGTTTCAGTTAAGTGCAATCTTATTTGATAGAGAGGTAAAAGTTGCAAAGGTAATTGAAAAAATGGAGAACAAATATCAGAGTAGATGGGAGAAGCTTAATGATGTGATCAGTGTTAGGAAATACAAAACACAGATTTGGAAGTGACAATGCCATTTCAGATGGGCACTTGTTTGCTTTAGGAATTGAATAAGGGCATTGCCCGAAGAAGAATGCTGTTGTGTCAAATGTTTAATCTGAAACTTTTTCTACAAATTATATCCAGAAAGATAAAAAAACAGGCAGAAAAATTCTGCTGAAATAACAGCATTGCAGCTGCTACCAATGCTCTTGGTAGAAAAAGCAATTTTACAAAGTCTAGATGCTAACCCAGGATCACAAATTGGTGCTGAACCTTGTCTAGAAGTGGTACATGAAAAGAATTGGTCTTTGTATTTGATTAGTTGTAGCATGAAAATAAAAACACACTTGAAAGACGGGTTGAAGGCCCAGGAACCTTCTGTCATGGCTTCTCCTTGCAAATCCAGTCTGTGCCTGATGCATGCCCCTTGGGTGCTGGCACTCTATACAGTGGGATCATTTAAGAATATGGTATTTCTGAGGTGTTCTTTCAGAGAAGCAGCACATCATCCTCCATGTGGGTTGTTAGTTGCTACAGCTTTTCTCAAAAAAATGTATCAGGCAATTTAGGTGCCATGCACAGGAACTGCTCCTGTGAAGCAAAATTTATATTTAGTTAGATACAGAAAGACCTTGATTCGACTAATATGTAGGTCCACATACTGTCATTCTGAGTTGCTCAGCAAGGCCATTAACCGTGAAAAACTCTTTTTTCTGTAATGTTTATGATTTGGGAGCCGTTATAGGCTACTATCAAATTTTGTTTGGCGTTCATTCTCTTATAATGTTTGCCTGTCAAGTCCAATTTAAAGGCTTTGCATTACACCTTCTTGAATCCAAATTTGTGGAATAATATTGTGGAAATTCTGATCTGTGTGTTTTTCTCAGGGAGACATTCTTTCCTTCTGTGAAGCCTAGATAGTGGTATTGATCCTACTGAATTACCTCCTATAAAGTCTTGCTGGTGTGTTTTTTACATTTCTGTTTCTAGAAGGCAAGGGAGATCCAGGAATTAATTTCAAGAACTTTCACAAAGGCCTGAGAAGTTCCAGATTGTATTCCAAAATGGTAACACAGTCTAGTTTCAGAGTTGCACTTGCGTCAGGGCATCAGGTTTCCA
This sequence comes from Formicarius rufipectus, assembly GCA_013399695.1. Taxonomy (NCBI): domain Eukaryota; kingdom Metazoa; phylum Chordata; class Aves; order Passeriformes; family Formicariidae; genus Formicarius; species Formicarius rufipectus. The sequence continues at coordinate 1,301,324 of VXAU01005294.1, forward strand.
ATGTTCTCCCTCAAATTTTATTGAAATGTTTTAATCCAAACTTCAAATTGAAAAGGTGAGATTCATATCACCTTACTTCAGACATCTGAAATCTAGGTGTCAGTCTAAGCTTGTTACGTGTCTCTACTCTGCAGAGACAGAGACTCCTTCAGAAGGTGGGTTATTCCAGATACCTTAGTTGTGGGCCTTCATTCTGAAGCTGGGTGTTTGCCTGCTGCCCATGCAAAGAACCTCCACTTTCAGCTTAGATGTGCATAACTAAGTTTCTGACATCTCCAACTGGAGCAAACACTTGTTTTGATAATTCATCTAAAGAAAGGTTTTCTACATTTTGTCTTCTACACTGTAAAACTAAGGACTCACAAAGTTCAGTCCATTAGATTTAGAAATAATTATTGGAATAATTCAGGACACAAAGACTGAGTGAATTCATGATTTCACTAATGAGTGCACTAAAGTCCAAAGGGCCTCCTTGCATGAGCTCAGGAGATGCTCCTGACCAGAGGTTTGCAGAAAAGCTCTTTGGAGTTAATTACAGACTCTACTCAGCACTGGTTACAGCTACTGTGATAACTCTCTGGTGTCACATCTTTCCTTTCTAAATTGTGACAGCGCTTCTGTCACCTTCTTATGTGGGAATGAAGTTTTGGATTATCTATATTGGGTTCTAGATAGAGAAATACTAACTTTTACACATCTATGTAATTATATATACATACATATTACACTTTGATCTTTCCATGTTTTCTGTTTATGATAGTTCTACACTCATCTTTTTCCTGCTAAACACAAGCAGATTGTTTACTGAATGTCTTACTGGTGTAGGAAGTGCTAGGGCCTCTTGTGCTGTTTTTGCTCTTGAGCAGAATGTAAGGAGTGCTGGCATCATTTCATAGATATGACTGACTGAAATACACTGACCTGTGAGCAGGGTGTTCACGCACCTGGGACTCAGGGGCACATTGCAAAAAGTGTCAGCTCTAGTTCCTTCACTGGGAACATTTACTTTCTTAGGGTTTTTTTTTGTTTTCCTTGTAGTTTAATTTTTTTTGCTACTAACAATGTGGTGTGTCTTTAGTGAAGCAGCTTGTCTGAATAAAGTAGCTATAGTCTAACAAGAGCTTTGTTTCCTCTTCCCCTTCACAAAGATCTTAGAATTTGTTAGTAGAGCCTGTTGCAACTTCTGCATAGCTGTTATTGCTGATAAATATCATTGGTTTTTTTCTCTCGCTGTTTTTTATTGCCTTCATGCCTCTTATTCTTTTACATCCTAATGAACCTCTGAAATGTGTGCAGCATCAGAACTATAAGGTCCAAAGACATAGGAACTGGCCTGGGAAATGACAAGTACAACTGTTTATCCTACTGGGTGTCTACTTGTTCTGTTGTAAAATCCACATGAACTATATTGTCCTATAGGTTTCAGGAGTTCTGTTTTGAGAACACTAATTTTTGTGCAGCTTTTGTGGCTGCCTTTGTGATATATATTGTTTCTAAGATTACCTTGTTGCTCAGTCCTAGGCTAGTGTTATAACTTTTTTTTTTTTTCCATGAGAAGAAAGTCCACCTTTTATTATGGCAAGTAATAGCAGAGATGAACTTGTCCACTTGTACTGTAATGTAGTTCTTATATGAAACTTATCTTTGATATGAAAAATTTTAACACTATTACCTTCACTAGCTTTAGATTATTTTTTTCCCTTTCTGTGATAGGAATGTTGCACAATGAAGTTCTTAAACAGATAACATAAATTGAGTAAGGCCATTCTTGCCTATGTGATATTTGCAGCTGATTTTAAATTGTTGTTTGCTGTATAAGACAAATGTCTCTGAGAAGCACGATCTGCTAATAAAAATGAATTGTTATTCCAGATAATAGAGGCATGATTGTTATGATCATGTGTTTATTTCTTTCCTACTGTACCGCTGTTCTCTAGGAACTTTCTTGTCAGCAACGTGCCTTAAAAACATTGGATCAGCAGTGCAACCAGATAAGAAGCAAAATGAATCAGGAGCTACAGATAGCCAAAAATGACTTCAACATTCTGCAGGCAGAATTTGACAAAGTAAGCTCTTTTTTTTTTTGATACTAAAACCTACTACTAAAACTGGTATTTAGTTTGTCTCAACAGTATTTCTTTCATTTAATTATACCTGCAGCAAAAAAATAAGTATTGTGGGGTCTTGTATTAACATATTTACAGTTTGTATTAGCTGTTTCGTATTTACTATTTCTCACTGATATATTATGTATTTAAATGTGAATTACAGGCTTTTAAAAGTTTGGGGTTAGTCCACTTCTTACAGGGAAGGAGATGTGAATGCATGCAGTGCAGGTAAAATAAATCTGTTTGAGAGGGGAGCAGCTAAGGCTGATCACAAGACACACTATGTAAAAAACATGCAGAGGAGCAGTTTGATAGAGCTGCTGATTGACAGGTCATTTCCCTTTGGAAAAACGGCTCCATTTCATACACCTTAGCCCACACACTCCTGCTATTTCTATTTTAGCAGTGCCACCCCTCATGTGATCCTGCAGAGAGGTGGAGGACATAAAAGAGCAAAGAAAATATTACATATAAATTAGCACATGTATACACATATACATAGCCCAAATGTTTGCTGTTAGTGTAACTACTTGAACTGGTTCTCCACAAAGTCAGTGTTGGGGCTTGTGTAAGGAGAAACGTCAGTTAGAAAGTCTTCCACATCTTTGGCAGTGACTAGCTGTTAGAACACATTAGTTGTCACAAACTCACAATTTGCTGGAAGTTAGAAAGCAGCACAATCCACAAGAAGAGTGTTTTAAAATCCTCAAAAAACTTTTGAGAGCGCCTCTCAAGCAACAAAGTTAAATGAATTTCTAAAAAGGGCCACAGGTTCTTGGAAGTTATGTTGAGAAGTCCCACTAGCAGGCAATGTGAACTGAAACAGTGTTTCTAAAATACCAACAGCTTTCTTGAAGGCTTGTTTTATTTTAGAAATACAGCCATGGGAATGCATTCAGCCAAATATTTTCAGTGGACACTTCCTTATATACACAGTCTTTTGTATATCCTTACTGAAGTAATTGATTTAATGGAGAGGAAAATAGGTGCCTTTTGATTCTTTCTCCAAGAAAGGTAATTTATTACCTAATGACCTCGTAATAGACTTTTTTTTAGTTTTTTGACCTGACAATGACATTTCTTGCCTTGTTAATCTGGAGCATTATAAAACTATTTGGAAAGAATTAAAACCTGTTTCTTATAAAATCTGTGTCAGCAGAGCAATTATGATCCTAACGTTTTGATTCATATAGCTTAGCACAAAGGCTATTATATTCCCAGTCTCATTTGTATCCAACACATATAACTGTGGTGATGTAACTGCAACGCAGATGTATTAATCTGAATTGAGACAGTCTAGAAATACATGTATTTTAGAGACGTACCATCTTTTTAGTTGGAAACAAAGGTGTGGAAAGCAACTACTTTCTAAACAACAATAAAGCAACCTTTGGTTCATGTTGGGGTAAAAGGAATACAGTTTCATTTTGTAATGGAATGTTGGAGTTCAAGAATGGGAGCGTGAAGATAAAAGTTATATATGCCTGTGAATACAATGTCAATTTTTAATGTTCCTACAGGTCATGGCAGTGAAACAACTTTTGGAACACAATACCAGTGATCTCACCCAGAAACTGTGCAGAGCAGAGCAGGCTCTTTTAGCAGCCCAGGCTAAGGAAACTGAGCTGACAAAAAGCTTTGAGGTAACCAGTGCAGAGGAGTATTTGGCAGAATTAATACATTAAACTGGCAATTTGTAAACAGTACTATTGAGCATTTGCTCTCATAGCATATTTTTCTATAAGCAGTCTTTAAGCACTTTTATGGATTATTTTAATGATGTTTCTTAATTGTAACACAAAATGAGGCTTTCACTAACATCATAGAAATCAGTGCGGTTTCTGGCTTTGGCTGCATGATTAGGATTCATTGCTGTGATGCTGCTGATATGGTTCTAATTGATGTTGGACTTACCTTTTTCCAAAAATAGTTTGTGTTTCAATAAGTTCTTGCTTTTGGTTCTGAAACAAAAATATCTCAATGCTCGTTAGGTTTTAAAAGTAAATTGTAATATCATTGACTACTGCTTTGATTCATACTACCAAACTCAGTGATTTTGTAAAATGACATCTTTCTTAGAAGAGACACAGTCCAAAAAATATATAGTTCTGAAAAAACTTTCTCCCAAATGAAGATCAGTTCAGAGGATTTTCTGGATGTTGCCCTACTACCTCATATTCACATGTGCAGAACTTTCTTGACTTTGAAGTCTGGTTTGTCTTTTCAGTTACATTTTTTGCTTTGGTGGCGACTAAAGCAGCTATGTTTGCAATTGTTAGTTTTATCACTAGACAAATAATACAGCAGGGTTTGTTCAGATCATCACAAACATTAGTACACACTTAGTATATTGTGAAACTTTAGGCATGTTCTTGCAGTGTCTGGGAACAATCCCAGCTATTGGAATGTGGCTATTGTTAGAACAGCACTTTGCATGGCTTTTGCCCAGCTGGCTAGCACTCTTCCATACAATATCCAGGCACAATTTGGGAGTTCACATGAGCCTGGGAATCTTCCCAACAAATGGTTTGATTAGAGTCACCTGTTCTGGAAGATAGAAGGCTTCATGGTACTTCTATGGGACTGTTCCATGCTACTTGACCTCAATGCCATAGAAAAGCCCCTAAAATCTATTTAGGAATTAAATGTAAGCAGTACCTTCAGGGGTAAGGCTAATCAAGACAGTTTTTGTTCTTCCAATGCAGCAGAGGAAAGCCTTCGTCTAGCTTCTGTGTATTCTTAGTATAATCTTTTTTATTTTTAGACTAATAGAAAAGTGGTAGTTTATATCAGACATTGTGGACTTATACCCTTTCTGTATTTGAGAGTTCTTTGAGATCTCTTTGTCAGAGAGCATCTAATTTGTGGAAATATTTTTTTGCTGCAAATTCTTAGGAGTGCTTCATTTTCTCTACCAGGCTTGTATCCATCTTAATAGGCTGTAACTATAGTTACAATTTTTATTATGTATTTATTTGTCTTGGTCAGACAATTGAACAGCTGGTGACAGTGATGTTGTATTAGAACATGACCAATACATTTGTAAAGAAACTTAATTGGGGGAAACTAATATTTCAAGAGATCATTAAGACTACAGTTCTCTATCTGAAGACTTGCACGTGAAAAAGCGTGGTATATGTCAGCAGGACTTAGGGCATGATTTGTCTTTCACTCTCATAAATAATCATACTGGAAAAAATTACACTGAATTGCTTAAAAGTCTTGGAGGCTTTGTTGAAAGCAGATTCTGTTTATAGCTAAAGAAAATAAGGGTAAGATTGGTATTTTTTTCTTTTAATTAAAGAGAAAATAATTGCAGTCTTACGAGAATTGTCTCATTCTCCAGTGGGGAGAATGCTTTTGTTTTCCACTGGCTGTTCCACTGCTGTGTTTAGTCCTTCCTGTGTAACAATACTGGTGTTCCAAGGAAGTTGCAAAACAGTTACACTTGTGAGAGATACACAGGATGCACTTATGAAAGTGTACAGGATATGCTTTGCCTAAGGACTACTGTACTTTTCAATGGTGATATCCCAATAACTTTGCAGTTCTGGCATCTTAGCATTTGGTTTACATTTTGATGGTGCAAGCAAGTCTATAACTATTCTTAGAAAAATTGGTCAGTCAGTCCATGAAGTACTCATAAGCCTGCCCCATGGAGACTTTCTCCAGAACAATCGTACTACCTGTGCGTGGGTTCTGGAGTTTGCTTTGATTTTTGCTCTTTCAAGGGACATTTGCAGAATGGCTAGCTTGAGTAATGCAGCGTACAAGTAGAATCAATAACTGGATTGAAAGCAAATTAATTCTTTTGGAAATAGATTTGGAAAAGTGTAAATGGCTCGTCACTGTCAGATACTTAGTCCACCAAATTATGTCAAGTGAGACCTCACCTGGAGTGCTACATCCAGCTCTGGCATTCCCTGCATAGAAGGAGGTTGACTTGTTGGAGTGAATCCACCAAGCTGATTTCCTCTCCTATGAGGAAAGGCTGAGAGAATTGGGATTGTTCCACCTGCTGAATAGAAAGCTTTGGGGTGACCTAATTGCAACCTTCCAGTACCTGAAGGGAGCCTACAAGGCAAATGGGGAGGGACTATTTACAAGGGCATATAGTGACATAACAAGAGGGATGGTTTCAAACAGAAAGAGGGTTGCTTTAGATATGATATTAGGAAAAAATTTTTTACCTAGTCTAGTGAGAGGTGCCCCTGCACATGGCAGGGGATTATGGTCCCTTCCAATCCAAGGCATTCTTTGATTAGTGGGAATACTTGCACCAAATCAAAATAATTGGACCTTTCAGACATTTGAATTCCTTCAGCTTGTTTATTTTTCTTTTCGTAGATCACCCTAGATTTTCTAGTGAACAGTCTTGTTTAATTCATGTACTCATTGCATCTGTGTATCATGCTTTGAATGCAAGGAGTTTGGACGCTTGAACTTGTTTGAAAAATTATTAAGATTGGTAAAAAACTTTATTCTTTGAAATTTATATGTAACCGTTCTTTGGTTTTTTTTCTCTGACTGTGAGTAGGAAAGGTTATGAGTAGAATGGAAGGTAACTGTTAGTGACAGTGACAATTTTAATCATGTTCTGAAGGTGATTTATTTACATGGTTGCACAACCAAGCCTGCCATGCCAGCAAGCTTTTTAGTTTTTTCCATCCAGACTCTTCCATTTGTTGAGCTTTGGCTTTTGTGAATTGTTGCCCATCTGCTAGTAGTAAATGGATGAATAACTGACAGTCTGTTTCCAATCAGGCCATGCCAGTTCTATGCCATCTGTTGTCCAGAGCACAGGAGCTTAGAGAAAAAGGATGAGTTTCCTTAAAGGAACTTTTATTTGGCTTTCTAGATGCAATGTAGTTACATAGTTTTTTGTTATTGTTCATATTGGGTTTTTTGTTTGTTTGTTTTAAAATCAAGTTATTGGAAAGAAAATACTGTTAATAGCAAAGCAACCATCTGAAAATGTAAGCACTTCTAAATAAAATTTAACTGGTGTTGCCATGTTGATGAAGTTCAGTGGAAAGAGAACTTGTCTCTACATGAGGTGAAATCTGATCTACACATTTTGTGTTAACTTTTGCTGTTGCAGGGATTTGTTTACTCAGTTGCTTCAGGTCAGTAGCCTAGCTTCATCAGCTCAGATTTTGTAGGATCTGCCCTGTCCTGTCTCTGTTTGGTGCAGGTCACCTGGAACTCTTTGTTCTACGCCAACAAGAGCTGTGCTGACTAAGTCAACTGGCAACATCTCTTAAATGCTGTCAGTTAGTTAAGAATAAAAAGTTCAGATTATGTTCCCAAGCAGTGTTTAGTAACCCAGGCATAGCAGCCCAAAGACTTAATAGAATCTAATAGAATATATTTGTTTTGATTTAAGTGAGCTGAATTCTTTGATCTCCTTAGCAATTTACATGAAATATGGTCTTAATTGGTTTTATTTTAGGAAGCGAAGCAGGAGAAAAATCTTCTTGGCTGTCAACTTGAAAAGAAATTACAAGAGATCCACCACCTTGAAGAAGAACTGAATACAGTCAAGCACTCTCTAGAGCAGAGCCAGAATTTTGCAGAAGAGATGAAAAGTGAGTTACCCTGCTAAATTTGCAGAACTCTTTTTGCATGATTTCTGCAATAGTGTAAGTTTTATTGTGAATGGAGTAAAGAGTTTCTGCTGTGGGATATGATCAGTGTTTTTAAACAACACTGAGTTTGCTGTAAATGGAAAGGAATGTATTGTCTCTGAACATGTACAGTTCCTGAAGGTACAAAATTCAGAAAAATTATCTAGTGTACTGAATGTATTGGCAACTTGAATTTCATAGAAGCTATTTAAAATAGAAAATTTCTGTTTTCTAGCTCCTTTATTTGTTTCATGGAGTTGAAAAAAATAAGGCAAGGCTACATAAACACTGATATTTCAGTCTCACTTGCAGTGTTCATTTCTAATTGAGAACACTGGTTTTTAGAAATTGAGTTGAAAACACCTTAAAGGGAACTACTTAAAAGAGAAAGATAGATTCCTACTTGTTTCTGTGCATCCCACTTGTTTTTGTGCATCAATCAAACTTCGTGTAAGATTTCAAAATTGAGCTTTTGCATTTGATTCTGTTCCCCTTAAAATGAATGACTGAACTTTGCTTTCTGTGTAGAATTAGACATTCTTTGGCAGAAATGGAATATAAGGCAGACCCACAAGAATGTCACATACTGGAATGAGATCTGTACTGTTTAAAAAAAAAAAAAGAAACAAAAAAAAAAGAGTAGTACTTCTTTTTATAAAAATTTAATGAAAGTGTGACATAGAAGCAACAAGTAGTTATACCTGAGAAATAAGGACTGACTGGCTTAGAGTGCAGACTTGTGTCCAACTACATAGTAGGAAGACGACAGTGTCTGAGTACATAATGTCTGATAACCTAAGGTGACATAAACATCCTTTATCCAGTGATTTAACTTGAGAGCAATGCTTTGCAGTAGAATGTGAATTGAAAATAACTGAAGTAAATAGTAATACTTCATCTAGAAAATTATCAGTAGAATTACCAGTATTGACTGGAAAAGATTTGATAATGTTTTCATTTACAGATAAGAATACTTATCAGGAAGCAGAGCTGAAATTACTGGAAGAGAAATTTAAAAAGCAAGAGAGCTCCCTTTCACTGGAGAAGCTAAAACTAGCTTTAGCTGACATGGAAAAGCAACAAGATTCTACCCAGGACCTGCTCAAGGAAAAAGATAATCATATTAAAGAACAACACTGTAAAATATGTAAAATTGAGGAAGAATCAGAAGCTTTGCAGAGGCTCGTTGCATTCAAGCAGAGAGAATGTGAAGAATTGCAAAAAGAGACTGCTGCTTTGTCTCAATGGAAAAATGAAACTGATCATCTTATAAATAAACTGAAGTCTGAAAAGGAAGGTATGCTGGCTCATATTAATGACTTGGAGAGTTCCCTTCAAAGTCAGCAAATGAAAAATTATGAGCACAGTGAGAAATACAGAATGATGCAAACTGAAAGTGACAGGAAAGCCGCAGAGATTAGAGAACTTAAAGATATGCTGGAATGTAGAAGTGCAGAATTAGAAGAACAAAAAAAAGCTTTTGATGAACTTCAGTGGCAAGCAGAATGTTCTGATAAAAAGTACTGTAAAGAGATAGAAAATATGTCCTGTAAAATATTGCAGCTCACTAACCAAGTTGCTGAAGTGGAAGAAAAGTTACAGTTAGCAGCAAGTGAAGGACTGCAAAGGGAGCAGTGTTATCATGACCTGCTTGGTGAATATGAAAAAATCTGTTGTCTAGTACGAGCAAAAGGTACTTCAGAAATGATAGAAGATGAAGTTAATTTACAAAATGGTCAGGGTGAGACAGTTTCAGATAACACACAACTTATGGCAAAGAACTCCAACCCTGAGGATCGTGGATGTACAAGAGCTCTTCTAGAAGTAGGAAAAACAAAGGATCTGGCCAATTTACAAGAGCAGATCTCTTCTCTTGAGATTTCCTTAGTGGCTCAAAAGCAGCTGAATTCAAATCATCAGCAGGAGTATGAGAAATTACTGCAAATAAAGGGTGAAACAGAACAAAGACTACTTGCAGTAGAACAGATGCACAGAAGCTTTGTGACAGAAAAGGAACAGCACATCAGTAACTTGCAAGCAGATGTTTCAGCACAACAGAAATTAGTTGAAAAAACTTTAGCTATTCTTGAGGAAAAGGACAGGCAACTGCAAACTCTGAATGAAAGATTTGAAAATCAACAAGCTGAGCTTCAGGATTTAAAGATCAATAATAAACTGCTTGAGGATTCAGCAAGGCAGCTGGAGCTCATGTCTGGAACATGGGATTCAGAGAAGGAGGACATGTCTTCAACCATTTGCTCATATAGTAGAAAAATTGGCGAACTTACTGAAGAAAATGAAACCCTTAGGGATTTAAACAGTGCTTTAAAGCAAGAACAAGTAACTTTACTGGAGGCAAATAAAAATGTTTATGATAATTTAAAGGAAAGAGAAGAAGTAATTTCTGAAATGTCCAGAAAACATGAGGAAGAAAGACAATGTATTGAATCAAGAACTGAAGAAATCAAAAAAGAACTTGAAGTTTTGCAGGCAAAGTATAAATTGGTAGAAGAAGAAAATGGAAACATTAGGAGCATTTTGAGAGAGCAGACAATTGAATTTGAGGAAAAGAAAAAACTGGAAGAGAAACAGGTATTTAATGAGAATAAAGATATCTTATGTAAACTAATAGCCTCAGAAGAAATAAAAAAGGATTTGGTTCAAGAACTTCAGCAGCTGCAGTCAGAATTTTCCAGTAGCCAACATGTGCCTTCTATGGAGCTTGACTGTTTAAATCAGGAACTGTTAAATGCCAGGACAACGCAAAACACAATTCAAGATAAATGTGGCCTTGTATTTCAAGATGACGAGCAATTAGGGAAGGATCTACAAACAAAAAACAAACCTCTAACAAGTGAGGTTAGTTGTGAACAGAGCCTCTGTTCAGAACGGTTGAGAAAGTCCATGGAAGAAAAGGACATTGAGCTGAATAAATACCAAGTTAAACTTGAGCTTCTTCAAATGGATTTTGAGGACAGTGAACTTTGCCTAGAGAACTACAGGTTAGAAGTGATGCAATTGGAGAGTACTTTAAAAGGTATGGAAGTAGAACTTGAGAAAAGCATGAGAGAGAAAGAGAGACTGCAGCAAGAACTACTGTCTGTTAAAGAACCGGAAACTTCAGATTCTTCACTCAGAGTGTTAGAGGAAGATGCCCACTTACTGGAATATAATTATGATAATGTTTCCCAGAATAGTGGCAAAAGAGGAATGGATGAAAGTTATTCATCCGTCTTGCTGGCATCCTCTTTGCAGGAAACAATAAACCGTCTGAGTGAGCTTGAGAAAATGTGTGAGAGGTTGCACAGTGAGAATGCTACCTTACCCTCTGGATTTCAAGACACTAAAAACAATGGCATCACAGGTAATAAGGTGGCAGAGGAAAAAGAGAACATAATGAATGCAGATAGCAATTTAAAAGCAGAGAAAGCCATTCTTCCTGATGTACTTATGGATCAAAGTAATAACAGTAATCTGAGAATGTATTCTGATAATAAGGAAATGTCCTTCAGCCTGAAACAATGCAGTACTTCTGACTATGAAGATTTAAAGCTGTCCAGCAAAGAAGTTGAGATACACTTTGCTGAAGTAAGAGGGAGGCTTTTGACTTTCCAGAATGAGCATATAAAATTATATGAACAGTATTGCAGTATGAGCTCAAAGATACATGAGCTACAGTCTTGTATTGAAATCCTGAAGGCAGAAAATTCTGCATTGTCAACAAGTCTGAGCAATGATCATATAGATTCTGTGAGAGTGTCATTGTCATCCAGCCAAGATGGCACACTATCTAAGTTAGATGAAACTAAGTCCTTAGCTTCTTCCTCAGATCTTTCTGTAAATCCCTCTTTTACAGAAGTAAGTGAGGTGGTTGATTCTCATAACAATGGTATATGCAAATGGACAGAGGAAATGAATCAGATGGACAGTTCTACAGAAATAATTTCAGAAGGCACAACACAAGTTTTGGTTGAACGTTGTCATACTGATCACAAATTGGACTCTGTTAGAGAGGTCAGGAGTCGTACTCCTAGAAAATCTAAACTTGAAAATAGAATTGAAGAACTTCAGGTGCTGTGTCAGACATATGAGAAGGCTATCAAGGTGCTTGAAGATCAATTTCATGTTCAAGAGAATATGAAAAATGAGGAAATACAAGAGCTGAAAGAAGTTATACTTTCTGAAAGGAAAGAAATAGATTACCTCAAACAGCAAAATCTGTCTGACAAGGAAGAATGGCAGCAGAAACTGCACAATGTGACTATGGAGATGGAGTGCAAACTTGCTGCAGAAAGAAAACAAACTGAGCATCTGTCTTTGGAGCTGGAAGCAGCAAGACTCCAACTACAAGTCCTTGATTTAAGTTCTCATTCACTGTCGTGCACAGATGTTGAAAATGTAAGTGATTGCTCTCATGCAAATCAGTTTTATGTAAACTCTTTGATTTATAGTCAGCCAAATTTAAATTTTGCAATTAAGCCTGTTTAAAACTGTGTCACACAGAAGCAGTACTATTTTTCAGAGAAAGCAGAAGAATCATCCATACCATGAGTTCTGGTTTATACATCACAGGACTCATGAGTTTAAAAAAATTACAACAAAACTAATAAGTCTATTCTCTTAGAGTTGTGTAATAAATTGCACTTCTTTCTTGGTTTTTCTTCAGGTCTATGTCAGTATGGATCTGGCTGTATAAGCGGGTGTGCATGCACTATATGTATCTGTACTGTGCTTAGGTGCTTAGATGTCTCACACTTGATGGTCATTTAAAGATGCACACACATCCTGTGTCCCCTCATGGGACAAGCAAACTAGGACTGCTACCACATGTCTAATTCTTTGTGTTATCAGCAACAGAATGGAACAAACTGATAGCAAAACTGTTAATTTTCATTTCAGCCTGAATTTCCTCAAAACACCTAAGGTAACAAAAATTTGGGAGTAAGCTCTGTCTTCTTTTTTTCAGTGCTATAGGTGGTGTGCAACCAGTGAACTAGATTTTTCTGCTGCTTGTAAGGAGTGACAGAACCAAAATTTATTCAGAACAGTAAAAAAACAGTTTAGTATATTAGACTAATTCCCATTAAATATAAATCAAACAGGTGCATTTTCTGCTTATAAGAATTCCGGTCTTGACCATTAAGTCCTGTGCAAGTGCCCTTCAGTTCCCAGTCAACAAAGACCCACAAATTAAAATTTAACACTGCTCTTGAAACTCCACAGTTTGGGCAACTGTGCAACACTGAGCAACTGTTTCTTGTAGAGAAGAAAACCTTTAACTTGTATGTGTTGCTTGAAATTCACATGGAGCACCCACACTGATACATAAAACAAAGAAATACTGTTCCTTACCATATGTAGGTGGAGCTTTTTTAAAATGAAGTGTGCGATGCAGATGTTTGAGGTTCTGCCTTTAGACAGATTTCTGTTCTGTTCTGTCCTCAAGTTTTGAGGTTACACATGTTTGTTGTTTTAAATGAGAGCATCAGGTGGCGCCAAATACAAGCCCAGCTCTGACAGACAGTGGTAATTTGGAAAAGGCATTGTCTGAGGATTTGGGCTTGTCACTTGAAGATTTTTGGTGTCTAATAGAACTTGAGCAGTAAATCTTTCCCCTTCTGGTGATACTAACACTTTTTCACACAAACAACTATTTTCCCCAAAATACAAAGGTATGTGGTATCTTTGCACTTAGACACTTAAGTAAATTTGGCTGAAGTTTCTCCCTCAATACCTTAAACTTTTCAGCCAAAGATGCATGTGTATATGAATGTGTAAATCCTTTCCATTAGACAGCAGATTGTGAAGTAGAGAAGGATGCTATTTATTTAGCATGAAAGCAGGAGCTTTACTAGTTTAAGCAAACTTATAAAACTCATGTTGCTTTTTTCTTATATGTATTCTTTTTTTCCCCCTACCTCTTTTTTCTGCAGAATGTGGAACAAGAAAACAATAGTCCTTATCAATTGGGAGTGCCTATTGAAAACAGAGCTCTGAAAAGCAATAATCTTAAAAGGATATCCATTGTAAAAATGGCTGCAGGAGATGCCTCTGTGTGTGAAAATGTAACAGAGATTGCTGAAGTAAGATTAATGGAAGATTATACTGAGAAAATTTCTGGAGAACATGAGTATAGAAATAGGTCAGGAAAAATAACCAGCCCTTCAGACCATGGCAGTACATTGTCATTTTCCAATAATAGGTTATTAGATGCTGGGAATTTCTGTGAAAATCAAATAACCACTGAAATGCTTCAGGAAAAGACAAAACAACAGACTGCTGAAAATTTGAAGCTGATCCATGAGATAGAAGAAGACCAAAACCAGGTTGATTTAATAATGAAAGTTGAGCAATTACACTCAGAGCGGAATGATCAGAATTCACAATTAACTTCAAATAGCTCAGCTTTTACGGAACAGGAGGAAGCTACTACAGTTGCTAAAAAAGAAAACTGTGACATAAAAGAAAAAAACAAATCTGTTTCTGTCAATATGTAGGAATTACCTCTTCAAGTAGTCTCATTAGAAAAAGAAGCTGTCAATGTGAAGTCTGAGCTGGAGCTATATGAAGTTAGATCATCTAATGCAGCAGACATGTTTGATGATGTAGAAATGACCAAGAGAGATTGTCATGAACAATTTCTTGCAGCTGAAAACAAATGGAGGAGTCCAAAATCTGATCAAGTTAATACTGAGAACCATGTCTTGTTCATAGACCATGGCATTGAAATGCTTCAGGCAAAGTGTCAGCAATTAGAAAGGGAGAGGGAAGTTAATGTGAAAACTATTTATAGCCTTCAAGAGCACCTTGTTTCAGTCACAGATGAGAGAAACCATATTGGTCAAGAACTGAGTATTTTGTCTGAAAATAAAAAAGAACTGGATCAGAAGTATCAAAAGCTCCAAGAGAAATTAAAAGAGCTAGAGTCAGCTAAGGTGGATTCTACCGAATTCATTAGAAAGTTAGAGGGTGAAGTGAGGACACAAGCAAATCTGCTTGACACTGCAAAATCTGATGTAAATCAGTTATCAAATGAAAAAGATCATCTTCTTCAGAAGCTGCAAAGTTTAAAAAATGATGCCATGTCCTTTGCCTTAGAAAAAGAAAAATTCCAAAATGAAGCAGTAGATTTGAAGAAGGAAAAAGAGCTGATGGCAAGAGAGTTGGAGACATTGCAGGGTAAATTAAGTTCATCAGAAATGGAAAATTCAAAGCTTTCTACATCTTTGGAAGGCTTGTTAATGGAAAAAGGTGAACTTGCTTCAAGACTTAGTGTAGCACAGAAAGAACTAGATGAATTGCGACGTGGAATTGAGAAGCTGAAAGTAAAAATTGAATCTGATGAGAAGAAAAAACGCCATATTGCTGAAAAGCTGAAAGAGAGTGAACGGAAAGCTGACTCTCTTCTGGATAAAATAGAGATGCTTGAAAGAGAATTGGAGATGTCAGAGAAAAATCTAGAAGATGCAATTATTCAGGTGGAGACTGCTAAATCAGAGGCAGAAACATTAACAACAGAGAAGGAAGAGATGACTGAAAAGCTGACATGTTCTAACTTAAAAATGGATGTCCTTACCTCACAGAAAGAGTGTTTGGCTAAAGATTTAAAAGAAATGCAAGAAAGATTCCTTAAACTAGAGTCTTTGAATTTGACTACAGCAAAACTATTACAACAAAAGGAGGAAGAAAAGATGCAAATCAAGGATGAGTTTGAAAATACTGTGATACTGCTGAGATCTGAGCTCAAAGATATGAATGAAAAACTAGAGTTTTCACGCAAAGATGAGTCAGATGCTAGAGCAAAAGAGCAAGTCTTGATTAATCAGGTGGCTCATCTTGAACAGGATAAAAAAATGCTATTACAGGAATGTCAGGAATTAAAAAATGAAAACATCAAATTGGATCAAACAAGAGAAGCACTTGTTCAAGAACTGATGGACTGTAAACAAAAGCTTGAGGAAAATGTGCAGGAAAATGGCACTCTTCAAAAGCAGGTGAAAGAAATGGAAGAGCTGTCGTTACAGCTGACACACATGCGCCAGGAGCTTGAAGGTTGGCACCAGGACAGAAAAAGGCTGAAGAATTTGTTTGCTGAATTGAAGCTGAAGGAGCAAAATTTTTGTGATAATGAAACTTTTCCAGATATCCTGAATGTTCTAAAAATGTCTTATAAGGACCTTGAGAAGGAATTGGAATCTACACTTTGTGAAAAGAACACTTTATGTATAAAGGTAATACCATTTCTATTAGGGTAGTGTTCTCTTTTTAGGAGTGATGATAAAGTGTCCTCTGGGTTTGCCACTTCCTTAGCAAATCATATCTTAAAATAATATTAACCTCAGACTTTTACAGTAAACATCCTATTTTTAAAATTTTATTTTCAATACAGCCATGAGTTTTCATTGAAGTTAACACAGTTGGAAAGCATGGCATTGTTTTTGACAGGATGAATGGGAAGGTGGTTTGAAATTAGGCATCCAAATTTAAGCAATCAAATAATGCAGGATAGTTTCCTCTCCTGCAAAAGAAAAAGAGGAAAAGCAAATTGGTATTGAGTAGCTGTGTTTTTTTTATCAAGAATAAATACTTTGGGAGTTCAAAAGAAAGTGAAACAACAGTTGGACACTTGCCATGTAAAAACATCATTGCCCTGTTATGATTCTTGCTTGTAACTGGACCGATTGGGGGAATAAAATAACCCATCTTAAAAACTGCTTGTTGCATAAAAGTAAATTCTTTGGAGGTCATGACACATGTATTAAAAATAATCCTGGAAAATTTAATTTCAGGTCAATGAACTGACTGAAAGTCATACTGAGCTGCAAGTCAAGCTAAGTAATACTCAACAGATGATTTCCAAATTACAGGAAGAAAGAAATAAGCTTGTTGAAGAAATACAATGTATTCAAGAATATTCAGAAAAGAGCAAAGTAAGTTACTCTGTAGTATTTCCATATACCAGACCAGGTGCTCAAGCACAGTAAATGTGTGGAAGGTGGTCAAGGGAGCTGCAATAATGTACAGTATCAGAGGTTCTTGCTTCTAAATTTTAAAAATCTAGTGTTCTCTTCTGAGAACAGATGATTTGTTAATATATTTCTTTCCCCTCTTCCTTTTATCGAAACTATGTTTTCTTGGTGTAAGGGCCACAGGTGGGTATCTAGAAATTTTTCAGTGTCAATAAATTATCTCTACTACACCACTACTTTATCATCAGACTGAGGATGTCAGATAAAAAATGTAATGTTTCACTAAACTACTTTCAGTGTTTCAGTAGTGCTAAAGCACTTTCAGGACAAAGTCAAGGAAGAAACTGTTTTTGAACTTTTATTTTTGATTAATTTGTATTTAATTCTTAGAGGCTGCTTTATCATCAAGATAACTGTAGGCCTTAGTTTTGAACAGTATTGTGTCTTTAAACCAGTTTGTGTTCTTCTCACTTACTAACACTATTTACAACATTTTATAACCAGAGGCCGTTTCTGTTGTGGTTGTTGAGGATTTTGAGTGGGGAAAGAAAAGAGATTTCTGCAACTTTCAGAAATCCTTTACAGAAATACAGGCCAGCTCTCCAGAAAATACAGTTATAAAAGTGGACCAAAATGAAAATACTTTGGAAGTTTTGCCATCTTAAAGAGACTGAGGAAAGTGACCCTTAACTTCTTGAGTCACTGTCAGAGGGAACAGTGTTTGGAGAGGTTAAGCTTTGATTTTGGCAGTGCTGCTTGTTTTAAGTGTTAGTGAACTTGCACGTGGTTTCTTCTAAGAAAATATTCCTTTGATTCTTGTCCTTTTATTTTCAGATGTTCCATTCTTTGATTACAGTGTGTTTAGCCACTGCTAAACACTTTTTCTTACCAAGTCGTTTTTGGAATTCAAAAATGCTTTAAATGTAAAGTCAAATAGTTTTATAGGTCACCTGTTTCTTCACTGAGATCATTCCAAGTTCCAAAGGATGTGCTGTTACTGTTTACAGGTTCAGCTGCATCTAACTATGTCAGAAAAAAACGAACTGACTAAGAGTTTGGAGAGGGTCCAGAAGAAATTTCAAGCAAAAGAAGGTGAAATATCAGAGTACAAAGACAGATTACTTCAAGCAGAGAAAGAGCATCAAGAAGCAAACCAAAAGGTAAATCAGAAAATTGTAAGAGGCGTACTGTGACTTTCTAGTTCAATTCTATGTATTGTACAAACTTTTGCTGATCCTATTTCAAAAGAAATTGTTTTGCTGACAGTATTTCCAAACTCTAGATATACTTGGAACTAAAGTGTTAACTCTTTTCTGTATAGGAACCAAGGGGACTATAAGCCTGAAAAAAGGACAATAACAGTATGTTTTGGTAGGAATGGGGAAGAAAGTTTGACCATTTCAGGATATGAGGGTATATTTGTTGACCATACTATATACAAAGAGCTACCAACTTTTCTGCAGAAACATCTGTGAACATTTACTTGAGGCCAGTGGGACACAGGCAAATAATTTACTATAATTATTTCTTAATAATTTTCATTCTTGTTAATATAAAGTAGATGTAAGAGCAAGTTAGAGTAAAATATAAGGACTTTTTAATGGCAGGCTTCTTTGAGGCAAGATCCTTGTACTCAATATATATACTTAAGACAAATTGCTCTTTCAGTTTTAAACTCTTTAAAACATACCTATTAAATTTGCTGTGGAATTCCTGTGGGTTTGTGATATGCTCTTAGGTGCCTCTTTAAAATACAGCTCAATGTCCTTTTTAGTATCATACTAATTAGACTGATTTTCTTTCTTTAGAATGAAGTCGAAATTGAGGTCTGTCATGAGAAGATTAGTTCACTGGAGCACTTTATCAGCTCACAAAAACTGGAAATCGAGCATTTGAAGTCAAATAAAGAACAACTAAATAATTCCCTTAAAGAAGCTAATGAAGCCGTAGGAGAACTCCTGAAAACTAAGGTAAGAAAAACTCCATAAGCATGGCCAATTATATGAGATCCCAGGCTCTGCATAGTAAAATAAACATAGGATTGAAAACCAGTGCTGCAGAACTTTGGTTTGACTTTGATACAGGCTTTGTTTGGCTAATGGGAACAGAGAGCTTGGAGAAAACATTGTTACTATTGATCTGCATTAGAAAAATTCTGTTATGTCTGCCACGACTGAGATCACCTAGAATTGGTTTATATGATACCAAACACAGCAGTCTATCATTTACACTGAACATTGCAGCTGAGTTTAAACGTGGTTAGAATTCATTCAAAGAGACTTTGCAGTGCCTCCATCTTCTGTTTGGGAATTCATCATGGCTAGACTTGGCGAACGAAGATTTGGGAGGGCTCTACCCACGCTTGCTACAAGTGCGCTGATGGCTTATAAGGCCAAATTTTTGGGAATTACTTTGATAGTAAAAGGTACCAAGTTCTGTCCTGAGTATTAGTCTTGATTCCTGACAGTTTATCAATTCCATTTTATATTGAATTCTCATTACTACAATTGGCTAGTGTAATTCTCTTAATGCCAGAACTGCCCTCAGTGATGCTAGAATACAAGTTCCACATACTGTGAACAACTGGAAAAGCTTGGAATAGTTCTAGATTTGCTTGGTTTGCTTTCTGGTACCACTGATGAAGCTTAACTGTTCATATAACTGAATTTCTCTACTAATTTCCCCTGCATTTTCCTTGTTTACTGATTTTTTTCTGTGTTCTGCTTCAGTCTGTGATTGATTTCTGGCTCCAACTCTCTACTCCCACTTCAGGAATGAGTATCTCTTTAAATGTACTCTTGAAGAAACTTAGTCAATTCAATTTACTTTCAAGTAAACACTAAATTACAATATTACAGTACGTTCTTCTTGCTTGACAGTTCCTTATCCTTAGGGCTGTCCACTGTGGTGTTAATTTGTATAACAATAGCTGTCCATTGATGTAGGATGTGTGGCAGTGACAGAAAACAGCACCCATGGTAGTGTAAATGTAGTATAGGAGGCTTCCATCTCTACTCATTGTGTGGTGTTTGTTTGCACACAGGTTGATACCAGACCAGATGAGCAGGGAGCATCCCAGCGAGAGGAAAGAAATAATCTCCTACTGCCGGGAATAGTGTTTTTGAGCTGGATTGCAGAGTGCAAAGCAGGCCTAGGTTATTTTGCTCTGTGACAGCTGGGATGGAAAATGCATAAGATGCATTTGGGGTGAAAAGAAGAATGCAGGAGATTTGGACTAGGAGAGAGCACTTTAAAATTTAGAGTATTGGCTTGAAATCTGTTATTTGGAAAGCAACTCTTTCTTATGCTACATCAATGAGGTGATTTTGGTTGGAAAAAGGACAGCTTACAGTTACTCAGCTTTCTAATAAGGCAGGATGCTAATCTTGACATCAGTAATCTGAACATTCATCATTTGTTGGTATATCCCTTATAGGGATTTGAATTAGTCACCTGTACATAGTCCTCTAGTAGAATATTCACATTTCCTCCTGTAAAGGAGCTCCTATAGTGGAGCTGTAGCAAAGATATACAGCTAATTTTGCGTAACAATTGAGCTTGAGGTTCAACAACGTGAAGTGCCAGGTTCTGACTTTGGGTCACAACAACCCCAGGCAGTACTACAGGCTGGGGGCAGAGTGACTGGAAAGCAGCCCAGAAGAAAAGGACCTGGGGGTGCTGGTTGACAGCTGAACAGGAGCCAGTGTGCGTACAAGTAGCCAAGAAGGCCAATGGCATCCTGGCCTATATCAGAAATAGTGTGGTCAGCAGGGTCACAGAACTGTACCTCTGTACTCAGCAGTGGTGAGGTCACACCTTGCATCCTGTGTCCAGTTCTAGGCCACTTCCTACAAGTGACGTTGAGTCACTGAAGCCTGTCCAGACAAGGGCAACAGAGCACATGAGTCTGGAGAGTAAATCGTATGAGAAGCATCTGAGGGAGCTGGGATTGTTTATCCTGGGGAAAAGGAGGCTCAGGGAAGATCTTATTGCTCTCTACAACTGCATGAATGGAGAAAGGGGAGGGTTGGCCTCTCCTCCAAAGCAAATAGCAAACCGGACAAGAAGAAATGGCCTCAGGCTGTGCCAGGGCAGGTTCAAGTTTGACACTGCAAAGAATTTCTTCACTGAAAGGGTTGTCAGGCACTGGATGCGGTGGAGTCACTATCCCTGGAGGTGTTCAAGAAATGACATGGCACTTAGTGCTACGGATTAGTTGATATGGTGGTCAAAGTTTGGGTCTTGGACATCTTTTCCAACCTTAATGAATCTATGATTCCATTTGACATGATAATGTTTAAATGGAAGAACTATGTCTCTGGTGAAGTAACTAAATTTCTTATTTTCTAGGCTGATAATAGTAACATTATAGTTCAACTGAAGAAGGAAAATGAATTTGCCCACAGTCAAGTGCAGCTGTGGATGAAATCCTGTAAGCAGATGGAACAGGAAAAGGAAATGTTGCAAAAACAATTAGCTGAATGTGATGAACTACTAAAGAAGCAAAATCTTACTAAGTCAAAGTATAAGAAAGAAGGTAACTGAGTCTAGATTCAGTCTTCGTGCTTTCTTAGCAGTGCCTTTGTTTGTAAATCTTTCATACTCCCTATAATGTCCACTTGCATATGCAGCTCTAATACAGAGTATTATTAGTTACTACATTATAATATACTTATTCTTAAGTAGGATAAAAAATTCAACTGCAAATGTGCCAAACATTTTTGAAATCTAGCTAATATTTTTCTCTTACAGTAACAGAGACAACTGGATTATGAATAAATATTCTAAGTATTACGTTTTTGTGGTTAAAAGTGATTTAAGGGATAACAAGAGTGTTTTTCTTAATAACTGAAGCTTGTATACAAATTTTCATAATTTTCCAGCAAGCTTTTCCCTCTGATTCTCATGCTTTGTTCTTTATATTTTGGCTCCTTTGATGAGATGCCTTGTATTTATTGTAAATGATACTTAAAGTTAGGAGTAAAAACTTGTGTGTTCAGAAGTTACAAAATGACAGGGAAAATGTTTATCCATGCACTGGTCAAGGATTCTTTCCAAAATGTGTGTTTTCTCTATTTAAGTAGTATATTATTATGCTTATCATATTATTGAATTTTTTACACAATTATTTTTTGTAGTTGCACTGTTACAGAACATACATAATTAAAAAGATATGTGACCATTGCATTATAAATTCTTACATATGCATCTCTTTTAGTCAGTTATATGAATAATATTTTTCTTTGAAAGGTGTTGCTGCTGATGTCATCACAGAAGAAATTAAGTTAAAACTGGAAGAATTACAGGAATCCACAGAAGTGAAAACTGGAGAAGGAAATGAGAACGTGGAGAAAAACTGCTCTTTAACTGTTAAATACTATAAACTAGAGGAAGCAAATGAGATGCTAAAAACACGAGTAAATTTGTTGAGTGCTCAGCGGAAACAGCCAACAAGTGATGTTGTCTGCATGCCTTTGCTAAATTCTGATCACTCATTAACAGTAAGCAATCAGTCTGTCAAGGAGAAAAGGTCAGATGAAGATACTACTAAGCTTTCAAATAAAAGGCAGAGATGTGAAGACAACAGGAAAGACAATGGAGAGCCAAGATCTGCTCTGCCAGAGACTGCGTCAAAAAAGAAAAGGAAGTGTGATATCTCTCAAAATCTGCTATGTCAGGAGAACACTGACAGTGAGTTAGATGGGCTTCCAGAAGTAGTGCAAAAAGGTATTTATAGTGTTTTATGAATGCAAATATTCTCTTAGTACAGCAGGTGTGCTTTTCTCTTCTGTTTTGTTTTGTTTCACTCTGAGTGAGTAGGTGACTATGCAGATATTTTTGGTGTCAGTGATGAAAGGTGAAAGTAGTCAATGGAAGATGTGCCAGGTTAGTTTTTGTAGAGGTCTGGTGTTAGAGCAGCTTAATACATTTGTGTTGGACTAATAAGTACTATCTGCTAAGACTTGAATGGTCATGGCAATTACAGTTTTGTAGTTCCTCATAATGCATCATCAGAGGCTAAGAAAATGATATGTAACACCAACAAAGTTTTCCTGAAGAAAAGTCAGGAAGACTTGCTCTAGTCATCTAAAACATTATTTGAACCATTCACTGAAACTTAGAAAACATATGTGGAGTGAATCCTGGGGTCTGACTGGCAAGTGACTGGTGAGGGCTGCAGGGATACTCTGTAAAAGTCAGGGCTATCCCATGCTGGACGTGGTATTGTCCAGCTGGCTCCAGACAAGAAAACCCCTGCATGTCAAAACAGACCCAGTCAGAGGTGTTTGTCTCTATGAAACCATGAGTAAGAAAGCGGGGAGAGAAATGCTGAGATGAAGGAAAAGCAGTGCAAGGTGTGGAGGGACAGGAACAATGCTGAAGCAAAATATCATCCTGAGCAGGGCATGGAGCTGAGAACAGTGGTGGTGGACTGAGCCAAGGGCAGGAGCTGTGTGGTGGCCCAAGGTGGAGGCTGAGAGGAGACCGAGGAGCTGGTACAATCCCCGAGGGACTACAGCCAGTGGGTTCTCTCATGCCTGCAACTGAGTCAAAAACAAGGAGCAGGATCTGACTCCCATCCTACACTCCCATCACACCACTGAAGGTGTAGTGGGCAGTGAGGTGATTGAAAACCAGAAACAGGACTTGTGTCTGGAGGGAAGCAGAGGTGTTTTCCCTGAGTATTTGCTTATTTGAGTGCTTTTATTTCTTTCAATACCAGAACCTGTAATTAAGTGTGTTAATTTGCAATACATTAAACTGATTAAAATTCCCTGAGTCAAAACTGTCTTGCCCTCAGCAGTTATACATTACCCTCTTCTTCAGAGTTCAGTCTGCTCTGATTACAATGAAATAAGGCAGCCTGATAGTCCATATAAGAGTTCACTGAAGCAGAAAGTAACTCAGAATATTGCACAAATAAGGGCTTGAAATATATATTGTATGTTCAACTACCTATTAAGTAGCCCTTTATAGTAAATGTAATTGCAATCATTAAAGGACAAGCCATAGGGATACTGAATCACCTCAGCTTCGGTGATCACTCCCAGAAGTCAAAATGTCTAAGGCTAAACATAGAACAAATTACTTATTTCAATTAGCTATTTTTTATCCCTGTTTAGGATAAAGAAAAATAAAATTGTTTGAGAAAGTTTAATTTATTTTGCTGATTTTAATAGAAGTTGTTTATTTTTCAGGGTTTGCTGATATCCCCAGTGGCAAGGCCAGCCCTTACATCTTACGGAGAACAACGCTACACCTCAGAACCAGTCCCCATCTGGCCTCCTCAAGTGAGAAACAGCCTTTGCCTAAACAAGACTTACAGAAGTGCAGACCAGATCATCTCGGTGAGCTCTCCTGTCTGACACCTGGTGGCAGCAAACCACAAAAGGTAACTACAAATTTTATGAGAGTCATAGGGAAAACTTAATGTATTCGCTAAATGTATTCGTTTTTCCAAGTAAGTTTGAGGATATATCATCATTCTTTATGTTTCTCAACAATGCAGTGAAGATAAGATTGTAAATACTGAATGACTAAAACTTGACATAGGTCATGACCATGCTCGCAATCATCAAATTGTTGGTGTGATGTCATTTGTGACCTCAAAGGGAAAAACCACTGAGAAATGTAAATTCAATACAGGTATACTTTCAATTTCTTATCACAGATAGTAAAGAGCAGATATTCCTTATCATGTTGTTTCTTAGGTTTCAGAGAATGTAAACTCCAAAAGGATTAACTTCTGAGAGTTTGAACTTGAAGTTTTCTGTGAACAACTATTCTTGGAATTACAAGTTACAGATGCTATAAAATAACTACAGATATTTGAGGGGCTGTAAACATGTAAATAGAGAAGATTTAGATGTTAAAGAAACAATCATATTGAACATTTTTTGTTGGGTGGGACCTTAAAGTTCATCTAGTTCCAACTTCCCTGTTGTGGACAGGGACAACTTCCACTGGATCAGCTGGCCCATGCACACAGATTATGATATTATCAAAACAAATAAATACTACACAGTTACATTTTGAAAGTGGATTTTTAGTTTAAAAAGGTTAGTAATGGAAGTTTACACGAACTTTGCAAGTGTTTTCAGTAATACACTGCTGAATGTTTCACAGAACATCAGAATAAGGCATTCTTTCTACGATGATGCAAACGATTTGCAGATTTTAAAAATCTGTTCCAGCTTTAGGACAGAAATGAATTTTTGTTGTCCTAAATCCCCTCCAAAGTTTTTAAGCGTGCTATCTCAAGCTGAGCAATTAGAGAGTAGCTATTAGATATTGATAATTCTTTATATGAAGGCTATGTAGAAATATTTCAGTAGATGAAAATTCTTCCAGTTTGCCAGGTTACAGAAAAGCATTCTCTTGGCAATCAATGGAATCTGGTGCAAAGCTTTTTGATTTTTCTTGTGTTTTTTAATTTCTTGGGATTTTTGGGTTTGCGGGTTTTTTGTTTGTTTTGCTTTTGTTTGTTTTAATCCATTTATTTTGTATTAGCCCATAATGTAGGTTGTCAAGATACCAAAAGTAAGTGAAGGCAAGTAACACATAGTTTAGTGGATATATGGATTTTGAGGCCGGAAAGCACCATTGGGAAGACAGGTCAGGTGAATTTTTTTGGTACTAAAGCCATAGGAAATCTGTATTTTGCAGTGAGAGTGAATCCACTGAACTCGTGTATGTTGTTCCAAGGGATAATTACCCTACTTGCCAAAATTTGCTGCTTCTTACAGATGTTGCCTGGAGGTCTGTGTTTTATTAATGTTTCATTAAGTGATGCCAATAAGTTTTATTTACACTCGTTTCTGTGTTTTCCTGTAATGTTAGGAAGAAACGGTGTTGCTTGTAAACAATCTCAGTAGTGCAAAAAGAAAGGAGGCCTTGGTCACAGGAAGTTGTGTAGTAATCTCCTGCCAGTAATGACCTGTAAGTTTGTTGTAGGATCTTGCTGACTGTATTCAAGGTTACAACAGCCAAGTAATAAATAATAATTTTTTTCTAGTTTAACTGAGGGAGGGATTTCCCAGGCAGTACTCTTCTTTGTCTAAGCTTGTCTTGTCTAAGTCTAAGGACAGAAAACTCCTCACCTTCAACTAGATAGGAAAAATAAAGATTTCAGGGTTGTTTTTTTTCTCCCCCAAGTGTAATTATACAAAAAGTCATGAGTTCCAAGACTTTGTGCCCTTCTCTCTTGGACATTGCTGGATGTGTGTGCTTGTTTTGTTTCAAGATGACGTACATCTGGGAATTTCTGGAGGAATTGCTTATAATATCATTTGATCATTTATTGAAACCATCAAAACGTGCTGTTTCATGCTTTATATTAATACAGTAAATGGTGTCTCTTATTTTAAAAGTTAAATAAGCCTTGTTTCCTTCTCTTTGACAGGTACTTGTATGTACTTAATTTTAAATACCCAGTTTCAAACTGTTGCAAATTTCTCAAGGTATTTAAAATGTGCCTGCTGTTTTCATATGTAAATTTATTCACTTTTCTACATTAAATTCACATAGAATTTAAATTGACTGCTTTGACTGCACATCAGTTAAAATGTGAAAGCTGTGGTTTCTGTCCAGATGTCAGCACAAAGTGACACGTATGTTTTATGTTTGCAGAATATGTACAGAAAAAATGAAATACAGATCTTGGTACACAATATCAGGTATCTAGTAAACAGGTTAGAAGTACTGTCTGTTCCTGGTGTAGCTTTTTTTCTGCTGCTAGCAAATAGCTTGCCAGCTGTGCAACAAATAGTCCACCTTATACCACACCAAAGCAATTGTTAACAAGTCTCACTGTATTGTATATTTAAAGTGATGTCTTAAGTTAGTTTTTTCGGTTTTGAGTATGTCTATGTTTTTTTGCAAATTCACAATATTTAGTCTTTTGCAGCAACTCTTTCAACCCACTGCAGAAAATATGGTTTCCCATCACCAGTAAACCATGATATTTTTGTTTGTGTTACAGGAAAATGATAAGCAGGAGACGCAAGCAGTAACAGCTTTTCCACCAAAGAATTCTGCTTCAAGGTCACCACTTTGCCAGTATAAACAATCCACAAAACCTATCTCTGACAATACTAGGGAGAGTCATATGATGCACAAAGCTAAAATTTCTCTGAACGAACAAGGATTATCTGAGCAAGATGAGCAAAAAGAAAATTGTAAGGTGCAGTAAATCTGTGTGGACTTAATCACAACTGAGAATAACTAATGACCAAAAACGATTTTGTAAAATAACTATCGGAACTATATGGAGGGCACCATTTTCTCTTATCCAATGATTAACAATATATGGGTTCTGCAAAGCTTGATTTTGAATATTTACTAATACCAATAGTCACTCAAACTTGTGAAATAATGATGAACACATGTAATTGATCTTTTTATAGATTTTTATAGAGAATTGTAATTGTAGAATTTTCTGTAAATAGTTTTATATATATCTGTTAAAAAATTAAACCATGAAAAATGTGGACCACATGTTGCCATGTAGTTCATTGTTGTAATTTTTTAATGTGTACCAACGGTTGATTTACGAATGGAAAATAAATTCACCTAAGTATCTCTAAAATTATTAATTTCCAGGGAAAAGGGGCACACACTATTGGATAATTCAAAATGAAGCAGGCTTGATTTTTAAATGCAAGACAAAATATAAAGCCAGATATAAGATGCATTCCAGTGCACAGGTCTAGTGTGCTGTGTCTTGGTATCCCTTCTTCCTGATGGAATAATACTATGCAAAGAAGGATGAGACATAGTCCAAACAAAGCCAAAATTGTTTTCTCTGAAACTAAGCTTCTGGCAAACCATCTCTTTTTACTTCCCAGTATGTACTGGCTTTGACCTTAGCTGAAGGTATTACAATGTTAATCTTCACCTCTGCAAAATGACCCTTGTCAGACAGTATTGCTTACTGCAAAGTTGGGGGTGAGCATTTTGTGCCTGGCCAGAAAGGACATTGTAACAACAGATTCGTGCTTGTTCCATGAACAATGGCTGTCTGCTTCTCTGCAGGTCACCCTTCACCCTGCCAGTGCTTAACATCAATCTGTTGTGTTCAGTGAAATCCTTGAAGGCTTATACCTGATGGAAGGAGAGTGGATGTGTTGGAAAATGGTCAGGTGTCAAGAAATATCTGCATAGAATGCCCTGAGCTAGCTCCTTTTCATTCAGGAAAAAAGTCTTATTTGAGGTCCCAGAGGACAGTAACTTACCTGGAAATAGCATTTAAGATCCTCGTATCATCAATACAAGAAAATAATTCCATCTAACTTATGATAGTGCACTTGAATTTAGGATGATTCATTATAAATATGCTCACCCCAAAAACTTGTACTTGTGGATTTCAAAGGTCTAATAGGGCTTGCTCAGTAGTACAGACCATATATGCCATAGAAATTCTATGCTATAGAAAAGGTTGACATCAACTGGATCAGTCATTATCCAACTGAACAGAAATGACTTTCTGATAATTCATATTGCTTGTGCTCACCTACCCTGGCCAGGTATTAGGAAAATTAAGCTCCTCCACATGAGCAGCAGTGCCCTAAGGCTCCAACATGCACAGCAGAGAGGCATTTTCATGTTGTTATTCTGTCAGAAAGATGATGTTTCTCCTTTCAACAAAAGTGGATAATAATGTTTTCTACTTCTTGAAAAAGATTCCTCAATATAAAAGACAGTACTTTTGTTTCAAGTTGAACTTTCAAAGTATAACAAGTGCTTCTCTGATGAGACCTTCTACTTGAAGGTGAGTGAATTTTGTGCTCCAAGCAGAGTGTTTTTCTTTTTGTATATACATACACACCATTATTCTGCCTTGCTTGCAACATTGTCTGTTAGAACAAAATCAGCTTATGAGAACAAACAATCTACAACGATCTACTCATCAATCTAACCAAAAAACCTTTAAAGAAATTGAGAAATCAATATTTGCAACAAATAAGAGGAAAAAAACCCCTTTGGTTCAAAAGACCAAAATATTAATATGCAAGCTATACTTTAATAACTAGGTTTATCTATGGCTGGTGTGGGATCAGCAGAACTTGTCGCTTTTTCTTAAACATCTCGAGTTGTTTGTTAACTTAAGTATTAGGTAATTAAAACAATCCTTGTGGTACTATGCCTAGAGGCATCTTCCAGGGAGACTGAAAGGGGCCCATCTTAAAGGATGCATTTTATTGCCTCATCTTCTGTCAGGATATTGACAAAGCTGCTTATAGAAGTTTAATTATTTCAGACAAGGTCTTGTATCTTTAAATTATTTAGGGATCACCTGTGGAATTAGCAATTTTTAAAAATAATTAAGTCTCAAGGTGGGAGCATGGATACATAAAGGCATTGGTACTCAACAATAGAAAAAACCCAAACAAAATTGGTGTGTTTTATTTATCTCAATCACTGTTTTTCTATTTTAATCTGATGCCTTGAAAAGTGTCCCACTTGGAGAAGAGTGTGGAAAAAACATCTATCTTTAGAAAGCTGTCTAATCTTAACCAGACAAATTTAAGCAACTATGTTATAATGAAAGAAGCAAGTATCATCAGTAAAAGAGAGGATTGAGGCTTTAGTTGTTACATATTTTCCTACTTGGCTGCATTTTTTAAGTGTTTAGATTTCATTAAGTGTGAAAAGTTTGCATTTTGAAAGATTATAATGCCCATTTTTTTTTCAGTAACTAATACGTATTGTAGTACTAGCTAGTCAGCTTTTTGACCATAAGAGTTAATACAGGCTAAGATTTTAAAAAGATCTTAGATTAATGCCTAAATCTCTTGAAAGTGGGACAATATTCTACATTCAGTTGCAAACTTATGACACTTCAAACTGCAATTCATGTAGGGAAACTCTATCAAAAACTTAATTTCCAACCTATCTGTATATCAAGCTTGCAGAGGAAAAAAAATCCAAGTGCTTCATCAGAATTCCTAGTAGGATTGCATAGGATGTGTTTTGTCAGCTATCTGTAATGAATGAAAGGACACTTGTATCTGGCTTTCTATTCTGATTGTGAAAATTCCTATAAAACTCTCTTTGGTGCTCTGGTATTGTTCTTAGCATGCTAACCTGGGTGTTGCCATAGTGATACTGTATTACATCACGGGAAGATGCATGAGGTGGTCTCTTCATTTTCCTGTTTACCCAAGGTTTACATTGTAATTGGTATGAAATCTAGTTTGACGTCCTAACTGATTTTGAATGCTCTCTGAAATGCCCAAAATTTTGAGTTTAAAAGCACGTTGCAGGAATGCTGGAGTCCTTTTACCACGTGGCCTCACAGCTGATAGAAGGGTCTGGTTGGTTTGTAATGTTCAGCTCTTTCTTCAGACTTTGAACGATTCTTCTCATTTTTACCTAGTAACAAAAGAAAAACATAAAAGGGGATCTGTTGGTCTGCTGCTCTTCCAGGATTATTATTATTAAGGGCAAATATTTGAACTGATCTCTCATGTGTCAGAATATAAAATGCTCCCAAGTTCACATCCTGCCCTCACTTCTGGAGGCCACTCAGCTGCAGGGATGATCAGGAGTTCTCCAAACTCTGAGTGCAGGAACAGCATAGTAGTGGAAGGCCTCAGACAGCCCTGTGCTTCCTGTGGCATAGCCACAGTCTAGTTAACTACCATTTGGGTAAAGTTTGTACAAATTTTTAAAAAAGTAATCCTTAGCAGGAGAAATGCCATTTATTGAACATGAGCCTGTGCCTGTGCTACTTTCTCAAACCTCAGCTTCCAGCAGATGCTGTGCACTGCTTGGCAGTTCCACCCTTACTGCTGTCATGGATGTTTGCTGGCTCACACTGGGACCACTCAGAAGGGTCTGCCAGTCCAGTAATGGCTAGTGAGAGGGAGAGATGCAGCTGAAGGAAGAATCACACTCTCTCTAGACATCATACTGATTTTGTTGATATGCCCTGCAGCTGATGCAAATTAGTTTACTTTTAGACAGAGAAAGAAAAATACCAGGAGGAGCAGTGGGGAATCCAGATGTGTCTAGCCTCAGGAATGCATATTGGACAACAATTTGATAGTGCCCTAAAACCTAGAAGGTGATGACAGAGAAAAGTGCAACACACACTTAAGGGGAATCTTTTTGTCTTATCCTGAACAGCCACAAATTACAAAAGGCTGCCAGTAATTTTCTGCAGAAAACAGCAATTGGAAACAGCTGTTTGAACTTCTTAATGATGTTGACAACTGAATGCAAGGTGGACTGTGGTGAAAGGAGACTGCAATAGCAGTGTATTCAAAAGCAATGTGAGTTTGCTTGATATATGGTATGTTCTATGTATGGTTCTTGTGCCAGGAGATGATCTCTCTATGTATAGGTGCATGTTCTCTGACACACTCATAGGCATACTCAAGCACTTAGTTCAAGTTCAGAAACTGTGGAACTTAGAAAAACAAGATATAGCTATAAAATAGCTAAATCTACTTAGCTTTCTGCATGGTTTTATTTGTCTTCCTGGAAGCTTTTATAACAGCAGACAAATCATGATCTCTATAGACAATTCAGCTGCTTTAATACTTCAGCAAAAGCTCTGATGATAGATGGGTGCACAGAAAAATCAGCAGCTTTCTGTATTTTGCTTTCCTGCCACTGTGCATCGTAAATTAAACAGATGAAAGCCTAGTGAGAGTCTGCTCTGTACTAGGTGGTGTTTCAGAGTTCCTTTATTTAAGCAACCTGCTGAGAACCACATAAACTCAGTTTAAATACTTTTGATCTTGTGAAGAAAGATCGACTTTTTCATGAAGACTCTGTATTCCCATCAGATTATTGATTTTTTTCTGTTTTAGAGGCAAAACAGGGAATTGGGAAATTATGAATTGTGCTTGGAGACTGGTTCAATATTTTTTTTTTTTCCAGTATAGAGAAAGGAAAAGATTCTGACTTCTTCTGACACCAAGTTGAAAAATACTCATAGTATTTTTCGGTACTATTGTTGGTATTTAAAGATGTGCATGGCTTTAGGCACTGCCTGGTGCTGAGGGACTGAAGACTTTAGTTCTTCTGATGGGAGCATATTTTGGATTAACCTAATTAACTTTCATTCCAGTTATGGAGGCTAAAAGTAGTAATGGAGATGACCATTCGGAGTTGTTTGGGGTTTTTTTGTCAATATCTTGTGAGCAATTACAGAGGGAAAGAAGCAGTTTTTTGATTCCTGGATCTTCTGCTTGCTTAACTGCCTGTTTAACTTTGTTAAACTATCTTTTTATATATGTTTGGTGTCTGACTTCTGATACTATCTTCAGATCAACAAATCTACTGCTGAGACAGGCAGTTACACATGACAGTATTACTTTATATCAAAGCATCTAAGTAACAATATCCATTAACTGCACAATCCCATACACAGTATTTTCAGTATGGGAGGAAACAAGTGATTGGTTTGTTCAAGTGTCTTGATCCTCATTGCAAACTTCTTCGGCAAAGCAGCATGCTTGTGTTGTAAGCATCATTTTAATGTGCTAAAAAGACATGGAAAAATATGGAAGGTCAGTGAATCAACTGCAGGGAAGACAATATAGCCTTGATTGATGTGCCAAAGCTTCTTAAATGTAGGTTAGTGCGTGGGCTGAGTTCACATTGTGTTTGGCTACAGCTTAGAATCAAAAATTGGGGAGAACTGTCTTGTCGTTGCTCTAAAGCTGATGCATTGAAAAAACACACAGTCAACCCAACATGTTGTAGGACTGGTGCAGGAATTGCTGTATTCCATACCCAGATAACTGGTAAAAGATTATTCTCTGCTGTGAAGAATTCCAACATGGGAGGACAAGCATTACTAAAAATTTCTCCCCCCTTATTTCTTATCCCCTACTTCTTCATGAGTAGAGGAGAGTGGGGGATTTTGCAGTCATTTTAAAGGCAATTTGCCTGGTTTCAGCCACCACAGTTGCTATTTCTGCACTACTGTCTAGGGTACATTGAAAAAATTGTTGATGAGAATGTAAGCGACTGCTGGCTTGCTGTAGCAGGCAGGAGATTCCACAAATTCACATCGTCCTTGTGGTGCACTGGAGATACTTCTATAAATTCAGTAATGCAGCTATGATTATTCTCCTCACCTCCCAATTAACCAGTACTGCACATATTGTTCCCTGTCAGATATCTTATTTTGTCAGATGCCAGAGAGAAGTGTTGTTCTCTTTTCAAATTGCTGGTTTGATTTCTGGCAGTACTTGATTGCTTTAAAATGTACTTTCTGCATCCATTTTCCTCAATACTTAATTAACTGGAGAAAACGACTGAAATGAGGTTTCAGTTAAGTAGGTGTTTCGCTTTTGTCACCGCTATCTCATTCATTTATTTCCTCTAACTTACCAAAGTAGTCTCAGAGACTTTCTCTTTCATTTACAAGAAATTTTGCAGTCCAGATTACCTCTCTTTTAGCTAAAGCCTCCTGGAAAATCCCGTTCTGGAAAGAAGTGCAGAGCGAAGACTGCAGAAGAGGTGGTGAAAACTGCCCGCAGCAAACTAGCACGGAACAGAGCTCCATGAAACACATTGTATAAAGTAACAGCAAATGTATCTTCTCTTTGTAAGAGTAATGTAGAAGGCTGCTACATTATTGCTTGGAACTTGTAGTCCAAGGTTACGCCTACCACGTGCTCAGCTTCCAAATATGTAAGACACCAGCTTGGACACCCAGAATTCATTGAAGCAAACCAGGTGCCTTTTTTTTTTTTTCATGTTTTGTTTTCTGTGTTTCTCTATTTCAGCCTTAAAATAGCCAAGACAATTGGAGCTAAATTCATCAGTGATCTGGTGTAATCATAATTATAGTCACGATGTCCTCTTTATTCTGTGAAAGCAAACCTGTGGGTATTCATGTCATGGAATGGAGCCTAGAAGATGCCATATAGAAAGGGAAAAAGGATGGGCAAACTGAAGAACTTACTGGGAAAATTTCAAAACTCTGGTTCTATTTGAAGGTCTTTGTAATGGGCATTCAATCTTCAGCACTTTAACAGAAAATTAGTTGATATTGAAGCATATTAAAGACAATGGACACTCTCCATGACCTGGAAACATATAATGTTCCACGCTTAAAAAAATCACTTTTGTAGTTCAGCATCCTAGAGTTCAGAAAATATGGAGCAAGACATACTCCTTGTGATAGGGATCCAATGGATTCCTCAGTGCACATGCTTTGTCAAACTGACTGAGGAGATTTGCGGTCTTCAGTATCTTTTTCTCTTAAGAAGTTTATGGCTATGATAAACAATAAGAAGTATCCAAGAATGGTGAAAAGAGCAGCTTTAAAACCTCTTCCATGGCTCTATGAGGATACTTACAATAATTTCTGAACTAATATAAAAGTTATTAGAATCTATTCACAAGGCTGCTCTTTGTAAATACTGTAAGGTAATTTTATATCTTCTGTGTTCTCTTTTGCTGAGTTGATTGCCAAGGTGAACCTTTGACAAAAGAGAAAAATCCATCATGGCACCTAAAGCTGTGGAAGGCTGAGGGCTGTGAGAGTTTGTGGCCAGGCATGCACAGCGCTGAGCCAGCAGATTGGATCTTGTGTCGTAACTATGTGAGTTAACTGTGTTTTAACTATGAAAGTTACCTCTCTAGATCTCATTTTGAAACTTGGTGACATATACCTAAGTCACGGTTTTGGGTTAGGCTCCGTTTCAGTGGCTGAAGTAACCAAAGCTGACAACTATGGAGGAGTGAAGAGTCCACTGTACATGTGTCCTCTTTTGAGACGGACCATGTTCATGTGATACTTGTCTAATTTTGTAATTGTCTCCATGTATGCAAACCCTGGTTTACATTGGCAGACACTCGTGTACTTGAAGAAATGGGTGTTCGCCACTGCAAGCACATCATTGAATGTGCATATGAGATGGAGAGGCCTACACAGTATATACGGCCAGAGCAGAGCAGGCAGAGAAATTAGTACATCAAGTTGAAAATTCAGAAGAAATTTAAGAAATTGAAATTAAAATATTCATACTGGAATTTCTAAAAAGTACTAGCCATGCCACTTTGCCAAATAGAGGATTCCTACTCTAAGTCCCATGTGGAAGGCAACTTGCTTCACAGGACACTTCCCCCTGTGATGGGGCCACTGGGTCAGTATGGTTTGGAAGAAAATTTCCACATACCGGATTACTGACATTTTCTGTTGTGAGAAGAATAAATTTGGGTCCTCTGCTCATCTCAGAGCAGTCATTTTCATTTTTACTGGTTTACTTTTAAAACTTTCCCATGTGCAGTATCTAATTATGGTACATTACAAAATTCTGTATTTAGATGGTAACAGTGCACAGGGCTGAAAGGGACTGTTGGTAAGTTGCTTATTCACTTTGATGATTAAGCCACTAATTATTGCATTAGCAACCCAAACCACACTTGTTTCTGATGTGTCTCCTCCTAAAGCAATCCCATGAGACGTGATGGGCTAAGTAGAAAGGGTACAGCATTTAAAGAAGGGAAGGGCAGAGAACATGCAGGATATAGCTACCAGGGATAAAGCAGAGGTTGCTTTCTCCTGTGTCTGCTTCAGTGTGACTCAAGTTGGGGTGTAGTATATCAAAAAGAATTTTTTTTGCCTTACAAATGTAAAAAGAGACCTTTCCACTAATGGCTATGAAAGACTCTATGACACTTCTGCTGGATCTTATCACTGAGGCTGTACTCACATAGTAATGAAAGGAAATAATTTTGTTTGGTTAAACAAAATGACCTTTCAGGTTCCACACCACTGTGGTGTTCAGCTGTCTCTGCTGTTCTATGTTCCTGTCCTGAAATGTTTGGTAATACTGCTGGATGCTGGATTTATCGGCTGTCTTTGGTCTTCCCTTCACCTAAGGGGAAAACTTTTGGTGTCATTACACTTTATTTTTTAAAGAATGAATGCTTTATGATCCTCCTAAAAGCAAAACCATAAACCAAATGTAAGATATTACTTTGAGTCTTCAGAAGCTTTTGGCTTTATATGATAAAATTCCAGGAAATAACTTGGAACAGTTTGCTCATTGGAAGACTGATGGACACTGGATCCCTCACCCCTGCAGGTACTGTGTTAGTTTCCCATCAATTTCCTGAAATGATTCACTTCCAGAGCCATTTCAGTGGCTATTTCAAGCCCAGGAGTGACACTTCTTCCAATTTCTTGGATTACAAGAGCTACCCTTTAACCTACACCTCTTAACAAGAAGCAGAATTTTTTGTTTTTCTTTTTAAGGGAATATTTTTCATTGAATTGATGGCTTCTTGAACTGTATCTAAGCATGGATCAAGTTCTGCACCAGAAATGTCATCCTAGCACTTCTAAGGGTATAAAACAGCCTGATGTTGGATTTGAGCAAGTGGCTAGAAAAAAAAACCCCCAACTTTTACAAGCCTTCCTGAGTGGAGACTCTTTCATTACTACAGAAAATGGGGGAACCTGTTTGCTCTGGGAAAATTTGTTGGAAAAGCCCTCCAGTTTCTTAAGTAGTGTGCTAGAAAAAAAATTGTAGCTCTAGAACATAAAAGAATGTTTGAACATTCAGGATTGGGCAGGTGAAAAGGACCCTCAGAGGAAGACTTTAAAGCAGACCACTGAATGCAGTCTGCACAGGTAGTAAAACAGTGTGAGCAGCAGAAAGAAGTCTTGTGGAAGGAGAGGTGTATGCTTTCTCCTGATGCCTTGATGAATCAGATTGGAAATTACCTTGGTCTGGAGTCCTGATAGAACTGCCTTCTGTGCCCCACTTTACACCAACAACTATTCTATGCAGGTATGGAGAGAACAACATAAAAGGTGAAGACGCCGGTCATTTTAAAAGGCTCTTGTCTTTGAGGCACTGTCTTTCTTTTCTCCATGTGTTTCCTCTATTCTTTCTTCACTCTCTTCTTTCCTATGCAATTGTATACTAGTTTTTGTTTGCTTGTTTGTTTGTTTTTCCTAATAGAATATGGCAATTCATTGCATTCTTCTTCCCCTCAGTCACTATGTAACATCCAATTGAGTGTAACCTTCTCCCTGGAAGAGCAATGGTGCTACTCTCTTTCTCAAAGCTGAAGAAGAGTCTGCAGGTACTAGAGCTGTGAATTCCCCAATTCCCCAGTAAGTGGTGAGGATCACTTGGCTGTGATGCATGGCCAAACACAGACAGTGAGTCAAGTCATGCATTTGGATGGGCTTAAGCATCCTCATGATGTACGAACTGGCAGTAGAGCAAAGTGGAGGTTGTTTTAGGGAACAGATCTCAGACACTGAAGCAAATGCCAGCAGGAACTTGGAGAGGGGTGTGTTGGTTTTGGATAGTAAGCACACAGAAGAGTAGAGTCCAGAGAAGGAAGTACCCAAATAACAAGTTGGCAGGCATCCAGGCTGGGTAAAAAAAGATACTGCAAAGACCTTGACATATGTTTCCACCTTGTTATTTAGTCTATCTGGTCCAGAAAACAGTGATAATAAAAGGACTTTGTTTGAAGACAGCTAATTAAAAGAGAAAAATAAGTTTTTGTAGAGTAAAAGTCCAGTGACTATGGAATTAATGTCCATTCACTGGCCAATTCACTTTTAGAAACCACAAAGTGATTCAGCTTCCATTACTTGTCTTGTGCGAACTGTGCCTGTTCTAATAAATGTCACTGGTCACAAGTTTCTCCTTGTGTAAGTTTTGATTACACTTTTCATTTAATCTTTTCAAAGAACACTTCTTTCTCCTGTGTGTGCTGCTTTCGTCTGATATAGACAGAGGCAGTTTGACTCTTTTTGCTTTCATCATTGCATGGCTAAACATACAAAGACGTGATTAACAAAAATCTTTAAATCAGTTCTTGGCCAATTAATTTTACTCCTCCTTTCTGAGTTTCTTTAAAGTCTTCAGTCAGTATCTTTAGAGGGACAAGCATCAAATTTAAGTTCTACTCAGGTGCAGAACAATGCATTCCCAGATATCAAGCATGTTGCAGTAGGACATAGGAGAAATCTGCTACTGTTTAAACTCATCCTTCTGGAAGGAAGGATGTACCTTCAGTTTCCTATTAAAGGTTTCTCAGCTCTATCTCTAAGGAAACAGTTGGCCTTACAAATATGCTCAGCAGCCTCTAGTCAGATGTAAATTACATATCCTTTTAAACTGAGGTGCAGCTGCTGATGTTTTTCCCAGAAAACCAACTTAAAATTCACTAATTTCAGCTCAGATCATTCCTCAAATACTTCTTCACCTACTGACTGTCACTCAGTCCAGCAACTAAACAGTTACCAAAACACCATCTCTCCCCTAATTGTAGCACTTTGAGAGACAAAATACCGTTCTGCATTCTAATTATTTTATAATTCCTTCGATTGTTATTTATTCAATGTGCAAATCATGCGTGTAACTCCCACATGCCAAGTGTTGAAGAAAGTACAATACTAACTGGTTACAAATTTGCAGGAACAAATAGACAAAGGTAGCCCATTTAAAAGCCACACTATGCCAATTCCTCAGAAATCTTCCACCTGAATCTGCTGCAGCAATAGGAGCTTTAGAGTTCAATGTTCCAGCCCTTGACCATGAATCCTTTGGGTCATCAGACTCAATGAAACGTCTTTTTGTACATATGCCTTTAAAGTCAGATCTAGAGGAGGGCTCAAGCTTCAAATCCCTCTTGAGGCTAGAATTTACTGTCTCACTCCCCTTGGGACAAAGAAGAAGCAAAGGACAGAAGAGGTCCATGACCCAAGACCCTGCACTGGGCAGGGACCCTTCAACAGGCAGTTAGCAGGCAGAGTAAGTAGAAGGCTGTGACTGAACTCTTGCACCCTCTGTGGAGCTCACAGTTCTGCTGCAGGCCCTTAGAAATTTGTTTTTATTTAATTTTATTTTAATACAGAGATTTTAAAGAAGAAGGAATTTATATTATCAGTTAATGGGAAGAAGGAAAACCTAGTGCCTTTTATGAGTGCAGCAGCCTCAGTTTGCAGTGCTAATGTCTCCCATTTTGCTCCTACTATCTAACCTAGAGAAAATAGTTCAAAAGCCCAGGTGAGTCATCTGCCCAGGACATGTTTGTGTTGGATTTGGGTCTCCTCAGTCTGGAGAAGATACTGGAAATTCCCACCCCCATTTCGTGGGCAAATGCTTCAACCAATGTGGGATGACAGCAAAGATGAAGATAATGACACCACCACTAATGCCATCCTCTCTGTGAATGACCTTTTAAGAGCAGTTAAAAAGAGAAGTTACAAGTGCTGCTCTCAGGAGAGGGCTCTAAACTCTGGATTAAAATGGGCAAAGGTGCTTTCACTTATCCTCAAAAAGATGCCAGACTTGCAGAAGAGAGAGATGGACTGTGACTGTATATTTGTGCTTGGTATTTCCTATTGCGCCTCCACAGGGTGCTTCCCCCTCAACATGGGAGATTTCAGATAAACATTTTGAGGTGTATAGTTCTCAGCAGGCACCACATGGGGAGGCTTAATGTTGGACTTAGAGTTTTATATTCTGCTCTGGTGACCAGACTTCTATACACAAGTTATTAAAACACAAAATCTTCTTCCTGGATCTAGTCGCAGCCTACAAGTCACTCTTGCCCCAGAAAATGGCAGTGCACAGCAAAAAAAAAGTGCAGCAAGAAGTATTCTTCATGAACAAGTTTTGTGTAATTAAAGCCGTTCTGCATGCTAACTACATTATCTGTCTTTCAGAAACCTTAATAGAGTAATACACAAAAACGCACAGAAAAATCTTTCTTTACCAGTGCTCCACAGAAAACACCCTTACTGATGCTTTGGTAGAGGGACTTTCTCCTTGCCTTTTATTAAAATTGTGTACGAGTTGATCCGCCATAAATTGTTGCTCAGCATTAACATACAACATTTCTACTGGAGGTGACAGAAGATTTAATACTAGACATTTTTTGCTCACCTCATCAAGGTTATGCCTCTTCCTTTTAATGTGCATTTGAAATACATTTTCTAATGCCCTAAAAAAAAAAAGAACATCAGTGCAAAAAACCCCACTATTCAAAGGCCATATACTTTCAAAATAAAAAATAACCACTCAGCCTATCTTTCAGGCCACTCAAAATGTGTCCCAGTTTTTCACTTTTCCTCCACTCCCTCCTAATTCCTACTGTACCTGTAAGTAACTAAAATATTAAGGATTTTAAGGTTATTGGATATTCTCATTCCAAGTGCATGCAGTTCAGAAGGAACTATGTTAGATTTTGTGTATGTAATTTCAATTTCTTCTTCTACATTTATTATGCATGTAATATAAATGTAAGAATATTGGTGCTCTCCATCACAAGGTAGTAGTTCTCCTCTGTATTTTGTTGGGGTCTAAGTCTCTCTTGGCATTGTCAAGTACTGCCCCACCACGTTAACTGGGTGAAACTATTGGGAGTACTGGGGTGCTGGGCTGTACTTCAAGCAGCTCCTAGATTCATTTATAGCTCTGATTCCTTTGTACAGGATATGGTGTTACTCAAAGAGGGCTTTTGAACTGACTCTAGCCAACACTTTTTAGACTGTGAAGGTCATTTGCATGATCTCTTTATTCTTGAGTTTCTTTTTTGGTAACATTTAAGGGAAAAAAGGATGGTTGAACTTCCACGGTCAGTTTTCTTAACTAGATGTACTAGGGAAAGAGAAATGTCCTCAGAAAGTGCTCTCAATATGTTTTTTTTTTTACAGCTATGACCAGCTACAAGCAAAAGATGTCCTTATGGTGATGAGAATTGGTAAAAATCAAGACCTACCTGACAAGTGAAATTCAGTATCCAGGTTCTACAATCATGAGTTAGATCTAACCCACTGGTTGCACTTTCAGACAATTGTAAAAAATGAAAATATCTGCAATGAGCTTCAGGGGTCAGCAGAGCTGCTTTGGTTGCATGCTGTATATGAGAATTGGAAGGGCATTTATGACTTTATCTGTTGAAAACTGGCCTAAAATAATGGATACTTTAAAATACATGTCTATCATATTAATCCTGTAGCAGCAAGTTAGCTAAGGCCACTAGTTGTGTCTTTTCCAGTTTGCCACAAAACTTATCTAGAGCTTCAACTCCTGATTTAAAATGAAAGGATACTATTGATTGCTCACTTTTATTCTGCAGAACAATTAAGTTCTGTTACTAGAGATGACCCAGTAAAACAATGTATAATTTTCACAAACTTTCATTAACCTTATTTTTAAGGGAAGAGCATACAGCATTTCAACAACCTCCATCTAAAGTGAACAGCGTGGTCCTTTCACTGTACAGGCCTAAGCACTGATACCTTGGTGCCCCACAATGTTCTGATTTGGACTTAGTGTGAAACACACACACACACACATTTTTATATTTTTTTGTTTGTTCATTTTTTGTTTGTTTGTTTGTTTGTTGTTGTTGTTGGGCTATTTTGGGGTTTTTTGGTTTTTTTGGGGGGGGGGTTTGTTTTTTTTTGTTTTTTTTTGTTGGTTGTTTTTTTTTTTTTTTTTTTTTTTGTTTTTTAACTGTACGTATGGACAGGCATGATTCTTAGTGACATTTTCAATGTTTTGAGCCAGTGTTTTTCAAAACTTCTACTGTACCTCCCAAGGTATCCAGAAAGTTTCCATCTAATTTGAGCCCTACTTTTGTCTGAAAACTGAGATACCTAGAAGGAAGGAGGGGAACTCTTACCTTCAACAGATTGCCCAGAAAGTAAACTAACGATTTATATCAATGGCCACTTAAATTATTTTTTTTAAAGGGGGACTAGGGATTTTAACTCAAATCTTCCACATTGAATGAGAAATTCCTTGGTATAAAACTGAACTGGATTAATTTCAGGGGGTTAGCTCCTCTTTAGCATTGAAACATGTCACATGACAAAAACCAAACTATTACATATTGAGGTTAAATCCTCTATCAAAAAATCCCATTTAAGATGCAGGCCAGGAAATTGCATAGGAAAGGAGCGCACAATGTTTTCGCTTTTAGCAGGCCTATAAGCAGATCTGTGGTTTATCACAGCTCTCTAAATATTAGAAATGGGATAGATTACTATTAGAATGTACAGAACACGAAACCAGAAAAGGATGCTGCAGTAAGACACTGGCAGCACAGGGAGTGTTTTGCTTTAGCCTTTTTGTGTCGATCAGTAACTTGACAGGACATACATCCTAAAGAAAACAATTATTGGGTTTATTTCTTTTGCTTTTTAGGAGGGAGA
The DNA here is from genome assembly GCA_013399695.1 of Formicarius rufipectus. Lineage (NCBI taxonomy): Eukaryota > Metazoa > Chordata > Aves > Passeriformes > Formicariidae > Formicarius > Formicarius rufipectus. The sequence continues at coordinate 1,343,193 of VXAU01005294.1, forward strand.
AAGAACTCTAAACACAGAATCTTGATATGATGTACTTTGCTAGGGAAGACTCATTGTAGCTCCATGGCTTTCTAGATAAAGTTTGACTGGGTACTGGAATGAGACTGTTGTAACAAAGATGTCACCAAATTGTATAGGAAAATGGGCCTGAAAACAGGGGCAGAGGAGATCATGTTTCCTTGTTTCTACTAGAAGTCACTGGGAAATATGAGGCTGGCTGAAAATATTTTCTGTTCAGCTACTCATTTTAAATCATGACTCCTATAAGGTACAGTCACGAAAATATTAAATCAAAGTGATTCAGTGTCACACTTTTCCCTCATTAAGACCACCAATTCTTTTCACTGATTGAATAATTGGTCAAAATTTTGTTACTCAAAGGAATAAAAATGAAAAGTAAAGCACTTACTCATGGTGATAACAACTTCTAATCAAAATATCATTTGTGAGATCTTGGAGGAAAGGAAGATAGTCTTCTTCTCTATACAAATACAGAAGATGTCAGCATCTTTCTTTAACATACCCTGAATACATGTAAGGTTTACAACACCATCCAAAGAGGCAACAGTTTTAGAGTAGACTAACTCAAATAAAGAGTTTCATCAACCTATCCAAAAGTGATTAATCTATTTACTACTCTGCATTTTTTTACTATTCAGGTTTATAAGTTTTAAAATTATGGATTTTGACAGCTCTGTTTGTCAAATACTCTGATCCATTAATTTCACTATCTATGCCTTTTGTGAATAATCAGTTAAAAATAGTTCCAATAAACAAAGTATAGGTATCAGAAGATAAATTACCATTAATATTGTTTATTTTTAAATTATTCTTAGCGTATTTAGTTTGCCTACAGTAAGAGAACTGGCATGACTAAGACAGGCTCTTACAGCTTTCTGATCCCACATTTCCCAAGCAATTAGCTGAATCCTACATTCCCAATAGAGTCCCTCTACTCACTGCATACAGCCATTGGTAATTGGCTGTTGTGCCTTGTTTTCAATTTTTTCTCTAATTTCTTGCTTTAATATTTTGATAAGAAACTTAGAAACAATTAAAAGCAACAACTAAATAAATATTTAACTTACATTTCATCAAGTTGTAATCCTGAAGGAGGCTGTATTTCAGAATTGTGAATCCACAACTCATGGCTCTGCCGCAAAAAGGGCATAAAAGTAGAAAATTTGCTTAATCATCTTTGTATTAATATTATGTATTTCCATTCAGAGGACCAGGGGAGATCTGATTTCACAACATATCAAAGTCACAATAACATCACATGCCAGCTTATGTGAAATAAGCATCTTGAGTGTCAATCACTTGTATAAATAATGAACAGGTATTATTATTATTAGGTAGTTCGTTTGAGCAGAAATAGAAAGAAGCTTGTATAACATGAGAGAAATTATACAAATGCTATAAAGGAAATGATAATTTCTGACAAAATTGAAAGTCTTTGAAGACTTCATAAAAATACAACAGCTTTTTCTTTAGAAATACATGTAAAATACATTTGTATTTTTGCAAGAGGACTTGAAAATCAGATTGATATCAAAATTATCTTTTGCTGTGGATCATCTGATGAGAATAGGATCTTTTCTTGATAATATTGTTAAATGAAGGTTTTGGTGGTTGGAGCAAGTAATCAAATAGTACTATCATTCATAGGGCTGTCACAAACCATGCTTACAGTGCCTTGGCTGAGCTGTGTAGAAATTCTACATGGATTCTGGAAAGAGTTGTGAAGGTCAAGGAATCATACAAAACTTCTCTGACATGCATGGCTTTAGCTATTGTTAAGCAGCCCTTATTTCTAAGGGCACTAAAATTCATGAAATTAATCCACCCTTCATCTTAAAAATCCAGATGACTAATGGGAGTACAACTTCCAGACAATGTCTTGTGTGACTTACTACAGTAGTGACCATAGACTGAGTGAATAGCACTTTGTCTGGACATTTATGGGCTCCAAGTTGCTATTTGTATGGAGTGAAAGGCTGTAAACCAACCAAAAAGGTCAGTCAAGTAGGAAAGAGCTCTGCTTTCAGAAGAGCACATTTGTTTTGGGATACAGTGTTTTTCACATTGCATAAAGCCCCATTTGTGTTTCTCAGAGAGCTCAGTTACTTTAGCTGTTCCTATCTTATTCACTGTGTCTATTGCTCCTATCTAGCCCCACGTGCTAGGTTTCTCAATTGCAATCTTAGTCACTTTTCATATAATGATTTAGTTTTTCAATTTTGCTCTTAACATATATTCCACAAAGTCAGTGAATCCATTATCCATTTCATTTCCACACAACCAGGACAACTTTTGTGTATGAACAGTGTGTTCCACTCTTTTTCCTCTGTAACTGAGTACACTAACCTCAACAGGCTGCTGAGAAAAATGAACAGGATGTGGTCTCACAAGTGAATCTTCTGGAAATCTGAAAGATTTAAAAGCATGGTGTGAAAGAGTTATGATTCTAATGATGTGCTGGAAATTAAAATTACTTAACTTTTAGCACTCATGTAAGTACCTGTGCAGCTCGCTTTTCTTTTTGTTATTGACATCTGATGATTTAAGTGATTGTCTGCTAGAGGAGGAGCTCGCTTTTCTGGAAGGAGGATTATAATACCTATATGTTGCAAGAAAAGGTTGATGTGATGTCTTTAAGACCTGAGGGATAAAACACTTTTTCTTTTCTGTAAAGTAAGCTGAATGTTTCTCAAGGAGGTCCCCAGAGTATGTTTTATGAACAGAGTTTCGAAATGCCTTCTTCCTGTTGCGACTGCCCAAACACATGCGAGACTGCAGAAGTGATGAAGATGATCTCTGTGTACTGGGGCTGTGAACAGGAGTCTGAGACAAAGCACATGGAGCACTCTTTGAGACAGTCTTTCTTGTAGAAGGAGTTGGCATCAGAGTTCTTGAAATGTGCTCTTGAAATGATACAGAGTGGGGCTGCTCTCTCTTTGTTCCACAAGTATTGTTCTGACCAGATGTCAAATATGAGTGGCCATTTTCCAGCAGTGACCACCTTACCTATAAGTTAAAGGATAAAAGTGACAGAAAAATCACAAAAGAATTCAGTGAAGATGGTACCTCCTACAAATTAATTCACACAGGAGGAATTTTAAGAAACTGTTTTCAAACTTAGTTAATTGGTTTTAAGTCGTCTAAATAATTTACTCCATGTTGGGAACTGCAGTTGGGCATAAATCAAACCTGCCACTGACCTTGAGCTAGTTAACCAGTCTTCTTCCTAGTCTCTTTTTCTTTCCTCCTCTTTATAAAGTTCAGGTTTCTAATGACAGGGAAATGATAGAAATCCCATTTTACTTGCCAGGGCTCGCAGAGGGAGTAGAGGAGATTTTTTTCTTCCCTTGCGCATTGTGCATTCTCATCTATGGAACTGATGACTTGATGTCAGTCTCGTGGTTCTTACTCACTGGCATCTTCTCTCTCCATGTATGCCATACAGCTGTGAGCATGGGTCTATCTCATCAGTTTGAAGTCAGAGCCACTTTTTTCCTGACAAATGCCATAGTGGAAATTGTGGCCTATTGTTTGTTATCTCATAAATGGTATTTATAAACAGTATCCTTGATAATCTAGTCGTAAATCAATCTAAATATAGTCTGCTGAGCAATTTTTGCCCCAGAGAGACTCTGGACCATGGCAGAATGAAATGTCTTGCAAGAATTTGTCTAGTGAGGAGAGGTTGACTGGTAGAATTTGGTGAAGAACAGGTCTACTCATACTAGTATGAGGTTGCAGTTTCTGGTATCTGGCAGAATATATAGAATTAAGAATAATTATTTCAGGGTCTTGCTTTTATGAGTAAATAACATTCTGAAATTCAGAGGACACTGTAAACCACTAAAGTTATTGTGTTACATTCAGTAGGAATACTTAGATTTCATTCTCTTGAAAATACTGTGTACAGAAATCATTCTAATAAGAATGTTATCACACACATCAGCAAATCATTTCATTAAATTCACTCAATGTGTTTTTTTTTCCCTGGGCTCCCATGTAATACTCTGGGCCTGTGAGAGTCATGCACACATGTGACACTATCAGTGCAGAGGCACATTTTAGTCATGTGCATGTAGTCATAACATAGGTACCTGTCATTGTAGGCCACATAGGAATTGCAACAATTTGATGGAAGGACAGCTGCCACTTGGAAAAGCTGGAAGTTAAATATTATTTCTGCTTGACTAGGCTCTAAAAAGCCACACTGAATAAACCTGCATGTAACTGCTGCATTACAGGCACTCCCTGGCACCAAGAGGGGAAAATGATCTCATGTGACTCAGTCCTACCTATGTGACAGGTCCTGCCCTGTCAGAATACCACATACCTTCTGCTGGCTCGGAGAAACACTTCTGGAGTTGAAAAGTGAGGCGTGAAGACCAGGCATAAGATCAGTCTTATATTTCTCAAGGGTCTGAATTAGTCTGTCTCTTTTCTGCTGATCTTTGTCTGTACATATAAATACGAAAAAAACAAACAAACAAACAACCCTTTCCAGTTTAATCAGTGATCACAGAGTATCAAGTCATAGAGTATCACTCTTCATTTTTCTTCTTGCCAGTAAAGACTATTCTGTCTCATCCTCTTAGCACCAAGAAGCAGAGAGAGAATGCAGTCATACTACTTTTTACAGCTGGCTCTTGCTGCTTCCATGTTTAGCACACATATGAATTTGAAATCAATGCGAGCCAGGACTCCATTACATCACCCATCCAGTAAGTAATGAGCTACTGGAGGGAGAAGAGAACATGATAAAATTTTGTTTCCACCCCTTACACATTCTTTCCCTTATCCTAGACAAAAACTGAGGCAGGTCAAAACAGAAGAGCTGAGGCACTCAAGTAAGATTTCAAGTCCATAAACTAACAGTTGTGTGGCCAAAGTTAGGCTGTCACTGTGGTCTGGGCAGACTGCAATGCCAAGAAAGTCCACTTTCTGTATTGGTCAAACTCAGACTGAGAAAAGTAGAGTGACCCTTTGGCCAGCCCCTCACACACTAAAAGCATAGAACAGACTTAGCTCTTTGGCACTGGAACTTGTTGCCCAAAGAAGTGGTGGATGACCCACCCCTGAAGTGTTCAAGGCCAGATTGGACGGGGCTCTGAGCAACCTGGTCTAGTGAAAGGTGGCCCTGTCCATACTAGGGTATTGGAACTAGATGATCTTTAAGGTCTCTTCCAAAAGAGACCTTCTTTAAGGTCTCTTTTAAGATCATTCTGTGATCTTCTGATCTTCCTGTAAATATGCAAATGAGAATAGAAATAAGAACACATTCTTTCAAGCATGATTGCTATGTAGGATATTATATAATTTAATATGTAATATATGATATACAAAGTATTATAAAATTATAATAAGAAAACACAGAGATAAGAAGGGGATATGAGTTACCCAAGACCACAGAAGCCCACAGGGGCATTTTCATATATGATGCAAAATCCCTCACAATTCACCATCTTTTGTCAGAACCTTACTTTTAGCAATGTAAGCAGAAGTGACTCATGGTCAAAATTTTCAGCTCTTTTTACCTGCCATGTTACTTCCATGCACAGCTCTGAGAAAAAGGATATGAATTTTGATGTGCAACAACACATCTCTCTGCAGATGGTATTTAAAAAATAATAGCCTGTGTAGTTCTAGCTGAACCTAGGGACTCACATACAAAATATCAATAAAGTGGGGTCCACTTGCATTCTACCAGTTACATATGGCTCTTCTGAGTTGAAAATACAGCTCTGTTATAATTTCCTTGCCCTGTGGAGCTCTCACACATGGTAGCACATGTCAAGACTGCCAGGCAGACCAGCAGAGAAATGTGCTTTACTCTTTTCCCTGTGGGTAGAGCTGCAGAGACTCCTCAAACATGTAATTCTATAGGGCTGGAAAGGCTTCAGGAGGGCTGTTGAAATGTGACTTCTGGTAGTGTGATGATAGTTTGATTAATAGTGACTTATTCCTGATAAAATTCCCAACTGGTTCATGATCAGCCCAGGACCCCCTTACACTGCTATTGTGGCAACTGACTAGAACTTACACTCAAAATTGGCTGCAAAATTTTTTGCTAACAAGAAGCAACAACTTCTTCTCTGAAGTGGCATCATTGCAGGGTACCACAGTAGTAATGCTACAGAATAACGTTTGAAACCTGGCAAAGCAGCATTTACTAATGATGGGTTTTTTCAAGGAGGAGATGCATGGAGCTGTATTTAGTATTGCACATTTCTGAATTAACAGATGGGTTACAGGATTTTCATTAGTCTTAAAATACAATTTCTTTTGGAGAAGAAACAGCTGAAACTCTTTTAAAAAGAAACCCAAATGCTTATATGCTGCACTAAATGATTGACTCCTCCGAAGTCTGTGAGGGGTCTTGTATGAGGCACACCATCTCTTGATAATTGCCATCTAAGGTGGCCTCAAGTATGTGTCCTATTCATTGGGAAAAAAAAAAAAAAAAAAGAAACACCAAACCAAAACCAGATTTCGCTAACAGCTAAAACCAATGTATAGTCTCCTGAGGCATGTAATCTGGCTTTCCAGTCTTGCATAGACATGAGTTCATAGCATCATCCTATTAAGAAAAACATGTTGACAATGTTAAATCCTATTTGGATGACAGGGAAGCAGGATTATACAACTCCCCGGAACAAATAACAAAATGTACTGGCTCAATGGTGTTCATACAGAGATTAATACCTACCCCGTTTATCTAGGTTTGCATGGTACCCAATCAAAGTACCCCTCCATTCTGATTAAAGACTTTATATTTTGTAGCCATATTAAAAACTAACAGGCAAGGCAGCTTGCTGTGGTGTCTGTGCAACAGTGCCACCAGTCAAGACACCAGACTTCTTTCATGACAGTGCCAGTGACTTCTGAGGCCCTGAGGAAAGGTGACATCCATGTCTCTCCACCCTTCTGTCTGTGCACAGGTGAGGCAGGACAACAACTGTCTGTCCAAGGCATGGCTGAGCCTTCGGCAAGCCTTGCCAAGGACAAGAAAATAAAATGTTCCAGGTCAAAGAGCCACAGGTCTTAAACAGCCTTTGTCTAGTATTTCACTGATATTTTTACTATAAATATGGGTTATGAACATGCCACATGGCAGTAAGCCTATTCAAATAAGTACTATTCCAATGCATTATAGTTTGATGTTTTGAGTAGTTAGCAAAGGCTCCTGGGCAGAATGTCTCATAGCAACTCTCCTTCCCCTTACCTAATAGATGCCTGCTTTCACTGCCCAGGCTGTTGGGTTTTGCTGTGCCACAGCCAGATGAGACAGTTTGTAGGGTCTTGCAGCACATCCTGGTTTGCTGATGAGTCTGCAAAGGGATGTATTTATCTCACTACCTTCTAGTCCTGTTCTCTGTAGTTTCTCTTTTCTCACTACAGTTTTTCTCATACATGTTTTTCTCTATGTCCCTTCCCATGATGCCAGGGCTGCTGACTCTCCTGTGCTCCCAACACCCACTGGCAGTAGTGCTCCAGGATGCTTCCTTTCCAAACCTCTCCCCTCCTGCACTTCTTTCCCTAAAATGACCTTTCTCCTGAGTGCCCTGGCATGCTCCTCAATCACTCCTGAGTTTCAGGTCACTTTGTTGGCTCTCACATGTACTCCTTGCAGTCTCCTGTTTGACAGGCAGCTGTGACCATGCCACATGGGGCAGCCCGGCCCATCCACATGGATTGCTCTTTGCTAAGAGCCACACAGGAAGAAAACTATCACCTGACCATTCTTTCTCCAAATGCTTTTTAATAACAACTAGTAATGATCAAGAACAAAATAGAAAATAACATGCAAACTTTGTATTATAGGTGTTTGGCCTTTTTTCTTTTTCTTTCAGAAAAGCAAAAATTAGCCCTTCCTTTCTTTCTGATCTTATGTCCTAACTGAAGGGTTTAAGAACTGGCTGTAGTTTTTGGCTAAAACCATAGCTGGGAATAGGTACTTGGGGGATAGGGAGGCAAGGTTTCACCTATAAAAGCATATCACGACTCTGAGTGTCAATTGAATCCTCTCAGGACATGATTATTTTCATTTCTGCAGCAGCCATTATCTTTTGCTGCTTCTCAGGGAATAGAATCATGTGGTGCGGCCAGTGCAACAGTTATGTGGGCAAATGCTTAGGCAAAAAAAGAGCCTTTCTGTTAAGCTCACTTATTTGTTAATTTATTGTTCTGCCTAGCGTGGCAGGAATTAATTTATCAGTGCTAAAGTACCATTTCACCAATACTTGTAGTGGTATCTGATACTTGTCCATGTGATAGAAGTATGGAAAATAAAAGTGATTTAGTTGTAATCTGGACCCTATAAAACACAGGAAGATCAGATACTATAGCCCTCACTCTGTTTCCCTGGCAGTTCTTGTTGCTTGATGTTTGATAAAACACCTTGTCTCTCCTGTGCTGCTGTGTGAAAGTTTCATGTACAAAATGAGCAGACACAAACTTACGCGACATAGTAGAAGAAGTTTAGCTGATAATATTGGTCGACCCCAAAGAAAGAACATGGAATATAAAGCCGGAACAGGCTCCCCCTAAGTTGTGTACCGGATGTTACAAAACTCAGTGATTAGAGTTAGAAATAGAATCCACACCTTGGCTCATGCCTTCATTTTTGACTCAGAGTAGGAGTTCTGGTTTAATTCCTACCAAGTATTTTAAAAGTTGGCTGATGTTTAACTCCTGATGACTTTTGAAACAACAAGGAAGTTTTGAAGGACTGTGGGGAAAAAGAAGAGCAAAAGAGCCAAATGAACTCCAGACTGATATCAGTCCTGAGTATAACAACTTAAAAGGCTGTCACAAGACTCATTTGAGGTAAATAACATGAGAAAACCCAATTAAAAAGGTTAAAAACAAAACCATGCTAACTTAATAATAATAATAAAAGAAAGATATTTTGACTGTGGTTGAATGAGATAAAGGTGTTGGTTTAAAAAACTTCTGTAAGCTCCTTGGTTTGTTCTGTATTAAATTTTGACCAAGAAATTAGAACACTACAAAATCGCATGTTTATAAAATGGCTAACTGGCAGATCAGAATATGTAACTAGCAGGTAGGCAGGTGTTTCTAATGCAAGAATAGTTTTTGATATTATAACATTAAATTATTTCTTTCAGCTATCTTAAAGAAAACATAAAATCATTTTTCTTAAAGCTTGAACAATTACAGTTGGGGAACTCATGAATAATAAAGGAATGGTTTACTGTAACCAAGTAATGTGCAGCACTCAATGATGCAGATGCAGGGAAGCAGTAGACTTTTGAGCACAGATAATGGAACATTTCTCTTGTGAAAATGTAGGCAAGTTTAATCTGGGAATCAGTGTTACTGAAAGACATCCATACCTTTTTCTAGATAAACAGCTGCCTGTATTTTCCTACAGTGACAGTGGAGACTAGTGTAGTATCATTGCCTATAAAGAGTGGAAATCTCAAGTGTAAGTACAGAGAGCCTTTACTGCTGTTTACTTTGACAGGTGGATGGTTACTGATGGAATTATATAACCTGCTCTAAAACTTTACTACTCAAGAAGCATTTACAAATTGGGAAAGATGCAGAGAGGATCCATAAAATGACAAACTGTGGAAAACACTCTTCACAGAGTCAGATTTAAGAAGCTAAATGCATTTAGGTCTGCAAAAGGATGGTGAAGTAACTTTATTCCAGTTCATGAGCACCAACAGAACAGAAATTAAACATTACAAATGCATCGTAAAGGAGAGGCATATGCTCCTCTTGGTAAGGCAAGTTAGCCTTTGGAACACTTTAATGAAAAGTGGGGTGCAATTAAATAGATTTGGACATAGTTCTATAAAACAGAACTGAATGGAGAGGAGACTTCAGGAAAAAAACAGGCTATGTAATCACAGCAGATTACTCTTGCTGTGTCTACGAAACTGAGAGATACATGTCAGTTATCACAGGTGACCTACGAACTTCTTTGAAATGTAGTTTTTTTCTCAATTTTTGCTGCTATTGTTAATTGGTATAATTTCAGATTTTTTGGCTGGTGCAATACAAAGGGATACAAGTGCAGTTACTTGTGATGTTCATATCTATGGGCCAAGTGTTGCAGCCTGCATTGATAATAGTTTATCTGGCATTTCAGAGCAAACAAGACCACTATTTCAGCAGACACTAGATTTGATTTCATATGCTCTTTGCTATGCTAGCTGTCCTTATGGAAAGCCTATGTTGACACATCAAACTACAGTACGTGGTGTTTTTTAAGCCCCAAGCTCTGGTTCGGTGTTATTTGTTTTCATCAATATATAAATGCTGTAATGCTATCGAGTGTATAGCAACAATTTTAAAGGAAAAAAAAGTCTCTGAAACACTAAATAAAGCCAGAAAACATTGTGTAAGCGACAGTGCCTGTTGTTTTTTGACATATTGTTTTCTAATCTCATGCCGAATTCTGCACATTTTGCAACTGCGAGTGCTCGTGCTGAATTTCCCCATGAGGAAGGCAAGAAGCAATCAGTTCTCCATAAAGAACCCCCCATTCCAGCATTTTTTAACTGCTCAAAACCTTTGGCCATAAACCACAACTTCTCTGACTGGTTCTACCCATCCAACAAATTCATGGCTGTCAATGGTGCTGACAGAACTTGACACAAATCCTTGGTAGACCACACCAAAATAAGGAGAAAACACACTCTCTTCTCTTATTTGAGCAAATACAAGATTTGACACGTGTTTTATTTATATATGGAATATAGTCTTTTCCTTAAGCTTTTAGTGAGTGTAAGTAAGGAATTCTAGAAGTTGGTGTACAAGAGAAATGTCAAGATGCTTCACTCCTGTTTAAAATTCTGACTGATTGCTGATGAATGTTACTTTCTCCTTTGGCAGCAGAGTGCAAAGTTAAAATAGTCAGTGCACAGTGGCTATGACAAGACTCCTGCACTCTGCATCCTCCAGCAGCTCCCAATACTCTCTTCCTCCCTTTATACAAATACTCCTTTCAACAGCACTGCTAGGAAGGATGATTTGGTGATTAAAGCATTTTGGTAGGATTTGGAAAACTCTGATTTAATTCCCAGCTCTACAACATGCTCCACTGTGATCACAGGTATGTTAATTAGTCTCTGATGTCTTAATTTCCTCCCTGTAAAAAAGGATGATAGCATGCATCTACTCCATTCTAGCTGGGGCATCATTTCGAGCAGATAGTCCCAGAAGATGATCTTGAAATGTGCAGTGGCTACTATGAAGAAGCTCAGATCCTAAATAGAGCTGCCTGCGTAGCATAGGATTCAAAATAAGAAAAGAAGAATTTATGAACTAGACCAGTGGTTCAATCATTGGTAACTGAATGATGCAGTGTAGTCATACATTTCATATTCCCTTTGTTGCAGCTCTCTTGTAAAAATGACATAAACATTTATTTTTCTACAGACTGCAAAACTTACTATTAAAAACCAGCTCAGTAATGCTTCATAAGCCTGAAATGATAGGAAATTGATGTTGGTCTGTATAAGCACATTAATTTTCACTGATTGCTAAATGAGCCATTCAATTGCCCGAGATTTATGACAACTAAGAGTCTACATTTATAAGGATAAAATTATGTTTATGTAATAGACTGTATAGATTATTCACAGAAACAATAGAGAAAATGCTGCAATTTTGTATGTCTTTGAACTGTTTGGAGAAACAGCTTGTTCTTTTTCACAGGTGTTACGGTCTTGCAAAGCAACTTCATTTAAAACTGGCTAAAATCGGAATGGAATTATTATTTTGACTAAGTCTGTCTCATGCAGAGAATTAGAAAGAGAAAAACACAGGTTATAAAAAGTCCACTTTGTACCATATCTAACTCCTTAAGTACTCTGCTAGTATACTGAAAAATACAATTCCTCTTAAAGAAAGCTACTATTCCTTTCCCCAATTACTAAAGCACGTGTTTCTGCATGCACTTGTTTGTATGTTTGGGTTTCATATTTATAAAAATGAGTCAGAGCCCATGAAGCAATTATATGATCAACTCTCCACAAAAGGTGAATGAGAAACAAGGCCTCTTGTAATTATGTATAATATTGCTTGTAATTTCTTTCAGGTAAATGCATACCCTGTACTACTTAAAGTGTGAGGGAATTGTGTAAAACATACAGTGGTCTGAATAGCTCATCTTGCTCTTCTTAGCAGTCAATCTTGGCTTGGTAATCAAATTGTAACTCAACAGAGAAGAGAAAGAATGGCTTTGTCTTAAGACCACAGTTGTGGGCACCTAAAGGTTTGCTCAGAGAAGCAGATTTACCTTAGGTCTTCCTTCAGGAGATTCTTTAACTTTGGCAGAGGGACCTGGTCACTTTCTACCACAGCTTCACCATGCTGGTGTTTTTTGCTGGACTGCTACCTGATACTCAGCTAATGGAATCAGAGCAGATGCTGCAAGACTAGAAGGAATAAAAAGTATATGAGAGCAGACCTTGATTTCCTCTCATTCCTGGAATGGGAGAGTAGGAAGAGAATTAGAGCAGGGTTCCCTGGACCACTGCACTCCCCTGAAGTAGCAGACTGTGATGGAATCACAAGGCTGAGCTTTAGTAAGGTATTTTCAGAACTGCAGGACCAACAAATGATTTGGGTGGGTGGCTCATTCTCCTGTATGAGTTGTGGGTTACCTTCAATGATTCCCTTTTTAGGGATGGTTTTAATTACTCTTTCATGAGTGCTTTTGCCTTGTTTTCTGCCAGCTCATCTGGGACAGTTTCATAGATGTATCAGCCAAGATTTCTGCTCCTCTTACTGAGCTGATCAGCCTCAGGAGATCTGACTCAAACTTGGGCTATGTGAATCTGGGGCAGAGCATCATAATACCAAGGAAATGATGGTCGGAAGAGACTTCCAGAGCTGTCTTATATTTCTAAGGTACAAAAATGAAATTCAGCTACTTAATATTAATTGTTAATTATTAATCCCTAATACCTCAGAAATTTGGAGGAACTCCTGGATGCCACAGGTAAGTTTAAGTCAGGCTTAATGTTATATAAATAAATGAATACAGTAATACAGTATCTGATATCAAACAAAGATACTTTTTTTTTTTTTTTGTTCAGATAGAAACAATGCCTCATAAAATTTTTTTCCTTTGCTCTGGAACTTTCACATTTCAATTGAAACAGGAACTCTTTTTGATTGCTGAGGCAGTTTTCTGAAACCCAGTCACTAGCATGTTCAACAGCATACCTTATGTTCTCACCATACTCATTAGATGCTCTTTCTAGGAAACGTGGCTTCTGCTGAGAATAAGAAATGTAAACAGCCTCCTAGGCAGACACTTGGGATGGCCAAGGAATCCTCATTTTCACAATAGTGTCATAAATCATGCTGTTCTCATGACTCTTAAACACCTCTGATTAAATTTTATCTCCCCAAAAACTCTTAGGATGGTGAACAGTGTCTCTCATATTCCTGATCTTGAAGTATTTCCATCTTATATATCTAATCTTAAGGCAGGGAATGTAATCTTAAGGCAGGGGACAGATACATGTTTCCATGCTTTAATAAAAGCTGGAAAATGGCCCGTGATTTTTAACATAATAACACCAGAGTTGCAGTTTTACTGCTACAACAAAGCCAGCTCTGTGTTGGAGAGAAATGACTGCTCAGGGAGCTTTGTGTTAACTGTTTCTCCCTAACTTTTGTCATAAATTCATGCATTTTCAAGAGCATTTTAAACATTATTCTGACAATAAAAAGATACAACTATTATTTCACCCTGACATCCAGTGATATCATGTGCAGAAATAGTTCAAAGCTGTATGAGAGGAGGTTCAGACTGTACATCAGGAAGCATTTCTTTACCAAGAGGGTAGTCAAACACCCGAACAGGCATCACAGATAGGTGGTTGATGCCCCAAGCCCATAACTGTTTAAGAGGGATTTGAACAATGCCTTAATAACATGCTTTAACTTCTGGCCAGTCCTGAATTGGTCAGGCAGTTGGATTAGATGAACACTGTAGAGCCCTTCCATCTGAAATAGTCCATTCTATTCTTATTCTAGTCCAATCACACAAACTGGTGAAATTTGGCACTTGCTATTCTTTATAAACTGTATTTAAAGGTCATTAGAAGAATTTTTTTAGGTGAAACAAAATCAGCTAATTCAATGGCCCTCTTACCACCTGCAACATTAGTAACTTCATGAAATCTAAAACAGCTGAAAGCCCAATAAAGCAACTATTTCGAACAGGACCCTTCTAGAGCCCTGAATTGAAAATCCAAGATATACCTAAAGACCTTCAGGAGAAAGTCCTTTACACTGACACCTCACACTTTTGTCTATACAGTCCTTAACCTACAGTGCAACACCACAGACAGCTTGTGAAATGGTGCATTTTATCTATAGGAAATAATAGCTAACTATTTTCAGTGTTTTATCTGCAGTGCATTTATTCTTAAAAGGAAATAAAGCATTGCACACTGTATTTTCTTCTACCTTTTCAGAACTAATCTTTGTAGCTATTTGGGTTTTTCTCTTTAATTTTATAGGTTTTCCTATGTCTTCAGCACTTCTGAGTGACCTGAATTTTCTTTTTAGCCTACCACTGAAATGTGTGGTATCCAGCACAGATCGCACATTTTGAAAAATCCAACACAGATCACACATTTGGAAAGAAAGGCTATACCTATCTAAGTGTATGGACTGAGAAGAGGTAAAAAAAAATATAAGGCATCAGAACGTGCATCTGTCAAAGTTCTCATAAATGTTAAGGTTTTAAAAGCACACTGCATTTAGTAGCTAGCAATAGCAATAGTGGGAGACAGTTGTGGGAGAAAATTGTACATGAAAAGAAGAAAACACTGTGATCTTGTACTAAGCAGAAAATTAGTCTTGTCCTCCTGTTATTCTAGTAGGCTGCCAAAAAGCCTTAATTTATTTGGTTTATGTAAATGATATTTGATTATGCAAATGATAAACAGAAGTCTATTTTGGTAGGCATAAAGTCATTTCATGTTGCTCAAATGAATTTGCACATCAACCCCAACAGCAGCAACTGTACCTCCATTGTGCTACTGCTCTACTTAACACTTCAGAAGACATAAGTTCTGATGCATATTTTCATTGTGACGTCTAAATTTTGGGGTTTATTCTTTGAGGGATAAAACTTCTTTTGCCAAGACAGGCATTTCTGGAGCTAACCTGTCAGAAAAAAGACTTAGCTTATACATAGCGTCTTTTAATGAAGATAAATACTAAATGACAAAGATGATTTGCATTTCCACCTTAGGATACTGACAAAAATTACACTGGGTCTCCACTTCCTCTGACCAAAGGTTATGGCTTCTATGACCCCCAGGTACCCCGTACTCAGTATGGGCTTCTAAATTAACAGAAACCACTCGATGAGACGAATACCTTCCAAAAAAAGCATTTTAAGAAACACAGATTATGTTTCCCTCTGATACATTGTCTAGGAACAATTGTTATTGTGGCTAACTCAGCTGAACACAGTCTTCTTGGATATTTTCAAGGAGGTAAGATTCTACTCCTCATGCACTTCTGTGTCAGGATCATCTCTCTGTCAAACTAATGTTCTCAGAAAACTTTCCATGGCATTTCTTTCTGTAACTAGAGCATTGTTTTCATAAAGTGATTAATCTAAAATACTGATTTTAAAATTATTATTTAAAAGACATCACTGAAAAAAGAAAACCGCTGATGAGCTTGAGGAGTTAAAAAACAAAGGTAAGGGAGTTTTGATTGTAATGTGTTATGATCTTGAACTTGTTCTCTTGCTCTTGTTTCATGAAGATCTCATATGATAAATGTTTCTGAATCTTTGTGGGCAAGGGTTATGTTTGCCTTCTTGACTTGTGTGTATCTTCATGGAACAACTGCATCTCACCATTACCTTCAAGCTATCTTTGTTTCCAAGTACATTATACCCTGCTTAGAGCAATAGCCTTCTGCAGGTCTCTGATACATGGTTCTCACTATGCCTGCATTATGGAAAAACAGAAGCTTTCATTTTCACAGCTTTTTAAATTTCATTTTAAAATGGGGGCTTCTATATAGCAAGGGTGCATGCTGCCTTGTATGTAACTATCAAACAGATAAGTAGCACATGCCTCACAACCTGGTGAAAGAAGAAAACTAAACACATTCCAGAGCGAATGCTACTTTTCCAAGGAAAGGGATGAATAGCTTCCTTTTAATCATTTTTAGTTCCTTTCAAAAAAAAGAAGAGCAGGAGGGACTCTGCCCATACATCGGGTCCTGCAGGCTCCAACCAAGAGGTGGCGTTAAGGTGCAGTGGAATGTTCTCTTACCAAACCCCCATTTTTACCTCAAAACCTGGTACTGCTTTAGCAGTAGTATGCCTGATGCCCAGAGATACACGAAGCAGTTAAGGAAATGAAAAGTACAGAGCGGAATATCACGGAATTCAAAAGGCCAGTGCTCTGAGTTTGAACTGGAAAACTAAAGCAATTTATACCTCCAACAATCTTGCTTGAAGCAGGTATATCAGTGGGTTAGCTGCTAACTCTGCACGTTAGCATGTATCTATGCAAACATGAACAAAGTGCTAGATACAGCTATTAAGTTAGATACTAGATTAGATACTAGACGGTGTTATCTTAACCGTGATGACACATATTTTTGGCACATACATGCCTTCTCAGAACACCTTCATCATAAAAGAAGACAAGCATTTCCAAACTAAACAAAGAGACCCAGAGATATTTTCAAAAAAACCCCAAACTAACAAACAAACAAACAAACAAAACCCACCTCAAAACTCAAAAACCCAAAACACCAAAAATCCACAAACAAACAAAAAACTACTCACATTTAACACTGGTACTCAAACTCTTTGGTATAGAAGAATCAACAGCAGCTGGATTAACAAAAAGTAGGTTCAGTCCAATGAAACACTAACATCACAAATAGTCATATCAAAATGGGTTGAGATGAAACTGATCATCCTAAGGTGTTCAATTCCCTGTGGGAGTACAGTACCAGACTACATGATATTAGCATTTTAAATAATGCAGATCTGCAGACCATCAAATTTCCCTTCTGATGTATACTATTTTCTTCCTGTTTTCTATTATTGACTTTGCCAGTAGTCAGGTCTCAAAAGTTAGCACAGTTTAAATGTTGTCAAGTTAGTTGTTAAATCAGTTACAAGTACAACTGCAATGACATTAGCTGGGGACTTGACCCCTTGTCTTTATCTGTGTAAAACCAAAAAGTAAATGCCTCAGCAGTTCTTTTACTTTCTCAGTGTCAAATCTGGGTCTCTGTTTTGTGGCTTTCATCCACCTCTACATAGGTATAGAAATTAAAGCCAGTAGAGCTACAATTATTAACCTTAATTTTAATTTACAATTTAAGAAAAGCTGTATTAATTTCATAATGGCATCTACTGCTATGCAGAAAGTTTATATTTTGTGGATGAGTAGTATAGCTGCTATTAGGCAGGGGAAACTGCCAACTTATGCTCTAAGAGCATGGTTCAAGTTGTCTTGAGGCTCAAGGTCATCAGTTTTCATCATCTTTCTATCAAAAGGAGTTATTTGATTACACAATTACATAGGCAGTTTTGAACACCACATTTTCTGCTATTTGGTCATTGTAAAAGATTAAATGAATTAAGCTGCAAGGGATCAAGTGCTGTCACTCTACTGCTGCACAGTCTTCATTAAGTCATGTGTTCATACAGAAGATGGTAAGGATGCTAGTGGAGCTCTATGTCAGATTGCATATCCCTGTATATAACTCAGGTATATGAGGAAAGACTATTTTTGACTGTGGGGGGAAAAGCAATCACCTAGAAGCTCAATATTCCAGTTGCATTTGAAGGACACTGACTTAATTTCCATCTTTCACTTTTGTGATTTCCGTCAAATGTCGCAGCAAATTATAGTTTGTACAAGTGCTCCAAAGTTTCAGAAGTGGGGGCTCTCTACTGCCTGGAGTAAGGCTAAATAGGTTGTATTTTAAAAAGCAGCTGCATTCTAAAAAGATTGGAGAATATTTAGAAGGATACTGGACAAATATCCAGAATTACTAGATACTTTAGTCAACCCTGACCAGATTTTTCAGAGGCAAAAAATTCTGTAATCTCCTGTAAAGTAGTACAGAACATGTGGCAAATCAGCACTTTAGAGCATCAGGTAAGCACAGAAGAGAACCTTGACATCCTTGCATTATTGCAGGTTTTTATATGTATGCAAAAGTCAGCTCTACAAGGAAAACCTGTTTGAAGGATGAACACTATAATAAGTAAAACAAGTGTTTTAAGATTAAAGTTTCCTGCTCTATTACACTCCAAATCTGACTTTTGAGAACTGTAAGTTCAGATGGTGAAACATCTAAAAATTAGAAATTTTAACCACTGAACATTTTGATTAGTACCTACTGTGAGAAGTTCTTTCCAGACTGACTGAATTCTACTGCAGAGAATTAGGACTGACATTTGAGAAAAAGAAAATTGAAACCTGTTTTGGAACAAAGCACTTGTCTCCTCTTATGCTAAGAATATATTTTTGGTGTATTTTCTTCTGAGCTTCAGGAACGTAATAGACAAAAAGGTTGCAAAACATCTCTATTATTTTCCTTTTATTTTTTTGGCCTTTGTTCCCTCATTTAGACTTCACCAATTGAGAATAAAACAAATTCCAATTATATACAGCAGTCTTTGATGCTCTTATTTAGTCCTGATAGTTCTGTATATTTATAGGCAACACACTAGGATGTGAATTCTGCATCCTAAAGTTCAGTGTTTCTGTGACATTGGCCAGGCAAAAGCAAAAGTCACTTAAATACAAATGTATACAGCAGCAATCCAGCCTCCAGCTCCCAACATGAGTGCGATGGTCATGAACCGTAACATGGTGGAGGTCATGAAGCTTTCAAAGACTGGTTCTGGTACCATGATAAAAAGATGTGCTATATTTGAGCTATGTAATTTAAGATGAAGTATTTGGCACTGCAAATTGATAAAAGGATTGATCGCCTGGTGAAAAAAAAACCAACACAGCAGCAACCTCATTTATTGTCCAACGTCTATGTGTTATTATGAAGCTCCCTGCATGTGATCAGTGAATTGTTTGGTTAGAAAGCCCTGGTAGCCTGAGGGCTGGAAGTCCTGCAGTAACCTAATTACAGCTATGACCATTCAACTCCGTTGTTTCATCTGCACCTGAAGCACCAGGAAGTTTACACAACTTCAGACAACTGACAGGACATTTTTTTTTAATTCCAAATTCTCTTTCTAGCAGTTTTCAGCTAATTGAAGGAGGAGAGTATTTGAAGAGCCCTCAAGAACAGGACTACATGTGGTTAATGGAACTTCCCTCTAGGTTACTTAGGACTAATACTGTAGCTTTCTAAACATCAAAAGCTGTAACCTCACTGTTACTCTCCAATGGTTTCTCCCAATTAAACAAATGCTTGCCATAGCGTTCTCATTTTACCTTTTCTATTAGTCAACTGCCATATACACTTAAACAGAAGCTATAAATAAGATAACACAGGGGAATTAAACAATATTTCCCTTCCT
The DNA here is from genome assembly GCA_013399695.1 of Formicarius rufipectus. Classification (NCBI taxonomy): domain Eukaryota; kingdom Metazoa; phylum Chordata; class Aves; order Passeriformes; family Formicariidae; genus Formicarius; species Formicarius rufipectus. The sequence goes on from VXAU01005294.1 coordinate 1,362,745, forward strand.
GACACGAACTTGTCATTTTACAGAATGATTTGACTCCATAGACTTTACATCTTTCAGCAGTTAGGGTTACTTCTCCCAAGACTAGATTGCAGTTCCAATTGAGTGTTTCACATATCTAAGGTGCACTATGTTATGCCTCACTTTTAAACTCTCCTACTCCTGTTGAGTTGATGACAGGGAGAGGGAGGAAGGAGAAAGAAAGAAATTCAGAACCCAGACAAAAATAGGGGCAACCAACATACCCTTGACTGTGATTTATCTTTGACCTACATAGATATTGTTGCAATTAAAGACTATACACACCTTTGGCAGACATCAGTTTCTTGAAATGAGCAGCCATGTGATCTTGAATGATGTACTGGTTGGAGAGCTTACAGGAAGGTCCAGGAGAAAAAGCTGCAAGACAGAAAAAACTGAGTTCACTCAGTGGGGCAAGCAATGTTTCAGTTAATAATGGATCTGAAAACATTGTAATATTTATCCTCTTCCGCTTTCAATAAAATGAAGTCAATGCTCATACATTTATTTAAAAAAGTAAGAATAGCACAGAATGTAACAAGCAAAAGTGGTAAATTATTCTCAGTTTTCATGGTTTTGAATACCTGAGAATTAGAGCTTGCAATAAGCAATGTATGAGCCTTTGATATTGCTGAACTCTGGAGAATAACAGAAGAACTCACTGTTTAATATGTGATATAATAAAAGGCATTTACCATTTTAAAGATTTAATACTAGAGAGTATTGAATAATATTAGAGAAAATTAATACTACTATTAATGCTAGAGTGTATTATTAGAGAATATTACAAAGTACTTCTAAAAACTGCACGTTCATGTCTCACCTCTTTGGAAAACGGACTGGATACAGACAGAAACAGAAATAGGGCCAGAAAAGGAACCAGAATATGGAGCAGAAATGAGTTACAGACTGATCACAACACTCTTCTGACTCTCTAAATAGTAAGACTTCTCAGATTCAGAGGAATTTGCCTCTGACCTAAGTTCACTAACCCATGGAAAAAAGTCAAGCATATAAGCATTTACCTGTTTTCAAACAAAAATATTGTTTCTTTCTCAAATCCTCTCAATTCCTAAACAGACAGGATTTGTAGATGGAAAGTTGCTAGCACATAATATTAAAAAATCAACAAAATACTGGACATCAGAAACCTAACATGCCTTTGGCTTTCCATCCATAGACCCAGCATGACCCTTAGACTGAGATAATCAGCCCATCCAACCTATTCAGATTTTCTTCTCTGAGCCAACAAAGTAAATGAGTGTTACATTGTTCATGTCCCCAATGTACAATTTCATTTACTAACTCAGTTTCATAGTTTTTATTGTGTTTTGAAAGAAGAAAGACCTTGGATTGAGAGTTTGGGAATAAATCCTTCTAATCTCCATTTGGCTGCATGCTTGCTGTGTTGCTTTCCCTTATCTAAATCTCTTGCCTACCAAGTGAGCCAGTGCTACAAACTGTTTTTCACTGCCAATGAGTTTGACTGCATTCAATTTATTGTGTCATCTTTTGAAAAAGAACTAGAGGAAAGAACAGGATAGAACAACTGATGCTAGATTTGTTGCTTTATTTAGTACTATATTAGTAACTCTAAGCCTGCCAGAAAGGCACTGACATGAAGACTTGATTTCTACAGCTTGTCCAGGAGCAGCAGCACATCCCAATGTGACCAGTTGCAGAAAGGTGCTGTTACTTCAGCTCCAGGACCATCCATTGGATGGCTCATCAAACACATAGGAACATCCAGAGTGCTGACACCATGACACAAGCAGGTGCAGAGACATCTACAGAAATAATGACTCTATGTTTGTTACAAAGCAACGGAGAAGTTGGTGCAGTATTATGACCAAACTGCATTTACCTCTTGTTTCAATTAAACTGAGCATGAGTGGTACAGGTACCACAATGGAATTCAATACTTTAAGCAGACAAATACAAAGTTCACAAACTTTCTAATCATGGCCATTTACCATATGTCCGACTTCATTCAGGGAAAACATCCACGGATGTCAAAACCATACTAAAGATATAAAGTAGTCAAAATCAGTACTATCCTGTTTCAAAGCTTTTATGTGCTTGATACCAGCAGTTGTTCACTCTCAAACTTCTAAAACTTGAATTTTTTTATCATTAATTTTGCCAGTTGTGTTGTAACCTCCCGCTGGCAAAAGCAACTGAAACAAGCTCTTAAGTAATATACAGAGCCATGCCTTGCTGACGTAAAGTGGGGCAGCTCTCTGAATTCCAGGAATGCCCTAAATCACGGCAGCTAGAGGCTCTTGTCACAAAGGGAAAGAAAACAGTATTTTGGTAAATGCCCCAAATCTTTCCCTGACTGGCAGTGACAAGCTGATTTAAATATATGCAGTGAAAAAGACAGCATGACAGAAGAACAAAGTGATAATCTAAACAATATCCAAAGATTAAAAAGGGATGGAAAATCCATTTATAAAAAGAACATTCTTCTCAAAATGAATAACTGCCCCAAATTTGAAATGCTAAAGATATACAAAGCACTAGTAGTTTAATCTAATTTTTGTCTTTCATAAAATCTAACCCATCCTGTGTCCAGAAAATTACTAACATTGTGCAATACACAGCATTGTGGTTATTCCTATGTAATGGGGAAAAAAATTCTTGTACTTGCCAGAGACTTTCTGTTGAACTTTGGCAAGTCATTTTGTATTCTCGTGTCTCAATCTCTCTGAAAAGAGAATTTTTCATGAAAAAACACATCTCTTTCTCAAATAAAAAGCTTTAAGAATAAAAACAATTAAATGGGGAGACTTAAGGGTTGCCTGACAAAGTATCTCCCACTGTTAGAGAGTGTGATCTTATTTGAGCTCACTGGAAAGTTCATACTTCTAAACAGACTTTTCTTATGTTTTCCTTGAGTAACTTCAAACTGAGGGAAATAGAAATCTTCTGGGAATTTTAAGTAGTGTTGTTATGACGCTCTGTTGATGGTACAAACACACCAGGTCAAATTGAAACAGCCCTTTTGTGTGCTGTAAAGACAAGCAATGTTCTTAAGTCCATGTCTCAACCAAATCCAAGCTCTGTATTTTCTGCTGCCTTACAAAGATCTCATTTACCTGCAGCATTCAGCAAAACGTTTGATCCAAGTTTTCAACATTTCAGAGTTAAAACATTTTCTATATACAAGCACAGTTCTAGGTACAGAATGTTGTCAGCTTTTGAAAATCTTTCCAAACTCTGAGGACTAGTGTTCTTTCAAGATATTTACATCTTGCTTCTACATATGAGGAAAGATTTCCAGGAAATCAAGATCCAAGAAGGAGCAATTAAGAACAGTGACAACTCTCTCAATAGTAACTCTTTTTTATTTCCTACTTTGTAACAGCTTTCCTACCAATTTATTATAGTCTTGAATGTGTAGTTTTATGGTGACTAATTCACCTAGTTTCCAGTGATTGAACTGCAACAGATTGCTTTTGCAGATCATGTCTGGAAAATAGATCATGTGTAGAGGTATAATGCCATATCATAAATCCAGTTGTAGCAGTATTAAAGTTTGACTAATCCACAATGACAGTGATAAAGCATGTCTTTTCCATGTAGCTCAAAAACAAAAATACACTTTTGAAAAACACAAGAGGTGACTTAGTTCCTCACCAGACTGCTGATTCAAAGCCACTACTTTTTGCCTCTTATAGGAGTAAAAGCCTGTTCTCACTCCCTTGCCAGTTATTTTACTCTTTAAAAGACCAGTATAACTGCAGTGGTGCTCTACTGCAAGTAGTTTATACCAGTCCTAACTGCTAATTCCTACGGGTGGAAATTTTATAACCTGGAAACAAAGCTGTATGTACTTATAATGAGCAAATAAAAAATTGTTCAGTGATACTGAAGCATCAAAAGCTCAGAAATACCGAATTTTTATCTACCCTTCACAGTACTGGCAAGTGGGAACCATCTCTACAAATTGTTGGCTTTTGCCTATTGTAAACTGGCTTTGTAAGGAAAGAGCTGTCTTGTATATTAGCAAGATATTAGCAATTAGCTAATAGCTAAGACATTAGCAATTATCATTAGCAGTAATTCACAGTTATGGTCCTGCATCTGTTTGTGTCTGGCTACTTCCTCATCTTGTATTTAGACCTTAGATATGGAGCGGAGACAAACCACCTCTTTGCTCTGTGTTGTCTCATGCTTAACAGGGTAGAACACCTGTCCCCAGTGCTTGTTTCAATGCAGACAATACAGTAACCACTGTGACAGTCCCTCAGCAGAGTGACCCAGTCAGTGGCTGACAAACCCTTTGCAACTCCCCTTCCTTCACTTCAGTTGCATAGTCATCTTGAGCTGCTCTAAGTTGTTAAGTATTTCTGCCTTTTTTTTTCCAGCTACAGGAAGCACTGGCAGGTGTTGAGCTTTGGCTTATGCTCCGAGTGTCTAACAGAGGTGTCTCTGCTCTGGTTCCCATCAGAAAATACATATGTATCACTTTTAGAGGAAACCAGCATGGCAGGCTGATGAGGTGAGGACGCAGTCCTTGTCCCTTGGTCCTTTGGCATTCTCTTGAAAAGGTGGTAAGAGGAGGATGGTAGGACAAAACCCTGTGGGCTCTGAAATGCAGAGATTCCTATTTGCAGAGGGTGAAATGTCTGATTGCAGCTTGCCTTCACCAAGGGACAGATAAAGGCCAAAAAGGCCAAAAATGGTGGGTGGTGATGCTGGTGTAGCATTCAGTCAAGGACTGAAACTAGATGGACCTGGAGAAGGTATATAGGAATAGTATTTCTGAGAAGGAAAGTTTCAGGCAGAACATCTTTCCAGCACTTCTGCAGGTGCTTGGCAAAGATCCTGGCTGCTTGGATAAATTAAGAAAGGAAATATTTTGTAATAGCAGATATTAGAAAGACTTATCTACTCTACATAGTTTCAAAAATAAAATAATGATCAAGATGTTATTCCAAAACTGGAGCATTTAGTCACCTTTTAAGTCACAATTTGAATACTTACGGCTACTTTTGAGACTCATGTGTCCTCTGAAAGGTCCCATCAATGAGTAGGTAGGCACCATGACTATCTGGGACCCTTGGTAGGGAAGGAAAATGTATTGGTTATATATATTAATGAAAGCATCGTCCCATGGGGATTACAGAACAGTCATCTCCTGGCCAGAATGCCATACTACAACTGATAAAGGTATGAAAAGGCTGGCACTTTCAAGTTTACTTTCCCTGCCAGATTGCTTCTGTTTGTTTTAATCCCTACCAATCAGTGGGACCCTTTTGACCAGATACTTTGAGAGAAAATTCTCTGTTACAACAGCATTAACCGGGCAATTTTCTACAGGCCACAAAAATGAGCCATGGCACTGTGCAAAGGTCACATATTTTGCAATCTGAAAGATCATCTCTGCTAAAAGAAGGAGCAGGTCAGTATGTTGCTGTGCTGCTTATGCCCAAGGGAAGCAGTGGAGAAAAAAAGCACAGCGTTGAATATTTTCTGAAGATACTCCACAAAATAGTATAGGCTCACATCACAGTAGCCAAACCTAGCAAAGCTGGACCCAAAACAGCAAAGAAAGCAAACAAGCACCCTCTCATTTCAATTTAAGGCCAAGTTTCAAGACAAATTCCAAATACACATAATTTCACCTATTTTATGAAGGTACCACTGCTGATAGATGAAATCATCTCAGATGAGTAACAGGAGGAATTTTACAGCTAACAGGTAAAATTTAATGGCTGAAAGAGCCAAGTCTTAATTTCTAAAGCCACATAGGTTCACACCAGTCAAACAGACACAGATTCATAGGAAATCCAGATAATTTCAGTCCTACCTATCTCGGGTGGTATGGTTCTCAACACAATCATATTCCTAACTCCCACTAAAATCAAGGAGAAGCTGGTACCTTGATTTGCAAGTCTGATTATGGAGACTAAACTTCAGTCCTCATTTTTAACTTACTGAACTTAGTGAAATAATTCATCTATATGCAAAAGTTCCAGCAATAATTTGAACTATAATTTAAATAGACTTTCTTCAGTTTAAAAACTTGTTCTGATTCATCTTAAACCTACTCCTGGCTAATATGAAGCAAGTCTGTCACCACTGCAATGTGCATGCATTATCTTCACCAGATAAATCTTACCACTTTAAACACACACTTTGAAGTCCATGTTTCTTAAGCAAATAAATCAACCAGCATACAGGAACCTAGAGTTCAGAAGCTTTACTCCAAAAGGTTCTCCAGCAGCAGAAGTTGTTTAATTGTGAGCTTAGATTTGCATTGTAAAGGAAACATCTCCTTAGAGATGATCTTGGATGTCAATGGACGCAGCAAGTGCCATCAGAACTAGAAAAATCAATACAATTCTTCCTTTGGTTTCAAGGTAATGTTGCAATCTGGGAGAGGCATCAGGAGTGTTTGACTCTCAAAACAATTAAACCTTTGCTTTTGTTCTCATACATATCTTTCAGAATAACTTTTGGTTTCAAAGTCACTGCTGCAAGTTCACAGACCATGTGTTTGTACCTATAACCAAAACCTAAGAAAAGAGCCTTCAGAAAGTGATTAGAGGTTTTGGATCTTTATTTGGTGATGCCTGAAAAAGAGGCTGTTTTTTTTCAGAGTACACTTCCTACTGGTTCTGAAATTTAGGCCTCACCACTGGGAGCTTAGTTTTTGGCAAAATCACCTGTCTGGGATAGCCTTCTTAAAGATAAAAGGATGCAGACAACAGAGAGCATGATAATAGTGTTCTGAGAAAACAGAATCTGGAGAGATTATGAGCAGTGCTTTGCGATTTTTTGTTTTGTTGTTTTACTTTTTTAAACCAGATTCTGCCACGTTAGACTTAAAATAAAAATGATATGAAATAAATGGGAGCTCAGTAAATTTTATTGTTTTTCTTCTGTGCTCATATTCCTAATTGTCATGGGCCCTTAAGTTAATAAAATCAACAAAAAGGTCAGCTTTTTTTTTTATTTCTAAATTGTTTTTTGAAAACATCCTTCTGTAGTCACAACAGGATATGGGCAAAGGAAGTTACTGCTCACAAATCCAAGGTAACACATCAAAACATTTGGCTTTTTTTAAAATGTTATTAATTTAGATATATTCCTTAAACACTTTTAGTCATGTTTTGGAAAATAGTGGAACTTAGTCATAGCTTCATATACACTAGCTAAAGAATTCCAGAATCACAGAATATGCTGAGTTGGAAGGGACCCACAAGGATCATCAAGTCCAGCCCTTAGCCCTGCACAGGACCCTCCCCAAGAGTCACACCATGTGCCTGAGAGCACTGTCCAAAGGCTTCTTGAACTCTGTCAGGTTTGGTGCTGTGACCACTGCCCTGGGGAGCCTGTTCAGAGCCCAGTCACACTCTAGGGGAAGAACCTTTTCCTAATATGCAACATAAACCTCCCCTGACACTACCTCAGGCCATTCCCTTGGGCTCTGTCCCTGGTCACCAGAGAGAATTTAAAAATTTAAAGATGTAAAAGAAAGCTCATCTAGCTACATCACACTCTATATTATTACTAATAAATTTGATTCTTTAATTCATTTTGAAATATAAATTATCTCTGGCTTAATCTTTACTTCTTTTAGCTTTTTTTTCTCATGTCAAACATCTGTGAAAAGTATGACAGACAAAAGGATATTACATTGAAAAGAGCTCTTAATCATGTGCGACTTTAGAACAGAGAGTAATTCTTTATCTTCTTGTGTCCAGTCCTACCATTTTAGCTCAACAATTTCCCCACTATGATTTGAAGTAGAAAAACATCAGTGGGAAACTGCTCTGAGTGAGGACAGATAAAATGGAATGAGCATGCATCAAAAGTTGTAATGATTTGAGCAAAATACATTTAATTTAATAAGTGTGTGTTATGTGTAATATTTGACGCAGGCACTAAACAGTTGTTATGATGGAACAAAGTCACAATAATGGCAGATCTTCAATTAACTAGTCCCTTACAGGAGCATTTACAGCAGTTGACTCATGCAATAATGTTGCTGCTGTTGTGTGAACTCTGGTGACTTCCTGAAGTCTCGATCAGATCACTCTCCCAGGCTCTGTACAAATACTCAGGCACTCATTAACAGATCCAAAACGTTTACAACTGAATTTTGCAAACCAGATAAATAGCAGTTGGGGGAAAAAAAAACAAAACAAAACAAAAACCAAACCAAACCAAACCAAACCAAAAACCAACCAACCAACAAAAAAAAACCAAACAAAAGAAAACACAATAAAAAAACAAACCACAAACACACACAAATACAAAACCCCTTCTTCACTTTGGAGGTTGAAAAAGGTTGTTTTGTTTATTGTAACAAGAGGAAAAGATTTAATGGGAGAGAAATGAAATTTAATTTTCTGATTTTGAGACCAGTACCTATACCTCATAACATCTACTTTCATTTTAACAAAATACCTAACATGCAGAATTTTCATTCTAAGGAGAAGAAACACTGCCTAGTTTCTGTATCTGCAACCATGTTTGACTTACAGAGCTCTACAGCCTATTGTGTTCAAGTTATGATGATTCATCGGAGTGGTCCAATACCACACACAGAGGCAGAGCATATGAGAGGTGATGCCACCAGCACTATAGTCCAGTTAACTTCAAGACCAGGCCTTGAATGATGAACACCCTTTTCCAGAGCAAAGTGTCTGAAAGTGAAACAAGGGCACTGTCTGATGGAGCTCCTGAATGAGAAAGGTACAGTTATTTGGCAAGTTGCAAGTTAAAGTCCTGAGGGCTCTACACAAACTTTAGAAAAGCATTAGAACTACCGCCCAAATTACTCAGTATCTATTCAGATGCTGTAATTTTTGCCTTTTCTTAGAATGAAAACAAGTAGTACACAGCCCTTGAAGGAATGGGGTTAATTTTTTGTGAAGCTTTTAATTTGAGCCACAGTAGACTGAGAGACAGCAGACAGACAGTTTCTGCATCACCTCTGCTTAAACTTGGATATAGCAACAGAAGCTTTGGTGTGTTTCAGGGTAATTTCAGAATGGAGGAACCTCCTTAATCCCTCATGATTCATGACCACCTCTGCTAAACCTGTGTAAGACACGGAAGGAAATTGTATAAATTGAATATATGTACTATATATTCAGTGGTACACCAACTATAAATTAAGCCTTGATATTTGCAGTTATTAAGTGAGAGAATAAGCCCCAGATATAGCAGGGGCACATTTCTATTTAATTATGTATTTTGTCGTCAAGGTACTCTCTTCAGTTTCTGCGTATTTTCTGTATTTCTATAACACCTGAATCTGTCTCCCTATGGAAATGCTGCAGCAATAACTTTCACTTGTGGCAAACTGCTTTAATTTCACTGGATTATAATAAATCAATTCAGTTGGTTAGTGTTACACTTTGGTATTTTACATCAATGCACAGTTCCTTTAACAGGAGACTCAGTCTGTAATGTATATGGAAGAAAAATCATGTCTTATAGCAGACAGATACTAAAATGCTTCACAGGGAATTGTACCTATTGAAGATAAACCACAGCACGCCTAAAAAGGTGACAGTAAAGTGCTGAATGGAAGTTAGAGAGATGCATGTTCACAATTTAACTAATAACAATGCACAGTTAGAATCTGATATTACTATTGGCATTCACAGAAAACATAAGACAAACTCTTTCTGAATATTTTGAATGATGTACAATGAAATATATTAGAGCATACAGCTAAGCAGTTGCTGCTGTGAGAGGATCATCTTCTAAAAGTAGGGTGTTTGATTCTGTAGCTTTGTACTTGCCTCCAGCAAGCTGCTGAGCAGAATGAGCTTCAACATTTGAGGCATTTGTGTGCTGAAAGATTTGGATCTCAGTATAGAAGTTAGTGACAAGGGCAGTTTTAAAGAAGGTTCCAATGTCAGTCTAGTCTTCTGTGCTATTATTCACTATTGACAAAATATCCTCTTTCACAGAGTCATACCTCAGGATTTATCACCACGTATTATAGTAGGTTAAAAATTGACCTCACATGAGGCTGTTTCCACTGATGGGAATGTGGAAAATTTAGAATCATTCTGAAAGAGAAACAGATTTTATCATACATATTAAGCAATGGAATTTATGCTTGAAAGAAGCGTTTCTATTGATAAAGTAAGTTAAGGTAAAAAGGAGTGGACCTTCATCCACAGGAATACAGAACTACAGTGTATAAGATATGCATATGGCATTTGATGTTAAGACCTCTGTAGTAGATTTGCATTATTTGTCAGCATCCTAAAATCCACATTAATTTCCCAGTGGACTGGAATCATTTTAGGTCTGTATCTCAATTACCTGCAGAAGCCTGAATCCCTTGTCACGCATCAGATATGGCAGCGGTACTTGCAAACCTAATCCAGAACATAAAAACAAACCCAACTTGACTATTGTTTGTGCAGTATTTTAAACCTGGGAAAAAAATTCCAGAAAAACAGGATTTTTGTGAGCATTATTTTCGGCTTGTCAAAACAGAAATATTTTGCAGCAAAGAACACGGTTTTGCTGAAATTCAAGACCTGTAAGGAATCCTGCCAGCTGCAGGAAAGCAGAGGACTCATGGCTCCAAAGCAATCACACCATATGGTCTCCTCTCTGTTGGCCAGTCCAACACCTGCTGTTTCCAGGCCCATGAGCTTTGTGGAAGCACCAGGGCTGTCCTCTCACTCTTGTGAACCCAAAAGCTGCCATATCTCATTTGGCCTTTCCTTTGAGGAGCAAGAAACCTGAGACCTTTGAGAACTCATCTTATTCCCAATCTTGAAGCCCTGGGAGACATCCTCACCCCCTCCCCCTACCCAGGTTTCTCAGAACTCACTCCAGCAGAGATAACTAAAAAATGTTAATGCCCTGGGATTGGGGAACAAACAGGACAGAGTCTCCAGATTCTATTAATTAAAAAAAAAAAAAGAAAGAAAAAAAAAAGAAAAAAAAAAAGAAAAAAAAAAGAAAAAAAAAAAAAGAAAATTCAATGTAAAGGCACGTAAAGAGGGATTCTAAGATACATTCTAACAAAGCACCATTTATTTTCCTTAATTTTGGACCTTCCTGTGGAACAGTTCAGCCACTCAACTGCCTCTACTAAAGCTTATCTTACCTTGCATGGGATGAACAATGATATTTGTATTTTGTGCAGTCTAATTATCTGATACCTTCAACAACATGATTAACTATTAAGAGAGGAGGCAAATTAAGCAACTATTACAGTTACATAAGAGATACCCTAGAGAGCCCCTATGAAGATCTATATGAACCCAAACCCAGGCCATCCTGCAACTGATCAGTAGGATCCAATTTTAGCAGTGTACTTGTCAGCTGCAAGGCCCCCTCAACAGAGCTAAGACACTCCTTTTCAAATGCCTTTGCTGTCACTGGGTGGTATCCACTTGCAGCTACAGAGAAAACATGGAGAAGCAATGAGAGACAGATGAAAGCAAGAAAGATCAAGGCAGTCTTTCATTAAATTTCTTTGATGTAAAAGGGAGATGTTACAGTTTGGGTATGTATACAGGCAGAAAAAATAGAACAGAAGACAAATAATAAGAAAATCATAAAATCATGTAGAAAAATTATGACTCTGCTCTTTATTCAGTATCTCCTGTCATTAACAAAATAGAACATGGCTTAACTAGTGGAGTCATTTAGAAGGCTGTCTTTCTTTTTATAAGAACTCAAACATTTTCACTCCTGCACATCATTTCTGGGTAGCTGTATACAGATCAATTATTTCTTCTCATCCAGGACAAATTCATAATTTCCTAGTAACACTTTCAAGATTCTGAAATAAACAGGATGAGCACCATAATTATATCAGGCTTTTTCTCTCAATTAAACAGCTGAGGGCTGCTCAAGTACTGATTAGCCTATACTCTTCCCTGCAGGATAAGAATCATTCTTATTGGGCTTCTCATGGGCCAGAGCTCATCTGCAAATTGTTATAATTTACACGGTATCCAAATGAAAGAACTTAACAGCAAGGAGTCTATTCATTAATATATAAACTATAGTTGATGAAGAACAAATTACATAATTGCTTAAGAAAGTAACTGAACTACCTCTTAAGTATGAAGCCATGCTGTGGAAGCTCATGGATTTCAGTGGGCAACACAGTAAAGTGCTTATTTTAATAAAGGCAGGAACTCGTTTTTGTGCTTCTAAAATAAGCACACTGTAAGTGAAGCACTTCACATTTATCAACAAGAAATACGGCCCCATCCTGGGCAGGTAAAAGCAAGCTATAAATAAATTTATGCTGTCTCTGTTGATGGATATGAACCTGCTACTGGAACTTCAGTTATTTTAGATTCATTTGAAAATTCAAGCCCTAAAACCACTCCTACCTGCCCCATTCCTTCCAAAAACCTTCCCTTTAGCAGAGAGAACACTGACTTTAGCAGGATGGGTGCAGTACAGTCTCTCCCTTCTACCAATGCCCAAGAATCACCTTGGACATGGTCTACACCTCAGAGTATCCCTTTCTCTACCAACTGGGAGGTTTGTGGCAGCATCCAGCCAAGGATGTGCAGCCTACTCTATCACAGTATGGTCTGCTCTCCCCCAGAGCAAGTAAATGTTTTCTCTCTATTTCTTGTGAAGAAGGTCGAGTGCTGAGGTGGTGGAAATTTCCTTGAGCTTCAAATTGCTATGAAGGGTTCTGCTGCTGTGACTCTGCAGCAATGCATTGTCAGACTTTGCAAATATATTTATAATAAGTGCCTAACTTTGAGCATCAAAGACCACGATTTTCCCCTTCCAATCTGTCTTGTCTAGTTAAACCAGAGGTTTAAAGTTTCTCAGGGCACTAGTAGTCCTTCACTCTGTGCAGACATGTGCCTCACAAAATGAGTCTTCATCCACCACATTTAGCACTAGCACAGCACAGCCAGCAAGTCACGAGAAACCATCTAAATACACATAAGCATTGAAACATGAGATGGGCCCTGTTGGAAAACTCTGAGGTTTATGTGTCCTCCACACTGGTCAGCCAAAGATTGAAGATCATTTTTCCCCAACGGGCTGAGAAATGAAAAAGGGAGGAGGGAGACTGTAAAGTATTGTGTTCTTGTCCTTTTACACTTTCTCAGGCATCTACTTATGGCCAGTACTGGAGACATATTTGACTAAATGAACTTCCAGTTAGACGCAGAACAGCACTGGTAAAGTGTTTTGACACTACACAGTCTTCTTATAAATGATATTATATACCATATAAATTAGAAAAAAAACTATTCAGACTCAGTTTCTTCTGACAGCATAGCTTGGCTGATAGTTCATCTCCATTGTTTTTGAGCAACATATAGCCTCTGGCTGCACCAGGGCCACTGACCTACAAAGAGAACAAACCACAACTCTACCAGTCTTGCACATTTTGTTCACTATTTGATCTCCTCTTGCCTATAAAGTCTGAAACTGGAATTAATGCCTAGTGGGGAAAAAAAAAAAAAAAAAAGAACAGAGCAAATGCACTATTAATTAACAGGCCTTCACACAACATATTCTATTAATTTTATCCTACGGCTTAGATGCCAAGGAATGGCAGGACATTGTGTGAATGACATTAATTTAAAATTAAAAATGTACCTTTAAAAATATCAAATCAAAATGATGAAAGAGAACACTGAAAAGAATATTTAACCTGAGCAGCTGGTAATTGCTGTCTCTTCTCCCTTGAGTTTTAGATGTTTTTTCCTTTACTTGACTGGATTTCCACTGCTCATGCACATGGCTTTGACTTTTTCTACATGACATGACATTGGATGTTATTGCCTGACAAAGCAGGACATTTTGAAACCAACTTCTGTTCTATACAGTGAGGAATTACTGAATTTCCCCTCTTTTTGTCAGGTATAATGCACTGTCAGATATAACAAGTGTTCAGAACAGTTGCTGAAACTACAATGTCACATGAATGAACTCTGTGAATAAGTTATCATTTATTTGTTAGGACTTTGACAAGAAAATAATTTCATCCCATTAAATTGTCATGCTATTTCCTTTTATACTATTATTTCTATTTTCATTTTCCAACCCACAGAACTGTAAACCATCACTGATGTGCCATGTGGTAGGTCAAAGGTGACCATCTTGAACATAGGATCTTCACAAGGAACTACAGTTCACATTTGAAACCTGCTGGCTCACAGCAGTTAGCTACAAGTTTCCACAGTTCACAAAGGTAATACAGCCTCTTCCTGCAGCAGCTGCACCAGAGAGAAATAACAGACTGATGGTTGAAGAGGAGAAAAAAAAAATGGGGAACTTCTTTATGTCATGTCAGGGGCATGCTGTGCACTTGGCAGGGCTGCCAGGAAGTTTTACTGCAGCACCTTTGGCACTGGGGAGGTATAATCAGTGTCAGATGTCACAAAGCGAAGTCATGATCAGCCACAACTGTGGCCACAACAGTGACATGGGAAAGAGAAGCACTGGATGAGAGCAAATTGGAAATTTCTCCAGAGTAGGCAAAAAGCTCCCGGTGGCCAAAAGCCAATAAAACAGCTCTGCTCCATCTAGTCATAAAGCCTCTAGCATAAGGATAGCAGGAACACTGATGTGTCTGTTCCTAAATGCCAAAAAGAAAAACCCCATATGAGGATGTATGAAGTGCAATTCAGGGGATAACTACAGAGCCAGTGTAAGTCCCTGAAGATATGAACACTGCTCAAGAAGCTGAGCTTTCTGTAACTTTTTAGTGATATATGGCAATAAAATAGTTTTTCTTTTGTATCAGAACTGCAGTCCATCTAGTTCAGCACCCTGCCACGAGGATACTGCCTTCTGCAAGTTTAGACATATACCTCAATCTGTTCTTGTCTTCATATTACATCTTCTAACACCCAGAAGCTACCTCCTAAATAAAGGAAGAGATTTATTATTCTTCTCAGTAAATCTATTAGAATTTGTTACAGATTAGTGGATAGACCAGTTTGTGTCACCTCCAAACCTGATTAAAAGGATGAGAAACAAGATTTTTGAATTTACCAACACTTTTTAGTATTAGCAAACACTTCAGCAGTTGCCTTGAAAGCATTTCCATTCCTCTAAATTGGCAAGTAATACCAACTCAACATTTTCAAATTTCCCAAATACTCCTATGAACAGCATAGTGTGACACTTCAACTAATGAGGGCAAGTTAACAACTTCAAAGTTTTAAATTAAAGACCTAAAGACAGCCACTGATTTCTAAATGTCCTGAAATAAAATTAAACCCACAATTTACAGTGAAATTCTCTAAAGTTACACTGTCACAGTTAATGTGACATTGGAGGACAGGGAAAAATATGCTGTCAGATATTAATGATAAACTTAGCCAAGGCTGAGACCAGCAACATTTTGGGAGAATTAAGAGTGGTAAAGTTACCATATATTTATGAGATTTTGGCTTGACTAATCAAATATTGCAGGATAAAAAGAATGATATTATAGTGCTTCTTTCCTAAGTGACAAGCAAAAAAGCTTTCAGCAGGAATTCACTTACCATGCAGAATAGGCCCAAACAGTTGTAAATAACTAAAAGAATCAAGACTTTCTCATTAACTTAATGGATCAGGTTGCTAGCATCAGTCAGATCTTGAAGTCTTTATTTAGCTACCTGCACCTGTATACTCCCTACCATGTCCTAACAAAGACCTTTGGTCTCCACATTTTTGGGAACAGACAGCTACTTGTGTATGAGTGAGCATGTTTCTATAACTTCAGCTACATAACTGTTTCTTTGATTTAGGTGAGAACTCCTTTATTTTGTTGCAAGTTCTTAATATTTTCATGTTGCGTTAGTCAAGAAAACATCAGGACACCTTTTGGCATGTTTTAATTTCTTTGTAATTCACTAAAAAAAAGGGGTGGGGGAAACCCCTGCAAAATCTGTTTACCATTTTTATCCTTTACAAAACTGACCCAATAAAACACTTAGCAAATGTGTAATGATTGTAATGGGCAAGCACATTTTACTTGTGATTTTCAATCACTGTTGTACATTTGGCTCCAGCTCCAACCCCCATGAAAATCCAGTGATGTTGACATTGACCTCAGTAAGGTCACAATTTGATCCTCTAGAAGCTCATAGGTGTTTTCAGGAAGAAGGTGTGAAGCAATATGGGCAGCTATGTGTATGTTTGTGTAGCAACAGAGAGGCCACACCTCTGTCTTGTATTCAGAAACTATGTACTCAACTAGTTTCTTCAAATAACATCAGAGCTTGGCTGAAAGAGACTTCGTTGACTGCTAAGGACATCATAAAATGAACTGTCCAAAAAGTGTAGCAGTACTCAGCTATTGCAATCTAATTTTCCACTTTGTGAACAAAAGCTCTACTTTCTCCACTATGTATCTTCAGATGCATAAATATTTGCAACAGAGTAGTACCGAAGCTACTGCAGCAAAATCTTGGCAGGCCTCATCATGGAAACTCAGCTCTTCTTTTCAGTACATTACCTAGAGTGAAGTGGGGCAGTTTTCTGATTTTTATTTGCTCTTTCTTGTCTTCTCAAATGGTGCAAGACACAGCTTAGATCAGAACTCTAGCAGAGCATTCAGTAGGAGAAAACAACATTGTTTAAAACTACAGCACCATGAAGCTAACAGGCTTTACTGACACAGGAGGTTTTTTATTATTATTATTATTATTTTCATTGTGCAAGCCAGAGCATTCCTGTTACAAGGGAAAATTAGTTAACAGAGCAAGATCATACAGCATAGTAGGGGAGCCCTGCTGTTAGTGGCAGAAAGAACGTCAGAACTGAAAGGAGGAGGTATTAAATGCAATTCCCTGCTGCTCGCTCTCTTAAGGCACTGGCAGCTCTCCACTGGAGGCCTGCTAGCTGCAAAGTTTGCCCTAAGAGACCTTCTCCACCGCAAAGCCATAAGCACCAGCAACACACCAGACTATAAAGCTCTTATTAAATTTAAGCACAGTCCTAGAAGGCTTAAGCGAAGGATGATCCTCAGGTCTGGTGTTCTAAGCAGTGCTTTGCAGGATTTCACAGACTCGTGGAGCAGCTGAGGCAGGAAAGGACCTCTGGAGGTCATCTGGTCCTACCCCCTGCTCTGGGAAGGTCACCCAGAGGGCTCTGGAATCTCACCTAGGATGGACAATCCTCCGAGAAACCTGTGCCTGCGCTCTGTGTCATCACAGGAGAAAGGCATTCCCAATGTTCTCCCCTGAGTCTCAGGGTGTGCCCGTGGCCTCTGGTCCTGTCACTGGGCACCGCCGAGGCGAGTTGGGCGCTCGGACCCCGCGCTGCCTTCCCCGCAGCCTCAGCGACCCCTCCCGCCCCCTCCCTGCCCGCGGCTGCCGCGTTACCTCGCAGAAGGACCGAGGGAGCGACGGAAGGGCCCGCCGAGGTCCGCAACCCCGCACAGCAGCCCCCTCCGTCCCGCGGGGACCTGCCTGGACACCGCGGCCGCCAGGGGAGGAGCCCCGCTGTCGGGCCGGGCCGGGCGGGGATCTGCTGCCCTTGTCCTGCTCCGGGCGTGCCCGCCACGCCCGCTGCCCCGCAGCCACCCGTCCGTCCGTCCGTCCATCCATCCATCCATCCATCCATCCATCCATCCATCCATCCATCCATCCATCCATCCATCCATCCATCGTCTCCCCTTCCCCTCGGGGTCCTTCCCGAGGCCGCCCTGCCCCCACAACAGCGGCATTCGCGGGGTCGCTTCGGAAGCGCTTTAGGCGGCTGCTATTTATAGCTCCGCCGTGCTATTTTTAGATTTCGAGAGCAGGTCTCGGCAGCAAAGGCTGGCGAATCGTGTGCGGCTGAGAGCCGGCGCATCACCCCCAGCGCATCACCGCCAGCGCCCAGACACACGGGCGGGCAGCCAAGGCACAGAGGTAGAGGCTGTTCGGCTCGGCAGACTGAACACATATCGGGTCAGGCTCAGAGGGGCACCTGCTCCACGGCGCTGGGGTGGGAGAAAGGCTGAATCGACCAGAAGGGCAGTATTGGCAGTCAGCGGGTCGTGCGACTGCTGTGCCTTGGTGGTCTTCCAAACTGGGTGTCTCTTTGAAGGTGTCACTGAAAAAATAAGATCTGGGAAGCAGGAATGTTTGCCACAAATTTGATGTTTACAGTGATTTTGGATGGGTAAAGAGCTGACAGAAAAACATATTTCCGTGCTGTCAGTAAGAGGCTATTGATTGAGATGAACACTTGAAATGCATGTATCTGTCATAAAAGTGCTTAGTTGTCAATATTCAGCCTTCAACACTGTCTTAGAGACAGGCATTATTGTGGGAGTTCATTACCTTTTTAGAGAATGTGTATTCACGCTGAAGGGTATGTCCTCTCTTTCCTTGGTACGTTAAATTCACATTAAACTTAAAGAGAGCCACGTGTGTGTAACGAACCACAATCTAGCCCAGGGCACACACATTCTATCACCAGCATCTGTTATCTGCTTTAAGTGACCAGAGAAAAAAATTGGACTTCCTGTGAGCACTACTCTGATATTTTCTGCAGTTTTTAAAAAATATGTTTACCCGGAACTCTGTGTCCATTCCCTTTTGGATTCTGCAGCTCCCAAAGAAGATGCTAGGAAGCTGTGTCACAATGCAGAGCTGAATCTGAGCAAACCAGTGGAAGAATTTAGGCCGTGGTATCAGGCAAAAAGGTTATGCCATAAGCAAAGCTATGGCATAGGCTCTTGTAAATTTGAAACAAATTCATTTTGTGATTATAAGTAGTGATTACGACTAGCATTTTCAGAGCCCAGATAGTGTTTTAGTACTTCAGCTGAAGGAAATATTTTAATTAACTGGCAGTTATGGTATACTCTTATTCATAGTGCCCTAGCCAAAATAGAGGAATAGCTTTGTTTTAGCAAGTGGGTTTCAGCTGCTGTAAAGTGAGAGATGAGGAAGGTCATTCTGAGCAGAACATACTGATCATTGGTGTTCCTTGTGTACACTTAAAGAGATTTGACACCATGCTCCAGAAAAGAGTATCAGTTGCAGAACATGACTTGTAGTGTCTTGCAGTGTTAAAAAGAATGTGTCACTCCTATTCCAGAGTCATCGTAGTAAAGTACCCTCTCTGAAGTGGTATATAGGACAAGAATGGATCTAGAATAAAGCAACAGCTGTACAGGAGGGATATTAAAATTCCAGCTTCAGAGAATTGTTTAATGGTTTCAGTCACTTAAAAAATTATGCCCAGGTGGGGAGTGGAAGAAGGACTTTCTTTCCCTAAAAGTCTTCAGATTAATTAAATCAGGCAAGTAAACATATTCATCTTCTAACTTCTTGTCTTGTAGCAGACCACTGCAGATAACAATTGTTCTGAAGGGCAATTTATGTTTTAACTTTCACCTAGGCAGTTAATTTGCATAGAAATAACTGAGCAGTGTTTTAATTATCCCATAGTTTTGTTGATGATAGACAAGAGCTGTAGTTCATACTTCCTCAGTTATATTGGTGTAGCAAGAATAATAAGCAACTTAAAAAATGGCACTTTTGTTATTGAAGTCAAGACACGCATGTCTGAATTCACACAGGGAACAGATGTAATAAGTAAGAAGATACCATTTACACACAGTCACTGTTTGGGGTTCAACTGTGCTTAAGAGAAAGTTGCGTAGATCACAAGCCTGCAATCAAGAAAAATTACTCTTAATGTGCTGTTTCTTGTACAACCAAGACAAGGCTTTTACATCCTTTAAACATCTACTTTTCTCCTATCAGTCATTGTTTTGATTAAAGAGAAGGAAACCAAAGCAAACACCTTATGTAGGAGGTACAGAGCTATTCTGAAGAGCTTCCTTTACAAATGTTCCTCTTGGGACCCATCTCTCAAACAGAGTGGATCTCTTGTCTCAACTATCCTTCTCTGTGAACAGGTAAGTTTGGATGCTTTTATTGCCTTTTAATCTAATGGGCAGGTTTGTAGCTTGTATTTCATTAGCATATCTTATGCTGGCACTCTTGAAAAGAGATTAAAAAAGGTTTGTTGAAAGTAAACTATTAAAGAAATTTGGAATGCTGAGGAATAAGAGAGAGAGAAAGGAGATCAAAGATGAAGTTGCTGGTTATCCTCCTAAAGACAGAAAAAGCTGTTTGCTGATATTTCTTTGTGCTTTAATTAGACTTAGCAGCTTCTCGTCATGCTGA
Organism: Formicarius rufipectus; assembly: GCA_013399695.1. NCBI lineage: Eukaryota > Metazoa > Chordata > Aves > Passeriformes > Formicariidae > Formicarius > Formicarius rufipectus. The sequence goes on from VXAU01005294.1 coordinate 1,382,871, forward strand.
CCATGACAGAGTTTTGATTATAGCCCTACTCTTGTTAAACTCAGTAGCAAGATTATGCACAAAAAAAGGCAATCTCAGTCTCAGTGTACAGGTAACTTCTGATTTGTTATGTTTCTGTGCAGTGTTAGTCTCATACTGAAGAAAGAAATACAATTCTTTCAAAGTGATCCAGTCAAAGTTATACTCAGTGTTCGGGTTTGCAGATGTTGTTCAAGATTAAACAACTCCTTTATTTCAATTCACAAATAGGAATAAAAAGCTTTGAACTTTAAACTCGATTATTGTGACATTCCAGTTATGTTGTTATTTTCACTTTTTCTGATACAATTTGGTCAGGGAACAACACAGGAAGAAGTAATAATAAATATTGGTCTGGTTCTGTAACCTTTGTTTGAGTGAGTAATAGAACTGAGTCTGGGGGAACTGTTACAGGTATCACAGTGATGGGAACTTTTTGTTTCTTAAAGATATAATTCATTAGTAAAATACAAGGAAGATGTATAAAAATCCAGTGTCATTGGTCTTCTCAAGAGGCATAGCAACTAAACAAACAGTTGAATGATCTAGCAGCAGCAGGAGACCTGCTAATGTGAATACTTAGTGGTGTGACTCATAAAAAACAAGCAGAAAGAAAACATTAACCAGCTTGCCCTTTTTCACCCCTTCTCTCCCTCCCTGCCACCCTCCCTCCCTGCCTTCTTCCCTCATCCTCTGTCTTAAAAGCATAAGCAGATCAATACCACAGAGTTTTTCTTTACTTACATACGGTACATCCAAAATAATTGGTAAGGGAGGCAAAAGTGAGATGTCTTTCCATTTTAAAACATAACCCAATCTGTGTCAGTCTCCCTACTGCTAACTCACTGAAAGAAGTCTAAAGAGCTTTTTCATCTGTCTTACTACATTTGGTAGTCACCATCTTGGTGCATAGGGCTAGTCCAACCATGGCAAAAAATGCTGGAATAAAAAAAAAGCCATCAAGACTAAGACTTCAAATGCAGTTGTGCTACAAAAACTCCTTAGAGGCTTTAGAGTCTAATTTTCAGAATGACAAATATCAGACATAACTGTTTATTTCCAACCTTTAGCAAATCTTTATGTATCTGTGGGATTTTCATATGAATTACTGTTATACTTTGGTTTTCCACTTTCTTTCTCTCTGTGTTTCTTTCAGTGGATATTGTTTTAAGCTGGGTGTACTGTAATGTGTTTAGATTTTCTCTGCAGTTTTCTGTGGCTTTATTATTCTAAATTTTCTTTCCAGGAAGCTGTTGTCACATGAGTTTAACCAACATACCTCTTACATCGTGAAGGGGTCACATTAGCAAAGAATCACATTTGAATCAATGTGAGATTTGAACTATTAGAACTGAAAAGTATTATTGACTGTGGTTGCCTTCTAAAACTGTTACTTAGGGAGAGGACCATTCTCTTAAGTGGTTCTCTAAAGTGCAAGTTTTATTGCTTTAGAGAACATACCAACTGTCAATGCCTACATTGCCCTCTGAACAGTAGAAGAAATTGTATATGTTGCAACTTCAAGCACACCATAGAGACTGCAGAATTAAGATGCTGTTGAGATTATTCCAGTATCTCCCTTTTTATATGCAATGCATTCTCACTCATAACCAAACTAAACTGATGGATACTTAGAAATGTACTTATATCTGCTCATTTATCTCCAGACTACATCTTAATGGCACAGTTATAAGTTACTGTTGTTTTTGCTGAAATTTAAAAAGTAAAATCAATCTTGTTTCTCATCTAATATATAAATAGACTGATTTGTTCCTTGGAAACCTTAATTCTAACTGCAATAAAAGGTAAAGGAACATGTGTCTAAAATGCATGTTTCCAACCACTGGAAGGAAGTCTATCTTACTAATATATTTATCATTAATTTGCAGTAATGATCCAGAAACTCAAACCAGCAGGAAGGATAAAAATATAGAGGCCTTAAATAACTTGTTGACAGAGAAGGTTTAGAAGTAAATTTAACCCCAGCCTCAGCTACAGTGACCACTTACCACTCTCATTCCACATGTCATTGTGTTCTGTGCTATTTGCTGTTTCATCACACTTCTGTAGAGCAGTCACTGTCCTCAGATCCTTCCTAGGAAACTACATGGTTGAATGCAACACCATAAGAGAAGGCAGGATTTGGGAATTGGTGCAAGAAGTCTGTGCTCTAAGCCTGATGAAAGTATGCCCTCAGTACCTTTACTCATGATATGGACCTTGTAAGTAGGGCTGGTGGATTCTACAGGTGCTGAAGTCATGGAGCTAATTAGACATTGCAGTGATGAAGTACCCCACCTGGGTGAACCCATCCACCAGCCACACGGAGCACTGCAATAATTTTGTCTCTGCATTGGCACTCAAGATAGAAATTTGCAGTTTGATAAAGGAAATTATCTTTAGGTCTTCTGTCAAGTTGGGTTTGGAGTTGAGGATTTAGCATCTTCACCTGAGACCCTGTTGAGTATTGCTTTTCTCTGTTTGTTGCAGAAGGTGCATCTGCACAGCAGAAGGGATGAACATAGATTATAGATTATAGTTATAGAAAAAGACAAGGTCAAATATAGGTTTGCAGATTGAGCTTTATTTTTCCAAAACAAAACTCATGATCCAGGGATTCTAAGCCCTGCACATTCTAAGGAAAAGTGAACAGTATAGGTGTTGATGGACATGTATGAGACGGTATTAAGAAGAATTCAAATTATTGCTATAATTGTTAGTAATGCGATTATTTCATTCACAAGTTTAAAAATAATTAGATGAATCTGTTTTATAATATTTTCAACAAATCTCAGCCTGGATGCAGCTGGACAATCCCTGTTGAAGAGAAATGAAGGGATATCCACTGAAGTATTTAATTTGTGTTACAGGGGCACATTCCATGGCAATGCCATGTCATGTTACCTTGGCTGTAACATTATGTTGCCTAAATCACTATGAAAGAACAGTTAACAGCATTGTGCAAGAGACCTGGTGATTGCTTCCCAGCAATGATGAGAATGAGTTATGAGCCTCTCTGCCTCTTCCTAAAATAACAGGGAATGAATTTCATGTGGGCAAACACTTGACTCATTCTTCTTGGAACCGATAGCTTACCACACAGGACTTGGAGGCTGCTCAGTGAACCAGTCCATGGTTCACAGGAAGAAGAAGCCTCCAGAGGAGCACAGACACTCAAAGAATAACATTCTTGGCCAAAAATAACCCAGAGAGCTGAAAACAAATTGAAAAAAAAAAAAAAAGTGTTGGTCTACTTGTAAATCTGTTGCAGCAACATGTATCTCTAGTCATATCTGAGCGATTAATGGTACATCCATCTTTGTCTCTTCACTCTTCTGTTTCCCACCAAAGCTTCTTCTCAGCCAAATCAGCACTACATAGGATATACATAGGTTTGTAATCATGAGTCACATGAGCTATGTCAGCTGCTGCTGGTGAAGACCCTGGTGCAAGATGTGAAGGTAAGAATGGCTGCCTTGGGGCAAATTGCAATGATACAGTAATATCTGCACACGGACTGAGAAAAGCAGGAGAGCTGAGGAAAGGCTGGAACTGTAACAATGGCAGTGCGAGAGACAGTCCCACCTGTGATGCTGTACAATGAGGATGGGTGGGCACCGTTCTTGGTGGGTCCTAAATGGGTGTGCAAAGGATGCAATGTACCATGTTGTCTCGTGGGTTTCAGCAATGGTTTGTATGGATGTGTGTGAACATGGGTGTGGAGGGGAGATGTATGCAGGACAGTGGAAGCGATATCTCTCTCCTATCTGTTCTCACCCACCGGTGAACTGGAAGTTACCTCTCCTGTATCCTCCACAGATGCTGTATGGTTCTCTCTCAGTTCTGTAGCTGAATGTGGGGAATGGTATGGCCAAGTTTTTCAATCTATGTGTTTTGTCTTGACTGACAGACCTTCTGCAGACGCTTTGGCACAAAGCAGAAAATGGCTCACTGACAGCAGAAGGAATATGTCCTTCTTGGAGATGTGAATCCTTCCTTGGATGAAGGAGCTGTTGTGTACTGCCAGATAGCATTCTTGCTGATTGTTAAGTTTCCAAATTAAAAAATGATTTAACTCTACATGTGTTATAGCAATATGTGCTATGCGGTGCTGCTGTGGTATGAATCCTTATGGACTATTGAATAGATAATCAAAACCAAACCTAACCACACACCTTTTTCCTTCTTTTGTGTTCCTTTCCCTATTCCCTGTACAACCACTTCTTCCCAGCAGTGATAAGGCATTCATGCTTGCTCACAAGTTTAAGTAGGGGGGTGAAGAGAGTGATCAGCCTGACAAGAGCAAAGGTTGGGTGATAGTGGGAAGCAAGGGAAAACTGATCACTCCTCAAAGTCATTCAGTTGCTTCTCAAAATGTGTAATTCCAGTAGTGATAGCACAGAAAGAATAATCTTTCCTGTCCCTGGGAAAAATTCAGATATGCTTGCTCCAAGAAGTAAACTTAGCATCCTTGTTTGCATGCTGACAAATCAGCCTTCATTCCAGAAATGGCATGAGTCTCCAAGGAAAGATTAGCTTTTCTGTTAGAGTACTAGTGGCCTGAGGCTGATCTCTGTAAGCTGTCTACAACTGAGGCGTCTCTGCACTGGGCAATTGTATTCATGTTGGAACAGGAATGCAGGAAATGAATGTGGTAACAAACACAGTACTAAACACAACTGTCTGTATTTGGAGTTGGACCCTTCTTTGTGCTAAATGCTGCTTACCTACACAGAAACCTATAAAAGGATCTTGAAGCTGATAAAATTATTAGAATCAAGGCTTTAAACAAGACATGGAATATCCCAGCTTGAAAGACATGTTTTAATCCAGTTTACTGATGTAAACAGAGCATGAAACAAGTAACTTAAAGGAGACTGATCTAAATTTTCACAGCAACTTTTTGCTAAAGTTGAGTTTGTATATGATAACAGAGATAAGCAAAATGAAAACACCTGCAAGCACCTTTGTAAAATAAATGAGGATCAGGTTTTTATATTAGTATATTAAAGAATTTGATTAGCAGGGTTGTGTTACCTCAAGATGTTTGTGTCAAAACAGCTAGGAAATATCCCGTACCTTTTACCCCTTCTTGCAGAGGGTCAGGAGGTGTCATTTAAAAATTGCAGGTCCAGACTGACATGAAAATCCCATTTGCTAAATATCTTTAAGGAGCACAATGTCTCTGTTCTTCCCAGGTGCTTGTTTTGCTAGGGCCTGTGCCTCACTAGGAGTGCTTACTTTTATGTTATCTTTGAACAAAAATAGGTTGCATTTTCCTTCTCTCAGAATGGGGATATGTAAGTACCTGTAATGGGTTTGAACAAATCATAATAAGAGTGGAAATATTAGACAGTAACTATTTAATCCTGCAGTTATTTTATTAACTTTTTTCTTTGTTATTAAGGAAGTAAAAGCAATTCAAATACTAATCTAGGATATTTGTTAGGGTATTTTGTCTACTCTATATTCAATTCATGTTGCAGAGCTGTGGGTTAAAGACAAATTCACTACTAGAAAAATATGAAATTCTTGGATCTCTGTTGTTTTGACTTAAGGGATTGAGTTACATTGATTGTACTTGTTGCCTGCCCACAGGGTGTAAACAAGTGATCAAACGATTGGCAAACCTTATATGACTGATATTGCTGCATCCTAACAACAATAGATCTGCAACAGCAGGAATTTCTCCAAAAGTTAGACTATAGGGTAGCTATTTTTGCAGGCATTTCAATGTAGGTGTATAAAAGTTAGTGAGGGTGTGACCTTGGTGGGAATATTATACTGAGCTTGGATAGAGTTATGTGAAATATTTTTAAAATGGAAGGATATACATTGTACAAGGTGAAAGACACTGGTGTTATTTTAAGTCTGTTTTCATGCAGCATAGAAAGTGAGACAGTGTTTTGGATATTGTCCTGAGAAGAAGAGCCAAGAAATTTTGTTTTTAAATCCTGATACTCAGGAGAGAGAGCCAGAGAGAACGAAGCAGCTCCTGAGGCACAGTTACCCCACCTTTTCTAGAGGGTTATTAATTTACTCCTAGTTACCCTATTTTCAAAACTTAGAAACAGTGCTTGTATTATGAAGGTTAACTAGATAGTGTATGACAAATTACTTTGAAGATTGAGTATTGAATAAATTACATACTTTTAAATAGGGCTCAGTATTTAATAACCTGAGATAACTTGCTCCTGCTCCCTGTGTCTTGCAACAGTTTTGCAATTTATGTTAATGACAGTAGGATGACCTCCAGAGTTTCTTCAATTTTCATGTACATTTTATTTGAAGACTGCAATGTCTGGTCTAAATGACTTTTTGTGTTGTCTTCATCCCCGTTCCATGTAATACTTGAAGTCCTATGATGAGTCAGGAGACAAGAAAGCTCCTTAGGCCATAACATCCTTAATATTTTAGATATTTTATCATGTATCTAAATTCCACTATGAGTTTGGATGCACATTTTCTCCACTTTTATTGGTCTTCATTCACTAGTTAAAAAGGAAGCCAGTGATTCTGTCAGCTGAATGCTCCAGTATGTAGATGTGACTAAAGTGAAATCATGACAAATAAACAGCATAGGAAAAATTTAATTGCACGATTGCACACAGGAGAATCAAGCGTGTGCTCACTAACTGTATTTGGACAGGGGAGAACTATTGTTTTGTAAGAATAATTTCCTGGCTATGGCAAAAAAAAATAGTTAAAATTTTTAGCATATCTCTGAATCTGAAAATTCAGGGGAATTTAGAGCTGCATGTGAAATTTGTGGCTTAAACTCAGCTCTGTGCAAAGTAGAAGTGTTGATGAAGTAAGTCAAGGTAAAATGGTGACATAGGTAATGGCATTGTGATAGACTTGTAGGATCTGCCAAGACAGGAGATTTTTGTTTATGCTGTTCCATGCACATATTTGCGTCAATTCTCAAAGACAGGTACTCTGGTACTGAGCTGACTTAGTCTGTGTGAATATGGAAGTTTCTGGGATCTGCACTCCTTTCCCTCTGCATATGAGAACAGGCTATGCTATATGTCACCCTTCCATATCCTTGGCCTGATAATTTCACATCAGGAGTGGTGGACAGTGATGGTGACCTCAGGCACTTGTTGCATCAGCTGATGCCGAGCCCTTGGCCTTCTGGCTTTTGAGCAAGTTGTAGCTTTTGCTTACTTTTCCTCTGCTCCTCCAGCTCATTCCAAAGAGCAGTTTCACTCTGCCTTTACTTTCTTGCACAAGAGCTTCTCTCACACTGTAGGTGTTGGGGAAATGAAGGGAGTACATGGACCAGGTTTCTTCATGCGTCAGCGCCCCATGCAAAAGGTAGGCAGGATATTATGTGACCATATTTTTGCTGATGGACACGGGGCTCTTCAGGGCACTTCTCCCTTTCCAGTGCAGACCTATGGATACATTCTAGCAGGAATTCCTCACTATTGCTGCAGAAAATGATAGGGCTACAGTAGTACTTACAGTTCAGGGTTGCTCAAACATCTGGAGCAGAATTTGGTCCATACTCAGTAAATTGTATTGAATTTAGAATCTGTTGTTGACTTTCACTTAAATCAACAGACATGAAGGAGAAACAATTAAATACATTGCTTGCTAACTACACAGAAGATGTATGTGTTCTATTACATCTCATTCTGTTATTTTTGTCCTTTGGTTAATAAATATAATAAACATGCCCAACTTAAATGCATTACTACAGGATGCTAATATACTGAGGATATTGAATATAATAGTTTTCCTGGAGAAACTGTCCAAGAAAACAAATAAAAAATTGCATAAATAAGTTGATATGATTTGATGTGATTATTCTGTCTTAAATTTCTAGGGACAACAATTATCACTCCAATTACTTTCTCAGAAGTCCTAAACAGCAAGATAGAGGAGCAAACAGTGACCGCCAGAGTCATAGACCAGTAACTAGCTTAGACCAGTTAGAGTGGATTTTGCTCTAATTTTTTTGAAACAGTTGACTGTACAGCATATGTACACCTAAGGGGTTCTTTTATAAGAAAAGTACTAATAGTAATTAGTAATATATTTGTGCTTTATAGAGGTATATATTCATGAACATAATTTATCTGACCTTGGTCTAGCTCTGGTTATCTGTCAACTGACTTCTCTTATTTTATGAAAAATGTGTTTTATGAGAAAGATTATTTTCTTCAAAGCAAGCCTGCTACATTTTTCAACAACACAAACAAAATCCCCAAATTCAGTGAGTTTTCAAGCACACAAAAATGTTGAACTAATCACTCAGCATTATCTTGTGTTCTTTTATAAAGAGTTCAACATTGCAATTTAAATCAGCAGGCTACCTGTTCGACATGATTTTCAGGGAGATTCCAACTGAGCCCTGATCTGTAAAAGTCTATACTTTAAATAGGTTCTCATCTTTGTAGTGCAAGTGCTCAAGGATTGAATGAAAGAGTGAAATCAAGGTGCATGTGAAGGTCTATTTTTAGTTTTGCATTTTGCATAGCCAGGTTCGTTACAAATAGGGAGTGTGAGCTCTGAAGTAAGAATTGAAAGGTGGACCACAACCACGTATTTCTTGAAATAGCATACAGTTTAATAGATACTGATACTTTTACTTCTGCATGAACAATGCTCCGTGGATTTCTTCAGCAAATAAAAAACTAGCATGTTGATGTTTTGAGCCTTCAGAGTCTTGACACATCCTTGCAAGACCAGTGCAAGAAATCCACTTACTCCTTCTGTGATTTTTCTGTTATCAATCATATAAATCTTATCTAAGGAGTTAAAACAGAGAGTCTTACATATATACATAGAGCAGATAGTTCTGAAACTAGCTGCCTTAAAACACAAAGTTATTTGTAGGAAACAACTCTAGTCTTGTCTATGTTGATGATATACCCGTACAATTAGTATTTCCTGAGTTTTCAAATGGTTTTCCTTAAACTTGGTTGGTTTTGGTGTTTTAGGTTGTCATCACTTTCCATTTCCAAAATATGACTGAAAAAGGCCTGCACTCTAATCTTCATATCGCTGCTGGATTGTTATATTTCTAAGACTGACCATCCTAGCTGCAATATATCTAAAATATGATCTATAGGTTTCTGCAAATCTATGCAGAAGTTCCCAAATATTATTAATCTTGAGGAGTGACACTTATTTTGTACCAGCAACAACTATGCGCCAAATAACTTTTTATCACTTTACATGTATTGGTAAAAATTATTTGTATCATATACTTGCAGAGCAGTGTAGATGAGTCCTCGTATGGCCTCATATCACTTTAAGTTTATTGCATGAAGGCTGTGCATCAAAGCATTTTGTGCATCATTAGCTTGTTCCTTGCCAGATGACATGGTACCCACACAAATATTACCATCTGGTAACTTCTGTTTAAAGCAGCTGTTGTCAGAGTATTCCAGAATTTTAATCGGTCTCTAGATTTCTAAATGCCAAAGTCAAGATACCTTTGATCTCATTGAAAACAGAAGAGCTTCTTGGATTACAGGGTTGCACTATAGTGTGCTGATCTCCTGCTTGAACTGTATTCATGCACAAAGGGGCTGTGTTTCAGATCTAAGTTCCTAAGTGACAATTGGCTTGCTCTAGCGTAAATTCCTGTGGGAACAACTTCCAGGTCATAGAGAAGGAAGCAAGGAGAAGAGAATGCAAGAGAACACGAGTTGTCTACTAAATTGCGATGGTCTAAATGTGGCTTGGGCTCTTGAGTTTTAAGGTATGATGCAACTGAAAGCATGCTAACTGCTTATTTTGTTGTGAAGCTTGTTAATGACCATGTGTTGATAAAAGCAGCTGGTTTCAGGTTTTAGGATATTTGGGTCAGATAACAATTAAACACTGAAACAACTAGAGTTAAAAAGAAATGAATCTGCTAAACAGCTTTGTAAATATGAAAATGCAAAAGAAGTGTTCGATGTGTTTTTTTTTTTCTTTATTTATTTTCATGCACATATTAATTACAGAAGGACACATTAGTAAAAAGACATTGATCAAAAAACTGGCAGGAGCAGGTCTTCCATTGTTGGCATATAACAGGTATGTAAGTTCATTCTCCATTTGCTTGAGTGACCACGAAATTTACATTTTAACATGCAGGAATTATTTGTATAAATTTCTGTGTGGCGTAGTAGCAGGGAGTTGACTTGGCTACAGACACTGTACATATATATTTCTTTACCAGCACAAATACAGATTTTTGTTCAGAAAATTCAGTATTGGTGCCTTGTTTTCCAGTCAGACAAGTTTCACCATCAATGCAGAAAGGAATTAATATGACCCATACTTGTAGCTATAGCAAATAACTGTGTCACTGAAAATTACAATTCCTTCTGGGAATGTTTGAAGGAGAGAAAACTGTGAGACTCATTGCTATAGCAGTAGGTAAAAATGTAGCCCTCTGCAGATGAATGTCATTGGCATGGGATTTCTATGAAACACAAGAGAATGTAGGTTAAAAATAAGTGGGTGCTTTCTTTAAAAGTCTTACACAAAAGGGTTCAAATGTCAGTTCTCCGTCATCTCATTTTACTTATTCCCAAGACAAGCAAATAAACAAATAAAAGTCCTTCTCCCTCCAAAATTCTGTAACATTTCCCTAAACCTTAAAAATTTGTATGCTGTTTCTGCCCCCTCCCCCATCTCCTTTTCCTTCTTATATGGAGCAAAATTTGTATTAATATTTGCTATGTAACCCTTAAAAAACCCACCAGTTGCAAAGACTGGGGTACTCTACTAGAAACTGCAGATACTTATATTGTTCCTAAGAACTGCTCTTTGGGAATATATTCCAGTGTAGGTGCTGGTGTATAGAGATATTACAAAAAGAGAGGAGTGTTTTGCTGTAGTTCTCATGTTCTGAAGATTCTCAAAGCTCTCCTTTCCTGGTAATTAATTTTTTAATTATAATTAATTTTTGGTCTGCATTTGTGGCAGCTGAAGTTGTGTGCACTTGTTATCTGTATGTTCCATTGAATCCAGGAAATAGATGAAATTCTTGCCTCTGTGAAGGTCATAGAGTTGCAGGCATACCATTGTTGATGTCTTCTGCCATTGGCACTGCACGCTTTGTGCTCCCTGCAGCAATCTCTCTGCTCACTTCTGGCACGTGGCTGGATACTCTTTCACCTGAAACTGCCACTTCTGCCCAAGCGATTAAGGGACTGAATCTCAGTCCCAGTGTTTCACACAGTTATTGTTGCTGGTTTGGTTCATATCAGAATACAGGACCATAGTGAGTCATATTTGTCCTGTCTTAAATGGCTACACAGAAACAACACAGAAGATTAATTTGGATGAATAAGCTGAAACATAGTATTTATGAGGACAGATACTTTCTGCATTACACTTACACACGTTTAGTGTAGTCTTTGTTTCATATGTTTATCAGTCCAGACAAGAGAGTGGGTTTCTGCAAAGGACTTTGTTTTTACTTTTCTCTGCCTTCTCTGAAGGCAGAGACATGCTTGAGGCACCCGCACTCTTTTATGCGTATCTACTGCTGTTTATCAGTCACAGAGCCACAGTCAGATCATCAAGGCACTTTGCAAGCTTTGTAATGTACAGTTGCTGGTGATTTTCTTCCACTTCCAGCATATGATTGCTCAGTCCCTACTTTATCATAGATTTAATAAAATATTTTTGTCAACCATTGAAGCGCTCTTGCTAAAGTACAATTATAGCAATTATATTAAGGAAGGTTATGAGCTGAAAAAATGTACAAAGCCTTGTTTTGAAATGAGGTAATATTAACAACAAAAATTACATAAAGCTTGGAATGTGACCAAGATTAAACAGATTAAAGAAGATCAGTTTTTGTAGTACCAGGGTTATTATTATTTTTGTTTTTATTTTATTTTTTTTACATCACAGAAGTGTTGAAAAATTGAGAGTATCACAGCAATGCTGATTTGGAAAAGACAAAGGAGTTAGATTACTTTGTTCTCACACTTGAGTAGATCAAGAGCAATTCCATTTGAGTAAATAAAATTCTGCCAATAGAAAAGCAAATTAAATAGGAGGAGAACTGACCTAGAGAATCTTATCCTTTGAAAACATGATGCACAAGTCAAGTCTAACATTTTCTAATTTCTGCATTGAAAAAAGCAAAACAAATATGCCTCCTGTTTGTTTATTTTTGCTCCCCAAATGACACAGGAAGGCTTGTGGATGCCAAATGTCATTTCAGTATGAATTACACATATACACGCATTCTGCTGGTACAGGAATCACGGCACTTTGTAGGACATTTTGCAGTCTCTTATTCCTCTGGTTTGACAGCTTAAACTTCAGAAAGAATAGTCAGGAAAAGGGGAGCCTGCAAAACCATGACATTTCATCAGTACTTAGCTTCTCTGAACAAAACTCTGAATAGGCAGAACATGAACAACAAGCTGTACCTCTCAAGAACCATTTGACATGATTGAGTTTATGCTCGGAACACCAGCAGCAGTCTGCCTTGTGCATTAGGAAGAGACCATGAGAGTAGTCAGATTTTATTAAACTTACTTGTGTTACATTTATATTTCTGGGAGTTTTAGAGAAGATAGGGACGTACGACTTTCTGAATCACATTACACTGATCAAGTCAGATATCCTGTTTCCTACAATGACCATGACCTTATACTTTGCAGTTGCAAATAGCAAATATTCAGACGTGGCCAGTTAAAAGACAGAAAGTAACTTTGTCTGCTCCTGTTGCAGCTTCAAGGATTTAAACAAACTATCCCTATTCATGAACCAATAGTTAACATTGTTGTAAAACCAGCCCCAAATACTGCCTGAATTTATATACTTCTATTATTTAAACAAAAACAAACAGAAAAAAAACCCAAACAAACAAACAAACAAACAAAAAAAACCAAAAAAACCCAAACCAAAACAAAAAAAATCCAACAACACAAAACCAAACCAAACCAAACCACCGCAACACAATAAAAAACCCCAACAAAAAAAACTATGGAAAAATCTCTTTGTAAAGCAATATGACATCTGTAGTCTTTGAACTGCTGGTTAGAAATACGTAAGTCCTCTTCTCCCCCTCTTTCATAAGTCCAACAGTAAGATTTTAACTGAGTGTGTAGCAAAAATTAGAGAAGAATCTGCAGCTTGCTCTGCAAACCTACTGATGGAACTATTTCTGGTACTAAATTTTGTTCAGTTATAAATCTGTGTTGGCTTGAGCTCTCCGCCACCAGCTATGGATTTAATCAATGTTTGGAGCTGGATGAATAATTCAGTATGATCTGTTCTCTTTCAGCTTGTGAAATCCATCTTCAGGTTTCATGTCCCTCATGTATTTATCCAGATACTACCTGAATCCTTTAAAAGCTGTACTTATCTCCCTTCAGGAAAAAGGTTCCAATAACGTGAGCAGTCTCTCAGTGCTGCAAGACTTCTGCTTGAACAGCAACAAATAAAAAATGTTGCACAACAGCAAATCTGTGAAATTCAGCCCCAGTGTTTTAGTCCCCAATTTAAATGGGTATCTAGGTGGTATTCTATCAAGGGAGAAGTGAATGACACAGTTTCCATGACTTGTAAAAGAGAATGGATTCAGATTAGGTCCCAGTTTTTGCACATGAGAATGTGAGATTCAGAGTTGTGAATGCGGTTTTGAAATGTGTTTTCCAAGTTCTGCTCTATGAAATGTCTTGTCAGTTTGAAGAAAAAGAATACGTGGATAACTGATTTTCATTAAATTGTAAATATTTGTAAGAATGCTTATTCAACCCTTTTATATCAGTTTTATGCAAAAACTTCAGGTTGGTCTAATCAAAATATAACATTCTTACATTAAAAAAGTCAGGTTAAGTTTCCTATTTTGAATGACTGGGTGTAAAATAATAACAGGTGATTCATTCCCTCTTCCAAAATCATGGCCTGCTTAGATACAATATAAACTTGGTGGAAAAAGCTTTGATTTAGGGATGGGACTGGTCATTCATAAGTTTAGAATGTCATTTCTGGAGAAGCTGTTGTACAGCAGTCCTATCCCTGGATTAAATTACCTTCTTGCATTTCACAGTTTTGTATTTTGAGCTTATTTTCTCTGGTTCTGCTAGCCTTCCATTGCATTATGGATTCAAATTAATGTACCTCATGTCTTTCATTCCACATTAGACAGTAAAAGCCAAGGTGCAGTGCTCAGTACAACTTATTTCTAGTAGCTAAGTAATGTTTCCTTTTTGTTTGTTTGTTTTCTGTTTCTATGTACCTTCTACACAGAATCCACTCTTTTCATTGAACACATTTGGCTACTAACATGAAGAAAACAAAATGATACATTTTTAAAACAATCAAGGTGTGACAGTAGATGGCATTATGTTGAAGTAGGCATACTGTGGTGATAACATGGGCAGCAGATTGATGTTCTTAATTATTCATCTTCATGCTTTTAGGTGCTTGGATTTTTAATGTAATGTAATTGATACCATTTTATCACATTGCTAGAATTAGTACCTTCAGGTGGATATAGGTGTGATGTTTTGGTTTTTTCTTCTTGTAACTGGCAATATTTGGAAAAAATGCAGAAACAATATGTAAAATGACAGGTTGGTGAGAAGAAAGGTCAGGGAGATGCAACTTCCACATCACGGGGAAGGTATGGGCTAAAAAAGTTGGCAAACAGTTTTTATCTCGCTAGTTGTGCTGTGACAGAACTGCTGCAAAGCTTTCCATCAATGTGGGAAGGAACATTTATTTCTGCTGCAAAAGTTAATGGTTGGGGCTAAGACTGGAATTGGGTTAACCCTTCCTGTCCTGATAATGAAGGGTGGCAAGGAAATTGAGTTGAGGTTGGTTACTTTGCCCTGTCAACTTCCCTGGGTCAATTGAAACCATCTCAGCTTATAAAGGCTTTAGGATGGATGAAAAGCATGAAAACTTCTGCAGTTTTCCTGCCTCTATCTTCAGCTTGCTTTTCCAACTTGCTCCAGTCCATGTAGTAGAGATGGATTCCTATTCTACATTAATCCTTGACTATGTTACCTTCTTCTCATCCAGTCTGATTGTTGCTGGTCTTAAAATGTATGTGTCACAGGAGTAGGAGGACACCTCTGTATCTCTATAAGAGTTTTTCTTGATTATGGAACTAACATGACAGGAGGAATTAGGTTCAGGATCCATTTTTGTTACAACTCTTCCCTCACCTGGTGAGCTGGCAAAGAATAAATTATCTTCCTGAAGCATACAGTTAGAAGCATCTCACTATATTGTTGTAGCAGGAAATGCATGGTTTCAACAATCTATTTATATAATCCAGATATCCATGAGGCCCAGTTGTCTCTAAGTCCATGGAAGAGCAGTACAGTTCACAGCAACTTTGAAGTACCTTGTCCTTTTGAGTGCTTTCTGAACAGACTTAAGGAGATTCACTTTTTAGCAGAGATTCTCTATACTTTGCACAGAAATGACTGGAAGTATTTCTGTTTAATACTTTTGCCTTCTGGGCAAAGATTAGATTATGTTTCAGATCATGACCTGAAAATACCTAAAGACCTCCATTTTAGTGCAATGAAGAACATTTTGATTTTCATGGATGTTGAATGCTAGTATGGATTTAGCAGCACAGTTCTTATTTATCTTTCAGACTATTAAATCTGACATATGTACTCCATGGGAAATAAAAATCATTTTGTATCTCATAGCTATGAAATTATTAAAATGTTGAAGCACATCTGTAAAGGCTCTCCATTAACATAATTATTGTATATAACAATAGGTAACTTACAGGCTTGTATTTTCTTAATATTGTTACTGAGAGAGTTACTAGTGTTGACCTTTTCAAAGGACTATTGAGCTTTTGCCTTCCTTCAGATGAAGGCAATTGGAGATGTTCCTAGAACCACACCATCTGGAATACACTGCCCAGCAACACTGAAAGAGAAATGTAGCTATCAGAGTACCTTTTGGCTCAACCCATTTATGTGTTGATGTTTCTCAGGTAAAAATTTTCACCTCTCTACTATACCAATGTGTATTTGAGACATGGTTGCAATGCCAAGTGGGTGGTGGGGATGCAAGCAACTTAGGAAGACAGTCCTGCTCCAGACATGTTACTCAGATGGAAGTCAGACTCATCAGAAATGTTCATTATAATTTCCTAATGTCACATTCCTATCATCAAACAAAACAGCTCAATTGAATGCAAACGACATGTGCAAGATGTTTGAGAGTCTGGCATCACCTATTTTACATATAAATATTTAAATATTATCTTACAGGGTATTGTTTTTCTAACATGCAGCTCTGTTTTTCTAAGACAGAGCAGCCATCCATCTGCCTCAACTATACAAAAGCACCCATATTTTCTGAAACTGAAATGTAGCCTCATATAATTGAAACGAAGTTCTAGTCAGATTGTGAAAAGTGACAGTAAATAACTCCATTTTCATGCTAGGGATACTGAGTTATGCTGTCTGTTTCCAGTGATACAGTCTCACAGTCTTTGAATTAATCCTGTCTCTACAGACCTGTTGGGCACAGCAAGTTACTGCAGATCTAGCTGTAGACAGCATCCATCTGATTCTGTTCATACAGGAGCAGCAGAATTCAGCTCTTAAAATCCGCCCTTGGCTGGGCTGAAATTGGCAGTCTGCATGCATGTATGAAGAGATCATCTGCTTAAAGAAAGGCTGTTTCTCTGTTCTTTGGAGGAGGATGATCTTATTAAAAAAAAAAAAAATGAATGCAATAAATAGCTGAAAGCTGCTGTGCCAGATTAAAGTGGGACAGAATGGGATTGTTGGTTTCCCAAATTTCTCCCTTTTCATACTCCATTCTCTCCTCCAAATTGGCAGCATTTTCATGAACACTCATTCCTTCCCCTAACTGTTGGCTAGGAGGCCATTTCTGAGACTGGTGCATTACCATTCAAGATGAGAGTGCTTTTCTTAGAAACACAAGTTGTCATAATCCTATCCTTTTCCCCAAGAGCCAAATACATTCTTATACCTCACTGTTCCCTGTTAAATGGCCACAGTGGTTCATTTTTCCTTCCCAGACCTTTTTATGGCCAGAGCATAAATGTTACTTTAATACCAACCTGGTGACTGCCAGTGTACTTATCTCACTGTTACATGGAATTTCCATGGAGACATGGGGCATCTTATTCTTGGGGGGAACTCCAGCTTAGCAAGGTGAGTAATACTATGTTAATTGCATTGTCTTCCTTATTTCATTAGGCTTCAACATTCTCTGAGTCATCTGTTTTTTACTCTTCCCTTGTGAAGTAAGGAATCTGTACTTTCCTTTGTTTTTTTTTTTTTTTTTTTTCCCCCTGAATTTTGAATTATTAATAGAACTCACTTTTTTTTCCCTTTCTCTTTCTTCTTTTTAATCCATTATTGCTTTTAAAACTCATTTTGTTCCTTAGTTTTTTCTGATTTTATTATTGCATTCTGGTGCTGTTTCTCCATATTTATCCTTAGTCCTGTGGCTTTTACACACTTTTAAAAGTGATTCCTCATCTTAAATATTAAAATATTAATCATTAGTAAAGGGAAATTTTATTAAGAATTGCTACAAAATAATAATTTCTTTTGCAACTTTCATATCAAGTACATAATTCTGAATATTATTCTACATAAAAATAGTCACATAAATGTCTATGTTAGTTTGATTCTTCTGAATCTTCAGTTTTAGATTCATCATTTACTTTCACTGCAGCTGTTGTGTGTCAGTCTAGTATGATGTTCCTATTGTACTATAATACTTTCTGTGCCAACACATGTACACAGATGTATATGCCTTTTAAAATATGATTTTGCATCTAAAATTTGCAGTTCAATTCCTGTGGATCTGTTTTCTATGTCTTGGATGAAAACAAAGTCATCATACTGAATAGTTTAGTTGTACCTGAAATCAGTGGTGCCACTAGTACAGTTTTGCCCGTGATGCTGTTGAATCTACAGGGGTTCAAACTTTTACCTAGATCAGAATTTTGTAGGCATTGCGTGACTTTTCTGTGATTCATGTATAATTCAGGGACTGAAATATAATGTAGAAGCCATTTTATCCCTAATTCTTCCAGTTCAGGCACAGTTAAGATAGCTTGTTTTGCCCAAGTATTTGTACAATAGAATAGAGTCAATATTGCGTCAGTAAAATGATATTGAATAGAGAAGGATTATGGAACCTGTATAGAGGATTGATTAGACAGAATCAGTATGTCTTTGAGAGGAGACAAATTTTTATTTAGAAAAGTAGTTTATATTTCTAACTCTTAAGAGTTGTATGTGAGAATTTTCCAAGTGCTCTTTGTCATTGATTTCAAAAGGAATTAAATTAATCTGATAAGATTTTCTAAGAAAAATATTTAATATTTTATTGATAACATAATGATATCCCTCTTTCAGTTGTGAACTTTATCCCTGTAAATGGCATACCTGGTATGAATATAAACCATATAAATGAATACACATTTAGGAAAGTTGCATCTTCACAAGGCGAGATAGTTGATGTCTTTATTTAAATAAGGAAAGCATCCCACATTTAAACAAGCACAGTCACAGATTCAGTCAAAGAGTGCGCTATTGGTTTACTTACCCAAGCTCATTTAGGCCTTGTTTGCTGAAATGCTAAAATTGCCCATTTCAAGGGTTAGCAGGTTTACAACCTACCTGTAGGACAATTTTCAGGCATTGTGGCTGACATGAGAACTGACAGCTAGAAGCTAGGACATAGCAGACAACAGCTTACCAAAAGCTGATTCACTGGAAGGCAGCCTGTGAGCACTCTTCACTCTCTTTCAGGACAAAGTCAGATGGTTAGGTTAAAATCAACACCTGCAATTCCTGAAACTCACCTGTTTGTGTTGAAGCAGGAAAAGGACATATCTTCAGGTGCAAAAGAGAGTTGTTTAGGAAGATGTGGAGGACTGATTATTGTTTTTCATCCCCTCTGAAATGGACTGAGTGCTCATGGGATGAAACTCAGTGAGCAACTTTGCCATGCTCTTGGGTGTCTCTGTGCACTGGCTTTGAATCTGAACTATGTTTGGAGTTGGCCCATTTTTCTCAGATACTGGGAATTGAGACCAGTTACTCCAGATGAGGAAGTAAGTGGATGTCTTTAGCCTAGTATTTTTAGTATCTGATTTGTGTTAGCTGTCCTGTGATGTGAGAAGGGACAAACAAGCATTTCCTCTTTATCTTTTTTTGGTAGCTTTCCATGCCTTAGGTGTAAGGCAAGCATCTGAACTTTATTGAACTTTGTCAGCAGGAAAATCTTTTATTACCCTCTTCAGAGAAGAGCAATTTGAGTAATTTGTTATATTTGTTACAACAGAGTATGTCAACAGGCTTAGGTCTTATGGTAGAAGTCCAAAAAGGCATTTGAAACTTTGGATGTTTTCTGTCTTCTGTCAGTATAGCACTGTGAAACTTTCTCTGATAAATAAAGAAAAATGGTTCTGGGGTCTGTTCCAAGGCTGGGTGTATTTTGCTCCTGTGCTCAAAAGCCTAGATTGCTGTGGGTATGCATTGAGTGTGAGTATTTGTGGGAGAGCAGTCAAAACTGACTATGTTTTCATGTTCCAAAATTTCATCAAGAGAAACTTAGAATAAATTCACAGAGCTTTTGATGGAAAAGGAGAGAAAGGTAAAGCAAATTTTGAGGTATTAGGAGTATTATTTAACTCCACTGAAACTAATAATTTGGAAATTTTGGGGAATATATTCACAACTGTAAATTGCAATCAGCACAGGAAAAAAACCCTACAGATAAATGAACAAAAATATAAAATAAAGCAAAAAATAGCAAAAAAAACAGATAACTGTATGAAACTAATTATTGGGGATTTTTTTTGGCTTTTTTAAACCTAGAATTTCTTTATCTGATGTGAAGATCTTCTGGGCCATCTAAGTGTATTCTACAGAGGAGACTAAAGAGATCCTGAAAAAATGTTTTTGGGGACAGGGTTGGAGAGAAATGGGTAGAGAAAAGAAAGGAAGGAAATAGGACAGAAATAAAAAATAATGTAAGACCTACTAGCTTCTAGTAATTTTTTTTCAATTTCTAGAAAATTCAGATTACTACAATTTAAGATTGTGAAGACACATAATATCAGTGTTGTGGCTGTATAATCTTAGAATACAAATGAGATTTGCATTAATTTATCATAGAAAAGATAATTTGAGCTGCTCTAATTCTCAATGGGCAACTCAGCAGAGATTCCTTACGAGTTCCAGGAAAACCTGTCAGTTTCTTTCTGATTCATAGATTCTTACTCTTCTCATATTCTGGATTTACACTCGAAGATTTTCATTAACTGACTCATATTAAGTGAACTCATTTCATATATTCATAATTATTGTCAGTGCCCAAGTGCAGGCTCGCTGGATTTACAGGGAGTTGTGCCACTTGCTCTCAGAAATGAGTTATACAACTTAGCAGAAATGAGAAATGAGAACAGGGAGTTTGCATGCTTGTGTAATAACCAAATTATCAAAAATGGCTTAAATAAAGAGAATTGATCATCTGACAGCATTTTCATAAACATGTGCACCAGACAAATGGTTTTGGCTGTAGAGAAAACCCCAAGCAATCAAAACAGAATTAGCGCAGAAATACTTGTTATGTGGAAAACCTCTTATGATAATTTAGGCTTTGAGCTCACAGTGTCAGGCCTGCTTTGACCATATTTGATGATTTATTTACTTCCAAAACCTTCTTACTTGATTACTACCTAAAATTCCTGGGACTTGGTTTTTGTGGTGTTGATTTGTGTTGGTTCTTAGCTGGTAGCATGTACATGTTTGTTTTCACAGAGAGACAGAAGATTGGATCAAAAGATCTGTTCACTTGGAGCAGAGGAGGACTGTATATCAGAACTGTTACTGTAAGCAGTTGCTTACAGAGTAGCTGGGATCCTGTACCTAAAATGCATAAAATAGAAAAATCCTCTGATTTAAATAATTCGTTGCACTAGTGATTAGTAACAAATCACACATATCTAAGGTTTGCTGCAAGACAGTTTTTCATTTAATTTGCATGTACCTCTCCATCATAGCTATTAGGTTCTTGGTAGGCATAAAGTTTTAAAGTTACTAAAAATACTGTTACGTTCTTATTTTGTTTGGTCTTTGGCAACTACATCTCATATTTCCAAATTTTAAATGCAAGACTAAAAATCAAAGGAAAAATACCCCTGGTGCTCTAAAATGTTTGCCTGACTTCAGGGTTTTAAGCAAAATATTGACTATTTTTAAAGCTTCTGGTAGAAAGTTGTGAAAGTTAGACACGAGAAGCTGTTGATGTGTTATCACAGGGACTAACATATGGCATTTCTCCCTATTAGGAGATTCTATGAAAATTTTAAAAAATTACATCATACAGCTGGTCATGACCATTATGTCGTATATACTCCTGTTTCTGGAGCCTGGGCCCAGATTATCAAGCTGTGAAATTCATGAGAAAAGGTCCTTTTTGACTGAATAAGAGTGGAAATGAGTTATCTGTAAGATAGTCTTGAGGCACAGGATTTTTTCCCAGATTTTTGGTTGATTGGTTGGTTTGGGTGTTCGGTTTGTGTGGGGTTTTTTGTTTGTTTGGTTGGGCTTTTTGTTGTTTTGTTTGTTTGGTTGGTTGGTTGGTTAATAGGAATTCATTTATTGGCCACAAAAGAATCCAGATAATAAATAGTGTATTGGAAATAAAGTATGCAAAATCGTTTGGCTACAGTTTATGTCCCTGAGGTCAAGCTAGACTTTCTTTTGCTGATGATGTTCCTTTGTTTGTGGATGCATATATTTCTAAATGGATTATAGAATATTTAGGAGACATATGGTTGCATTCATTCTCTTAATCCCTCACCGTATCTTCAAATATTTAGAATGATATATCAGAAAATTAAGAATAAGAGTTTATGACTGCTATATCACCACATTACTTGAAATAGTACTCTTTGTCTACCTTGTTAGGTGACTGTTGTGACAACTGTATGTTCACAAATATTATAACAGACCAGATTTTCTGTGCAAGACTCCTATGTGATATGATTTTCTAGAATATGGAATAACTACAACATATGAGTTTCTTTAAAGGAGTTCAATTAAAATATAAACAGCATGCCTCAAATTAATGAGATCTGAACTTGGCAAATTTGTGTGCAGCTGAAGGTAGGGAACTAAATAAGTCAGGATCCTTTTTCAAAATGTGTATCTTAGACATTTGTAATACTTCAGCCCATGGGAAGAAGGAGGTATGGGGAAGACAATTTCTAAAAAAAGTTACAGGAAATAAAATCAAACTCTAAAGATTATGTTATTGCCTCCTTAAGATCAATAAGGCCTCATCAATTTCCTAATCAATTATTACTGATACAGTTGAGACAAGACCCTTAATAGCCTGTTTTGTGACTGCTCGTGGAAACTCATAAACAAGAAAAGTAATTGTAAAAATGTACATCTTCCTTCTTTGAACGATGGAACTGATTTTATACATTGAGGCATACCTGACTAAAACATCCTCAGCGTCTTTCTGCAGCAACTAGACTGCCTGCGGCATATGCAAGTTGCTTGTGAATGATGCCTAAGAAGGGAAGGATTAATGGAAACACCAATTTAGAGCAAAGAAGGTATACTTTCTTTAAACCTCCTGGAACATTTCAGATACAATTATTCAATCTTTTAAGAGGCTCAGGTAATTTTGGTTCAGGTTTGCAAGCACTTCCTTACCTGTTCAATCAGCTGCCCTTTGTGGAGTACTATGGAAATTTAAAGCATGATATAAATGCCATGTATTGTAATTAGCATCTGACAAGTTTACTTTTATTTGTGTATTTAGTATTTTGCACAGGAAATACGGAGAGAGAACATATGTGTACTTTGGAAGAGAATATGCTATGACGAAATGACTTGTTCAGAAGACTCCTCAAAGACAGCAATAAAGGAAACGCTTTCTCTAAGAACAAAAGCATGGTGACTTCTGAATATTACATCACCAAATGAGGAACCCACAAGCAAGACATAATTTTTACTGTAAGTATAACTACTGAAGACAAATACTTTATTTAGCTAAGCTTTACAGGTTTTCATCAGTTTCAATTATTTGCAATGGTGGACTAGAATGTAGAATGAGATTAATTGATTAAGAATTAAATTGGAGAAAGTGCCTCAATGACATACATATCTTTTCTAAATGAGAGTGTCTTAGTTTAGCTAATGGCTTTTTTTTGAAATGCTAATTTTGTAGTAAAGTCTGCTTAGACAACACACTGAGATTGCTTATTTGGGAAGCCAGAGATATCCTTAACTTTGCTCTGATCAGAAATATCACTTATATATGGTGCATATTTATTTACATATAACAACCTGATGATTAATTTGGAGCTTGAAAATTAAGGAAGTGTTGAATAGAATGATCTTTATCCAGAAACTGCCACTTAAAACAATGCTTTCACTTAAACACATTAATGTAAATAGTCCCTACTGCAGTCAGATACTAGAAGTCCTTGTGGTTTTATTTGGGAATTACCAGCAGGTATGTAAGTTATGACTGGAAAGTTTTCTCAGGCCCTGGGGATATCCTAGTCAAAATTGTAGAAAGAAGATATTAATGCTTCAGTGCTTAGATCACATGAAAGAGGAAAATCTCTTTGCAGATCTCTATCAGACAAGGGACAGGGTTTGCACTGTAGGTTTCTGAATTAGAGATAAGTCTTTTAAGCTCCTAGAAAAAGGAGTTGGGTTCAGAATTCTTCCCTTGCTTTTATGTTGGTTTGGTTTGTTTGTTTGTTTGTTTTTCCATTTTTTTCATCCAGAAAAAATTTAGAAACTGTCTGCTTCCTTCCAATGTGATGCATGAGTTTTTTGTTTGCAAGCAGGAATTTTCCCCTTCTGCCTGGTTGTCTGTAGTCCCCAAAGAGCAAAAGCGTAAACATAATCATGAGTAAAAGTTTTGGATTGGGCATAAACAATTTGCTCCCTTCATAATGGAATATTTAATGCCATGTATCAGAACTTTATTATCTTTATTCTCTGTTGTTTGCAGAGTTCTGTGATTCCTTTCAATCACTGTCTACCGTTCAGCATTTCTGAAAGTGAACTAGAATTTATCTTTTTTTCAGATACTTAATCATGCTGAAATGTTGCTTTCTAAAATACTTAAAGCTGCTAATTGAGAGACCACTTTTCCTTTAATTAATTGAATCCTTTGTCTTATGCTACTTTTATTGCTTTAAGCAGTGGACCACAAGTGTGGATGCTCAGTCTGGAATTACTGATTAGGAAGTCCCAGTCTATTGGTGTTTTCTTCTTGTTTAACTTTCTTTCCTGTCCTGCTCTCTCGGAGTTATCAGTCATTACATACTTTTCTCCAGAATAGTTTAACATTGCGTTCTAAAGCAGTGTCAGAGTCTTTCAATAACCTGTCAACCATTAGTATTACAGATGAAGAATGAATAGTTTTGCATTCCTATCTAGTAAGCTGCTGAACTCAGTTATCTATTTTTAAATACTAAAAACAAGCACAACAATCACTACCACCAAGTTACTTTCTATCAGTTTTTATCCCATGATTCTAAGGAGTATGGAACACAGCTGAGGGTAAGTTATACTGAAGTACCAAGATTGCTGTAATACCAAAGTGCAGCGGTTCCATAGCCGGCAGTACCACTATGGAATCATGACAAATGAAGAACACATTTGCAAAGTCTAAAGGAGACCTCAGGCAAGTAGAATGTAATACCTCTCTAGAATTTAAGTAAGGCCCCAGGACCACTGGGAAGGAAAGTGTTGCTCAGTCTTAGTAGGGTGGTAGGCAGGAATTGTATTTAGATTATTTACTACATAGAGCAACCTAGAGTGCAGTCATAATTTAGAATGATAGAATGCTAAAGAGAAAAATGTACTGTGTCAGTAATTTTCAACCTGTAATGAAGCATAATGAAATAGAACCATTATGCTGTATTATGCAATCTGAATTTTATCAAATGTGTGAATTCAGTTATTTGCTCTCTCTTGGGGAAAATTGTGGCAACTTAATATTTAAAAACAAATAGTATTTTTCAAAAGAAAGAAAAGAAAGGAAAGAAAGAGTAACTGTTCTGTCTGAAATGAAATTGTCATATAGGAGCTTAGACTGGTAGAACATAAGCCTTTTCTGCATTCATTTGTGGCACTAAATCTGAAGGATACTCTGTAGTATATCTCAAAAGAGAGTTGCTGCACCATATATATGGGAGGAATGTGGGGGTAAATATTAGCCCTGAACTGTACTACAAAACCCTTCTCATATGAAAAACAAAGCATAATACAAAAAAGCCAACAAGATTTGCTTTGAAGGTTGTGTGTAATGAACATTTAATATGTACGTCTTTAGGGTTATTGATGCTATTTCAGTATTTGCTTGACAGGTGTTGCCAGAAAAACCAAAAACTAAAAAGAGAGAAGTGAACTAAGAATAGAAATAAGGAAAATTCATAAACAGTCTAATAGCACAAACAGCACCTCCATATCTTTCTCTGAGGATGCTGGAAAAGCTGAGGTGAAAGTCTTAAGAGAATGGAAAAAGAAAATATTTCTGGTATTTCTAGATGCCCTGGAAATAGGTATTAATTTTGAAAGTGAAGGAGAAAGAGCAGACTTCTGTCTCAGGACTGGCAGTCATTATTTGACTAAGTGTACAACTTGCAAATATTTTTGGAACATCCTAGATCATGCTCCAGCCAAATTAATGCTGTTTTAATGGTTTCTGTTCCACTATTCCATTGGCCTTCAACCTTTCTAGCTTTCAGATTAGTTAAGTAGCTGAATCATTAAATATAGCCAGGCATTTGTGAGCCCACTATAGTTGTAAGAATTTAGTTTGCAAAGATTATTTAAATTTATGTATGCTTAGGATGTATGTTTTGTGTTTGTCCTGACTCTTGGTGAGAATTCTACTGCAGTGAAGATTTTGAATTTGAATGTATATCAAGTGCAGGAACAGGGGAAAGCTGAAAACTGTCTGGGATGAGATAATGCCTCAGGATTTGAAAATGATAGAGTGAAAAATCTGATAGAAATTAATTCCTAATACTTGTCAAGAGTGAAGTCAAAAAGACGTGCAGTATTGACAAAGCATGTTTGAGAATTTGAGAGGCATTGTAGTGGGATGGCATAGATTTTTCATACCTTTGTTTTAATGTGATTGATTGACACAGATAAAATACATGGTAGTTATCTTGTATGTATGACCACTTCCTGTCTAAATTAATATGTAATTAAAAAAGAGTATTTACTTCCTACAACCAGTTCTGGAAGAGAATGGAACCACTCTATGCTGGCAGGCGAATTCATATAACACTCAACACAGTATAATGTTGAAATCTTCAGTATGGTCCAGTAAGCCACAAAATAACATAAAGAAAAATACCGTTTTGGCTTCTTTCCACTGTTTTATTTATTACATATTTCTTTATTTTTTGACTGGTGGAGAGGAAAAAAATACATGAAGTAGCCATGACTACTTTTCAGCAGCTTCATGTTTTGACACAATACTTGCTATATGAAACATGATGGTAAATGCATAGGTTTGTCCATCTATGACGTTTTGAGTTGCTCAAAACGAGCTCATCTTTCTAAAGGGAGGTCAGATTGGGCTGGGAGAGGGACATTTTTATTCGTGCAGAGTTTCAAGTAAAGGTAAAATGCAGGTTCACTGTGAGATGTAATATACCATAGTCAAAAATTCCACAGCAAAACTTTGCTGCTTTTTTTTTTTTTTTTCCCTATTTCCTCTTTCACATCCCTAGGAGTTTAGGCCAGGATCTAAGAATTCCTTTCCTAACTGTTCTGCTTGCACACTTTAACTAATAGAACCTCTAAAGTTTGGGTAGGATCTGGTTCCTTGCAATATAAATAATCCAAAATGTTCAGGCAAAATTGTTTGGTGTGATTTTTCAGAATAACCACTGAGTAAAAATTGTCTGTGACTTTTGAGTTTTGGCCTCCTGAAGTATTGTTGCAGTTGTATTCTCTTAAATCAAAATCAGTAGTAACAGATGCAAAACATCAACCTACCCTCAGTGTTCAGGTACAGGTCTAGTGCTTTGGAAGGGGATGGAATTCAGATTTTTGATCACTGTTTATTCTTTACTAGCACTTAGTGGAGGAGGTAGGTGCTCTGTTCTCTGTGAATGACTGTAACTGTGATAGATGAAATGCTGCCCTGCAGGTGTGTAAGGATACAGTGTCAAAGCAAGGGGTTCTAGTGGTGGGACCAAGGTGTTATGAGCCATCAGTAGGGGCATGATGTTCATCATGGATTCCCATCAGGCTGAACAAGGACATGGGGCCACATATCAGGGAACTCTATGCTTTATCACACAGTTGCTATAACTCCAGTAACCAACCCACTGTTTAGACTCAAAAGGTGTTGGATAACAAGACCTAAATTTCCACATGTAGAGGTGCTAACAAGCCCTTTAGGTTTTGGATGGTTTGCTTCAATAAGTCCACAACAAACTTCTCAAAGGTGCTGTCTGACACCAACACAACACACTTCGACAAGCTCCCCACTCCCACATCAAACTTCAATACAGAGTATAGAGTACAATAGCCCTGCTTTGCCCAGGCAAAATAAGGAACGAGGGAAACAAAGACAGAAAAGGGACAGAGAACAAAGAATATCACCAGTCCTTAGATTGTGTGTTGGTGCTGCAATGTGGATGGTTGTCCTGGTTGCAGTAGCCAGCAGCAGTTTGTCACTGTGTGGGTGTGTATTTTAAACCCTCTACGTCATTTTTCTAATGAACTGCTCACAATGGACCATTGGCAGCAGCTGCCCAGGGCACACCCAACCCCTCAGGCTACAAGCTGGGTATTTAGGAACTTCTGTGGGATACGGAAGTTTTCCTGTCTTCACACCTATAACTCAGGTGTGATAACTCCCCTCCGGGGAGCCACTAGTGCCTCCACACCCACCTGAGGGGTCATGTCTGCTAATGGGCCATCAGGGATGCCAAAAATATGCCATTGTTCACCTCACAGAGTCAATCACCCATTTTGAAACTCTCCACCCTGGGGGAGCGACTGAGCGTTCTCATCAGAGCCCAAGCAGATATAAGCTTGGGTTTTTGGGACTGGGATCTCTGGATCCAGAGGAGGTGCAGAGCCTCGACCAGACTGAGACTGCCACCAGACTGCAACCATCATTTTCACCAGCAGCTTTCTTCCTTTCTTCTTACTTTGAACTCAGGGGGGCCATATGGTGTTCAGCACAGGGGTTGGTGAGCTCCATTCTGCTCATGCCCCACTGTGCTGGGCTGTACATCTGTTTTTTGTGGCACAAACAAGTTTTTTCCTTCTGTATCAGTGTATTTTGTGATCTTTTATTAAATTGTTATTCTGACTTGCAATCCCATTCTGAGTTGGATTGATTTCTCCTGCCGGTTTAACTCTAAACCAGCACAATGGTCCAGAGTTGGGGTTTTGAGACAGAGAAAGCAAAAGAGAAAGAGAGGTCACAATCCTTTTTGAGTTAACCTGGTGCACACCTCTTATGTAAACTAGATTTTTCACCCTGGTTTTTTCAAGCATACACAGTCAGCCCTTTGAGCCCTTCTCCAGGGAGCAAGTCAAGGGGGAGGGACTGAGCATGAGTCTTAAAATAAGCAGCCTCAGAACTGCCCCATACGACCTCTCTGGGAGCCTGTTCTCTCAGCAAACACTTCCTGTCATAGCAGTCAGGGTATTTGAGCCAAAATGTGTTTATTTCTGGTTCTTTGCACAAGGTGAGTGGCCAAGAGCCAGCAGTGTGACACTTAGTGCTCAGTCTGTATGGCCTGGGGAAGAAGAGAGAACATCTGAGTATTAACCCAGGCAAACTCATCTTTGTTGTCAGAAAGAAGGTGCATGGTGATAGTTTTCTACAGAGAGCTTTTTAACTCTGACCTCTGTCAAACTATACCAGACTGACTTCTGTACAGCTCTGCAGCTTTCTATCCCTGTATACTTCAAAGAATTAAAGTACTTTCTTGTGCTTAGAGTAAAGCAACCCCACCTCAGTAAAAGAAAATTGTGGCAAAATGAGCTCTCTGGGGTTTTACTTTAATCCTTTTTGCTGAAATGCCAATAATTTACAAAGTAATCTTAACAGTAAGTTTTTATTCTTTATTAAACTTCAGTGAAATCAGCCCTCCAAAAGGAAGATTATCTTTCAATTCTTGAAATAAATCCTTTGCATTACAGGGACACTGCAATCTAAGTAATCAGTATTTTTTATTCTATTTTTTAAAAAAAGTTCATGTTTTGTGTTATGAAACAGTGAAAAAGGTTTTAATAATTGCTGTCCAAAATATTCTTTAACACACATTCTGCCAGAATCTGAACACTCAGCACTATAAGGCAGGACAAGCTGTTTTTAGGCATAAAAGCAAAATTCCTTTGCCAGTCCATAATGTTTTAAACAGAAATCTATTTTAATGATTGCATTTACTTAAAAAAAAAAAAAAAAAAGAAATTAAAAACAATACTTAGGATACACGAACCTTCATGAAACAGAAAAAAGCATTAAATTGCCAATTACTGAGCTTGAAGCATCAAACTTTACACATTTCTAGTTAAAAAAGGTTGAAAGAGAATCAGTATGTTTTTTAAAACAATATAACTTCTTTGCTCCATAATGTCTAAAATGCTTTAACAAATGCCTGAATTAAGAGGAAAACATTTTTACCCCTATCTAACATGCATAATAAATACCTAGAGTGTTTGTTTGTTTGTTTGTTTTTCCCTTAAATTGAAGCTAAAACTGCAGAGTTTCATTATTTTCCTGGAAGAATAGTCGTTTAGTGGCAGACAGCTTGGCATGATGCCAGGGGACACAAAGTAGCACTTTCAGGCAGCTTTCTAGTTATAAGTGTGGAGTCACATCTTTCATTCTGGCTTACAAAATGTATTTACAAACAAGCAGCAGTGGCAAAAGTCTGCCTTGATTTCTGCTTCCAGAAGGTAAAAAACTGTGCTCTAGAAACACGTTTTCTGTGTGGGCTTTGTTCAAGTGTGAGGTCACAGGGCTGGTGACACTCTGGTGCCAGAAAGAGTGAGCGGCAAAAGTGCATCCCTCTAAGGCTGTTAGAGGGATGTTTTGGGTAGAAATGAGGGTGTTTAAAAGACACTGTTTTGATTTTAAACAAATGATTTAATATGTTTGTAGATCATAAACATGACTTTTCATCTGAATGAGAAAAGTTCTTGGAAATATGTTAAAAATTGACTATTATTAAGATCAAAGGTTGTTTTCATTGCTGCAGGATATATATTCTTGGAGTCAACAGTCAAAAGAATTGTGATGCCTGGAAATTAAATATGCTAGTAAAATATTAGTCATCAAAAACTGCACATTTCATTGTTGGGTGAAATTAAAGCCTATTACATCATCTGGAGTGTCCTTATTCAGGGGATTTTCTGGGAGATCAGTAGATCCATATTACCTGTTTAAACATTAACCTGACCTCTGTTAGATGAAGAAGGCCTGTTTCTGGTTACATGCAACAAAACCCCCACTACTTCTTTTTAATTTTGAGTCTGCATATAAAAGCAATTTAAAAGCCCCAAATATCATGTTTTTGCATCTTGATTAAGTTTTTACCTTAGTCTTGAACTCTTTACAAGTTAAAACAGTCACGTATTTAAGAACTTCATGGCAAAACTAGAAAACTATTTTATTTACTTTGGGATCAGAATTCAGACTGTAATTAATTTTTACTGATGATATGTGATGAGAAGTCCAGAAAAGAATTAACATTTTTTCCACAGAATTAATTTGTAGTTTTAGTTATTGTTGTACACAGATAGATCAGCTGCAAAGCAACTTAAGGGAGATCATAAACTCACTTTTTCCTGCTACCTCATAAGTATCAAAGTCTTTGTATATGAAATCAGTGGAATTCTATACCAACACAGCAAACAGTTCAGAATTGACTGAAAAATAGAAGAAACCCTGCCAATCCAATTTTTTAAGCCAAAATATGTTGCTTTTTTCTGTATTTTTCATGGACCAAGCCCATACCAAAGCTGGAAAAAATATTTACATTTAGTATGTTTGTAATGCAAATATTATATGCAGACTATTTAAGAGAAAAATTACTTTCTCTCATTCTCACCCCCACAGATTGCAAGTAATATATATGTTGTATCATATTATGAGTGTCTATTAATACCAGAAAAAAATGTTTCTTAACAGTCATTTGAATAATGGAGTGCTGCTTGCTGAACTGCTCATTTGAAAACTCATTGAATTTCACAGTAATCACAGAATCTCCAATTTTATTATCCTTTATATCACTAAAAAAAGCTTGATGTTTTGTTGTTCTCTTTTCATTTCCATTATGTTCCAAACGAGAAATGTATCACCGTATAAAAAATATGTTGGCAGGTAATAGAGAAAGGCAGGTGAAAGGTCAAGTCTCTTGCAAACTGCTGAAACACATAAATTTAAATAGAAACCACATTATGTGACCAGAGATAAACAATGTGTGGGTTGTAGCACAATTTCTAAAATAAGAAATGTTGTCATTAAGGGTGCCTAGGACTTTAACGATCATGAATACGGCAACATTTCCATTGACTTGCCTTTAGATGTGTGCTGGGTTCTTGCTTGGTTGAGGTAAGGACATTTATCTGGATTTTCTTTGCTGTATGTAATAACCCTCTTATTTATTCCCACTCTTAACAAGAACACATACAAAATAAAAACTCCTTACTGGGAGACGTGCGTACATAATGCTAATATTACCATTATTCCCTCAGATAGATCTTTCAATTTCCCTACCTACCATTTCCTTTGTATTTACTCAGAAAACAACTTAGTGTATTGTGAGCACTTAGATACATACAGGAGAGTTAGTGAAATGGTGAAGCAAGCACTGGCACCAGGCTCTCCTTTCTCAGAGTTCTAACTTTACCTCCAAATGACTCTTAAGATGCTGCTGTTCTGTCCCTATGCCTTGGTTGACAAGGAGAGCTTCAGAGATGTTACCACCACGTTAGAAGTGGCAGAAGGGATGCAGGAACTGTACCAGAAGACATGCACATTGATCTTTGTCACGTGTAAGACAGGAGCTCAGATCATATCTGCAAATATAAACACTTGGCTGTGCAGCCTCAATAGCTCTGAGAGTTGAATTTTCACCCCCTTTTTGGAGTGCTCTCATGGTGTATATCAATGAGGCCATGGCAGCTGCTGGTTCTACCTTCTGATACGCGGATAGAGCAGAAGAGTTCTGCCTTCAGAGCCAGTGTTCTCCAACATGGACAAGACAGAGTCCTCCACATGTTGCTATGCATTTTAATTAAATTGTATTTGCTTCTGAAGAAGTCTAGGCAGGCAGAAATTAAACACTGGAGCTGAGGGCAACACTTTGAAAATCACTATTAACTTCTATTACAAACTTTTTATAAAGATGTATTACATCCAGAGCAACCTTGGCTATTGCAAAGAACCAGATCAAATTTGCAGATTGAGGAAAGTGATTCTGCCCCTCTATTCCACTCTTGTGAAAACCCAACTGGAGTACTGCATCCAGCTCTGGGATCCTCAGTACAGGAGGGGCATTGGCCAATTGAAGCGAGTCCAGAGAAGGCCACCAAGTTGATTAGCAGGATGGAGCATCTCTCCTGTGTGCCAAGGCTGAGAGAATTGGGATTGTTCAGTCTGGAAAAGAGAAGGTTTTGGAGTGACCTAATTGCAACCTTCCAGTACCTGAAGGGGAAACTACAGGAAAGATGGAGAGAGGCTTTTTATAAGAGTATGCAGTTACAGGACAAAGGGGAATGGCTTCAAAATGAGAGTAGGTTTAGATTAGATATTAGGAAGAAATTCTTTACTATGGAGTTGGTGAGACATTGAAACAGGTTGCCCAGAAAAGTGGTGGATGCCTCATTGCTGGAAGTGTTCAAGGCCAGGCTGGATGGATCTCTGAGCAACCTAGTCTAAGTGGAAGGTGTCCTTGCATGATAGAGCTTTAAAGTTCTATCCAACCCAGGCCATGAAATACTGAAATGGTATCTCCTACTACTTCATTTAGGAAAAGGTTTCTAGAGGATTTTTGAGACCTTTTGTTGAATGCTGTGGTACTTCAGATAAGACACTGACTACTTTTGAATGTTATTGTGATTATTGTAAGGAATTTTGAATACTATTGGTCAAGAAGAGTATAAAAAACACAGTTGCATAAATAATCTGATTTGAGACTGGAACAGAAAGGTGTATATACAGGAATAGCATGTTGGAAGATGACAGGTACCATCCTACTTTTGCTTTAATTGGGAAAACCCATGTAAAGTATAAACTGTAGGGGTCTCAAAGTAAAATGAGTCATTGCTGCTTGGATTTGATGGCCTCTGGAACACAATTTCCTATATACCTATATACAGAATAGTTGCAAGATAATTGCAGAGAAGGGCCTTGCTGAAGATTTCTGCTGATGTAGCTTAGTCCCATTGTAGTCTGTGTTTCAGATTATGAGCTGTCAACAAACAGAAAAGCAAGACACTCATGAGATGCTGCACACTGCTGTTTCCCTTGCTCTTTGTATGTGCTGCCTGGAGCTGAGTCCTTTATGAGACTGTGGCAATTGTTACTAAATGGGACAGCTCTGGCTTTATGGCGGTTCTGTGAGTTACTGAGAAATGGCCAGCTCTTAGTTGGTGCAAGAGGTGCCACTGAGCCAAAGCAGAAAGTAACAGCACTTGTCATCTTCCAGGTGGGATACAATTCTTGCCTTTACTGAAGGGTACGATGCAAAAGTAAAGTTAAATGCAAACCTCAATTGAAATCAATAGTGAAACTCAGTGAAACCACTGTTTCACTGCAGAAATTTAATCAGACGGTTTTTCTTTATCATTGCCCAGGCACTGCAAATGAACTGGGTTGCCATTTGCCTGTACAGCAGTTGTTCTGGTCATTTCTTATTTAGCTAATAGAACTGCTGCTTGGTTCCCTTGCTATATAAATGCAACCTGATATTAAAAAAAAAAAATCCAAAATAAGTTGATCAGTAACTTGTGGCTTTCTTCCAAGGGTAATAAAAGATTAATTTAATCAACAAGGAACTGGTAGCAACGGTATACTTCTGGTGTTCTTTAAAAAATATACTATATATATATAAAAATATAAATTGTATCTCAAAAGCCTATCCTTTATGTGTAGAAAAGGTAAAATCCTCTGAGAGAAGAAACAGTATGGTACTGATCTTGCAAAATACAATTTTTGTCATTCCATTAATCTTGACTTCATACAGACTGTAAGGAGGCTGGGATATTTATATTCATGAATCTAATTCAGGTTTCTATGCATGTGAGATAAGCATCCAGCAGAAGGGTACCCCATCATGGAGAGCTCACCCAGACTACTACTGTGTGGCAAAAAGAAGACACATGGATGAGGAACAAAGTTCTGTATAGAAGTTTTCTGTAAATTACAGATGCTACTTCTTCCATAGAAAATTGAGCACCTGTGCAAGGAAGAGAACATCTTCATAAGTGCAAAGCCATAGAATAGGGTGGCTTAAAAGATCAAATTTAAAAGAGTGGATATAAAATGCCTCTCAACAGAGATATAGTGAGAAGAAAGAAAAATGCTTCTGTATCCAGGAAACATGCTTATCAAAAGACTTGGGGTTTGGGATTCCTAGTAGACCATAAAATACCCTTCAGAAATCCTGTTTTTT
This sequence comes from Formicarius rufipectus, assembly GCA_013399695.1. NCBI lineage: Eukaryota > Metazoa > Chordata > Aves > Passeriformes > Formicariidae > Formicarius > Formicarius rufipectus. The sequence goes on from VXAU01005294.1 coordinate 1,417,540, forward strand.
AGCTGTGAGTGGAGAACAGCTTCTTCACAAAAACAAGTATTTTTAAAGTNGGAGAGCAAAAGAAAAGAGAGAGACAGGAAACTCCCTCCTGTCTTTATACACCTGATTACGTAAGGGAATGATATGGAATACTTCCTTGGTTTTGTATCCCGGTTTCTAGGGAAGGCCTACAGAAAAACTACCACATAAAGGAATAGAGAGACACGATTGCAAAGGGACAGTTATAGCAGAATTGTGGATCCCTCCAGCTGTCTGACTTGAGAGTGTGCTGTAAAGCAGTCTCTATGATAGATCTCTAGGTGAAAAATCATCAGCTCTTAAGCAGAGGATCATTCCTTGCATGGGTTGGCAGTCCTCAGAGTTAAGAATGGGGGAAAATCTACTCTCTTCTCTACTTAACTACCAAACATCCTTTCAAAATACTCTGGCTAGGCAGGTATTTGTCTGGCAACCTCTGTTTTGGCTTCTTAAAAATGTGTTCACTGATCCATTGGGTACTGTGCACTTTTAATTTTAAGCTAACATTAAAATGTGCATCAGAGCTCTGTTTCCCATAATGTGTGGGAAAAAATGATGGGGTGGGAACTTTGCTTTTACTCAGTTTGTTCAATGTTGCAGACTGCCTTACCCATGCACAGTTTTTCTGCATGGATGTAATTATACCCTGTAGTTTATCTATGGTTGTCTATTTGCATCACTGCAGAGATAGCATACAGAGATGTGTGACACTCATGAAAGACTGATGCCCTCATCCTGGTTGGTGGTAGACAGAACAAGACAGCAGGAATGCATATCTGGCATAGAGGGGACAAGGCTGTATTTCTCTTCTTTGCTACAATGAGTTGGAGATGGTGAGAATATTTTTTGAGGTGTATTAAAATGTCTTTGACGACAGAAGCCAGTTCTTCAAGATAAAAAAATAATACAGGAAAGCACCAGTCTAACTGAAACTTCCCATGGGAACCTGCATTTCAACTCCACCATGGACATAATAGTGCATCCACTTGATACTACAAGGCCAGTTAATGTGCTGGGTCAAGCAGATTAATACTGTTGCTTGACAATTCAATATTCCAAGTGAGGCTCCTGACCTGCAGTTTAATTGCTTTTGTTGGATGTGTGAGCGTCTTTTAATCCTTAACACCACCACCAACAAAAATTGCTTAAAAAAAAATATCGTCACAATATGTGGAAGAGGGCATTCATACGTGTAGGAAATCCATCTTCTGACTACCTGTGCAGTCAGTGCATACACTTCCCTCTTAGTTTAACTTCACCAGTTGCTTTCCTTTTTATTTCCTTCTCATCAGCATATAAATCCTATCAGCCTCCGACGCCCTTGATGAAACAAGGAAAGGGTATTATTTAGGCAAAGTAAGACAAAAAACCTGTTAACAGCAGAGAAAATGGAGATGGAAAAAATGCAGAAAAGAAAACATTTAGATAACCAAGCACCTCACAGTCAGTCCATGCCCACTCTTCTGATGCATTTTCGTTGCTCTATTCACAAACATATTTTGTATCTTGTGACTGCCCCAGAGAGGGTTGTCCTCCTATTCACTATGACATTTTCTTTTGTTTCACATGGGAACAAGCACAGCCTCTTCTGCAATTTCCAAACACATATTATAAAATGTAGTGTATTATAGAGGAAAGCAACCTTTCTAACATATTCAAATATCAGAGAAGAATGTGAGGGTTAGATTAGAAAGGGTAAAAAAGGGTTAGTAATATGAAGAAGCAGAAAAATCATAAAAAAAAGGTGCTCCTACTTCTTAAATCTGTCTTTAAATTATTTACATAGCATTTTGACAGCTCACAATTTAAATTTTTTCATTCATCTTAATATTTAATCACAGTTTTTAATTATACTAGTAACTTGAGGCTACTTCTTAACTCAGCAATAGCTTCATCTTCTATTAATAAATGGCACATATCCTTGGCTTTGGCACTTGCTGTGAGTGCTTTGGTAGAACATGAAGTCCAGGACACTGCTACTGCATCTTAAATCTCAAATCTTCTTTAGTTATCAATACAGTGTTTCACCCTGATGATGATAACTTAGCATAAAAATGTTTGATCTTCACTGTGATTCTTAATGCTCCTGTTGCTAAAATTACAGATTTTGAGAGAACAAGTACTTAAAAAAACCTTTTATTTCAAAAGACATTCTTCCACATGATTTTTCTTCTCCTTAGTCTGGAGAAGAGATAGTCTAATACCTGAGAACTGTGGGTTGGAAGAATGTTACATCTCATGTGTGGCTGACAGGGTTTGGGATGAAGACAGTGGGTGTTTTTTGAAATGCACACCAAAAGAACTCCCTTGGTGGGGTTATAGTGCTCATGTGGCAGTGGGTTTGGAGGCTGCTGGGGTGTATGAGCCAATGGGCATGACTCTGCCTGGGATGCAGAGGCCATCCAGCCCAAATCCACAAGGGAACAGTAAAGCATCTGGGACTTGCTATCTACTCTCGCCACAGCTCTCTGTGAAGACTAGAGAATGTGGTTTATGGGTTCAGGAAAGATGACCATGTTTCCACTGAGATTCTGAGACCAAACTCCTGTTTTTGCAGGCAGCATGTCAGCTAAATCTTTTTTATAAACTGGCCACCCTCAATTTTACAATGTTAACTTTTTGTTCTCATCCTCCTTATTGTGAGATTGCTCCAGAACTTGGCTCTTGTGCTTTTTGTGATTTCCAGCCAATGGAATGGTTCTGGTTTTATTGCCAACATGGTTCCTTAGCTCAAAAAAGACTCTTTGATTCATCTACACACAAAAGTCAGATGTCTTCTCAGCCTTCATTTGGCCAGACTAAGTGAGCTGAGCTCTTCCAGTTTCCTCTGACACGATTCATCTAGAAGTCTTCACTGTTCCTCATTGGATTAACTTTCATGGATCACCAGTGATTAGAACTAAGTGCACTTTTCCCACTGACACTTCACCAGGGCCCATGGGCTTGCATGCACTCTTGACAGCACTTGCTGGCCAAATCTCACCTCCTGTGTATTGTTGATATTAGCAAAATTCATCAGTACAAACAAAATGGTGAAATTAACAGGACTTCTAATTAGTTAGGTTAAATCAGACTGGAAGGGTGGAGCTTATTATGCGGCACTTTTTATATTCATACAGTGGTAACAGAAGGATCAGGAACCAGAATGAAGTGGCCCACATGGGTAGTTCTATTTGTAGCTGCATCTGAAAGTATCAGTACCACAAATGTGTGACATTTGGTGGCTTTCTGCTCAAGGGGATGGCCACTTTGGCTTCCATTCATAACATGCTAACTCTCCCTATTCACTTATTGGAGACTTATTCCTCATAAGAATTTCTTACTTGTCACGTGTGGCCTCAAAGCTTATCTTAGACTCAGGTGGAAGCAAGAGTTTAAGCATAACTGGAACCTGAATAGCCTTAGGTAGAAGTGTAACCGTATTGCTTTGAACCAGAACAGATCAACTTCAAAAGAAGAAAAGCATCAGCTTCCCTTCCTTACAGCTTTGCTGTTACATATCCCCAGAATATATTTGTTAGGTTACCTGTTAACCATTAGAAAGATTCATCATTGTTACAGGATCCAACCCAGGCACTTGCATGAATTACCACTAAGAGCACCCCATGGTATCTGAAGAAGAAACAGGAAAAGAAACCTGCATTCAGTGTTCAAAAAGCAAAAGGAAATGTGAGGGATGAAGGATCTGAAATAGCAAGCGGCTAAGGACTGCAACTGCTGTGTCTGGGGTTCTCACAAAATGCACCAGGCACAGGGATTAAAGGAATATTTTGTACCTTCAAAAAGAAAAGGTTCTAAAGAGCAAGGAGGGCAAGAGCTTCTTTTTTTCCATTAACCTCAGGCCAGAGGCAGTGGATGTTATTTAATAACCCACGATTAAAGACAAGCAGCCTAATTACCAGTTTGTATTAAAAAAAAAAAAAAGCCAAGAGAGTAACACGCTTTGAAAGAATAAAATTATGAGATGATTAATTGCAAGTGAAATACCCAAAAGAGAAATTTATTTAATATTGTAAAAAAACATCCTGTGTTTTGTTGTTTATGGGATCCTAATTTTAAGATCAGATTGCAGTAGAGAGACCAAAATTGAGAGAGAAACACTGTATGAGATGTGACTTACATTTAGAAACAGCTGTGTTAGTGTGCAAGGCTGAAGAATTCTTTCAGATGAGAATGCAAGTTTTAGAAAGAAGAGGTGATGGTACAGTAGATTGGACTGGTAAACAAGTATAATTAAAAAAAAAAAATTTGACAAAATAAAAGCTTCAACAATTCTATCACTTTGATAGAGTCCTACTATTCTATCCAGAAACAAAGTTGTCTGTGGGAAGCTGTAGCTAAAAGGAAATTAAGTATTCTACACAGCGAAGAAAGTTTTCCTTGGGAATTGCTCAGATAGAGCATTATTTCAGATGACTGAAATACATCCTTGAACATGAATGGTATTGTTGCTTATAAATTGGATACTGATACCAAGCTCAACATGAAACCTTAAGTCAATTTGAATACAAAGAATCCAAGGTTTTGCTGTGACAGAGTCAGTTACATAATAAGTACACAGAAACTACACGTAATTGCAAAGCAGCCATTTGAAAACATGGAGTTTTGCTTACTATTGAGGGTGACAGAAAATGGAAATGGGTGTGGCACTTCTCACAGGGACACCGTATAAGCTAGAAGAACAGAAGCACCTGGAGATAGAAAAACAGATTAAAAAACTTCAAACTAAATTAAGATATAGATAGCAAAGGAAAAACTAGGAGGAAATTTTCACAAAAATAAAATAAAATAAAATTAAAATAGTCAGTACAGTTGTAAAATAACACTGGGGGAAATGTAGAACAAAAATCACAAGTATTTAAACATGTGCATGATGAAAGAAACTTTCCAGGATCATGATATCCATTATATATTTTGGAAACTTTAGAAACAATTGTCTATTACAAAGGAAAAAAATGCCCCAGTTCTCTCAGCACACAATTATAACACAAAGAGCTAAACCATAACCTGTTAAAAATTTCTTGTCCACAGGGAACTCCTTATGTAATGTTACCAAGTCACTGTTTTCCAGGTCCCTTTGATAAAAATCACATAACAGCACTTTTTTAGCTCAAAGAATTAATGAAATAGAGAATATTTCACAATGTTTAACATATATATGCTATTGTAATGAGGCCAGTATACATATCTTGCCTAGCTAAACTTGATATTCTGTACTGAAGAGAAAATTTATGGTAAGGACTAAAGCAATATGTCACTGAATAATTGACATGCCCTACATTCTAAATTAATCTGTGACTGTGTTTTCTCTTGGTTCATACACTGATTTTGAACATAATGGGTAAGTGGTTTCTACCCTGGCTCCAATTTATCCAAACCCAAGCTGTGTAGACATTTTTTCAAGTGCACTATTTTTTTTAATGTTGAACACCCATGGAAGCTTCTTAAATTGATAGGCTATTTCTGTGTCATGGTATGAGGGAGTCCTTCACAGTTCCCTGGGCTCAGAAGCAGATGCAGGCTGTCACTGCTGTAATGGGGCTGGACCCAGGTGTGCATCAGTCCCTTGTCCTTGCACCTCTCAGACCCAGGTCCTATGCCAAGGAAAATTTAAGCTCAGATCCTGAGCATGAGCTGTGGCATGTTGTAGCTGGGCGTTGGTCTGAAAGCTCTGTGGAACAGGACCCTGGGGCATGCCAAGGCATGCATGGGAGATTAAAAAATATAGCCACAGCCACAGATAATGTGAGAATTGAATGTTGTAACTTTTTAGCCTCCTTTGAAGTCGATGGGAATTTGTCTGAAAAAGGTATACATAAAAGTGTTCTGCTTTGGCCTGTTAGGACATAGGTGCCAATAGAAAGTGCTCTATTGCTGAAATAATGAGCAGCTAGCTACGTATTTGGGGCTTAAGAATGCTCCACCCAATGGCTTGTTGGTTAAAGCATTCGCAGGGAGATAGAAGATGTAGCCTAGAACTCCTCTGCTGTTTCATGAATGCATGTTTCAGCTACTGACTTGCACCAAGTGTTGCCTTTGTTCTCTCCCTTTCCTCCCTCTCACTTTTTACACCATCCTTGTCAAGTACCTTAAAAAGCCCACCAAAACAACATCTGGAATCTGAAGTGTGGACAGTTCCTCCCTAGAGCTCATCAGGGTTTAGTACATTTCCTTTTCTTAGTGTTGCTCACTGTCTAGCTGATAGCAGTTCCTGGGAGACCACTGTGAGTTTCTCTCATTCCTCTCATGGATGACTGACTTGTCAGTCCCATACAGGAAACTCAGACTCTAACTTCAGTCTGCATCTGCTGTGTTTTACTAAAGCTCAGTGCATCAGTGCAGAGCACAGCGACCATTAAATCCCTGTGTTGATTAAACCCAAACCCCAGAAGAGCTGAGGTGAAATCACAAGAGATAATGACCAAAGCTTGGATGAATTTATTTAGCAATGTAAATAGAACATATTGCATCAATATGTAGTAACTGATGAGATGTGAATCTGGACTAGAAGAAAGATGCCCTTGCCCTCCCTTATTGAAGGCAACCCAGACCATGTAATTCCTTTCACAAGCTGGTGACCCTCCAGCCTCCAACTTGACATGATACATTCTGTAGCAGTAAGTAAATATGAGTCAAAGGAACATAAAGTTACAGACTTTACTATTGCAGCATCTGTTATGTCAGTATGTGTGTAGTAAGCAAGTAGCCTAAGGAACACTTATGGTAACATAGGGAGTCCCATGCTGCGGGTCAGAAAGTCACACATTTTCATGTCAGTAGTCTGTTCAGCTAGGTGATAGCTCTATCCCTTTTTTTTTTTTTTTTTTTTTGCATTACAGCACTGTATAAATAAGTTCATTAAAGTACTGATATTTATTTCATCATTATGAGTTCCCTATGATATACTAATGTATTTTTCCACTATTACAGTAATAATTTGAGCTTATAGCTAGGGTGTAAATGTAAACACATGCGCATGTAGATAATACAGATGCCTTGTATGTGCAATTAGTATATTGAAGGATGCATTCCTGTTAGTGCATCAGTAATCATTCCATACATACTGTTTTAATATTATTTAAGAGAAACATAGCTGAGTGTGACACATATTTAAAGTTGTCTTTTCCCCTGTAAAGCGTGCTATTAAATATTCTACGCAGCAGCTACTCTGCTTATGTTCTCCCTAAAATGGTTATTTTGAATGGCTAGCAATTCAGCAGTTATTGACAGGTTGCTTTCTTGTCTAAAAATAGGGGAATGTGTGGATCCTTGTACACAGCAGGTAGTCAAGTAATAATGAAAGTGATTGATGATAAAAAGCTTGCTTTCTACTCTCCTGTCATCAACAACCTGTTGGGATCAAGAGAATACTGGGATTGAAATTAATCTTCCTTGACTTATTCTAAACAGTCAACTGATAGGAGATTTCTTTGATCTCATTCAGTTGAAATTGATTAATACTGTTAATTACTTTGTTTGAACTCAGCAGGAATTTTCTGTATGTTTGCAGCATCCTTGGAGGTTTGTCTTCTCACGTGCCAAACAAGTAAACTTAGTAAAGAATTTCAAGGGAGGTGATGCCAATGCAATGTTTGCTGAATAAGACTGATGATTACTATCAGTGATAAATACCTGTTGAAATGATGAAATGTAATTTGTTTCTGTACTTGGGTTTTCCATTGAAATTGTCATGGGTTAAAATACATAAACAGTTCCTGGAGCGGGAACTCATGCCTTCCTCTACCAAGCAAAAACACTATGCTAGGAATATTTTATCTCCTTCTCCCTCTGTCCTTTTCCCACCTCATGAATCCTGAATTCTACAGGAAGAACTGGAATTACATTAGTTTCTTAATGTCTGCTGAATCATGGATTGTCATAAACCTAGGGGGGTTCCTCAAGTTTCATGCCATCTCCTTATTCCTTGATGCCTACCGAGAAGGTTTTGATTAATATCAAAAGTGGGGTACTAATCTCCAAACTGCAGTCTGCTTTTTTTCCAGTTGGCAGACTGAATCTTACCAGCTAGAGAAGATACTTGGGGTGATTGTGGCTGTACAAATAGTCTGACATACACTGAAGGACATGACTGCTTAAGGTTTGTCAGCCATCCTGAAATTAATCTTTTCTCTGTCTAGCTTTTAGTCAAAAAGAAAATCAATTGTTTATGCTAAAATGTTAAAATTAAAAATAAAAAAAAACAAAACAAAACAAAACAAGACAGTGACTGTTTCTGGAGAGAGGTATAAGGAAAGGAACAATAAAACATGTTGTAGCCACATCTTATTGTAGTTAGGCTTCAAGGTAATTTGTGTTTCTCATGTAGCTAGTAAGCACTTAAGCTAAAATAATTTTCAAAATAATTGCCACAGCTCTCTGGTGCTACAATCCAGTTCTCTTGCATCCTGTCTGACACAAGTTAGTCTAAGTTCTTAAAAGGTGCTTTTGGAGTGCCCTTCTGTGACACTGTAGCTCAGCTGGAAGTCAGCAACTAACTGACTGAAGAAACACTTTATGCAATAGGAAGGCAAAACATAATGACAGTACTTGCTCTGGGCGTAAACAAGTCATTTACCTGTTTTCAGTAAAATTCTTTCTGCTGATGGCAAGGGAGGTTAAACTTTCTAAAGCACCCATGTGAATATATTACTATTTATAGCACTCAAGTGGAAAACTTATTTTTCATAAATATGTATGTGAGAACAACAAATGCAGCTCAGTAATATTTCCTAGCGATCAGATAAAACTACAGGACAATGCAGTCCTGTGTTAGTCCAGTAAGGTATTAGAAACAGTGATCTCTAAGAGTGCCTTACTTGAACTGGGGGAGTCCCAGTGATATGCCCTTTCCAGGAAGGTTAAAGATGTGGATTTAAACACCTTTATGTGGAAGAAATGATTAAGAGTCCTTTTTCCCTTATCCTGAGAGAGTCTTCCAATCATTGCACTATTATGTAAAATCTGGTGGAGGATTTTCTTTTATTTATGCTTTAAAAGAAAATGGTAACTATCTCTACTTTTTCCATAAAGCTTGTTCTGCTAGCCTTTCAGAAAAGCCAAATAAACTCCCCTTAGCAGCTTATTTAGGAGTAAGTAAGGCTTATTTTCTGGACCAATTGGGCATAAGAATGCAATTAATGTTGAGCAGTATGGTGGGAAGCATATTTCTGTCCAGAAGCAGAAAGTTTATTAAAGAACACCAGTGGTGAACACTGAGCCACACAGAAATTTAAATAAATAGCTCTTTTGGGATCACTATTTTGCATGTAGACACCTCTGTCCGGGTCAGATGTCCCCTGCATCATGATATAAAAAACCCTGAGGTAGCTGTCAAGGAGGTAACTCCAGAACTGGAGGCAACACATACGTGCCATGGAAGTACCATATTTGAGCCACTTTGCTCTGCTAAGAGGTCAGAGTTAGCAGACTGAGTGTGCTGCTGTTCAGACCATGCCAGCCCTTCTTATGCATGCAGTAGCTTGCTCTGAGTTCCCACACGGCTCCTTGTGTGGGGTTCTGCTGTGATGCACAGGGATATCCAAAATCCTTCACATCTGGATTACACATAGACTTGCAAGCAGGATGCAGGACCTACTCCCTGTGACCCTGTAAGTTAGGGATAAGGGCTATTTTTCCCACAAATCTACTGTATCAGTCACAGTATTATGATCAAAGCTCACTTTCCAAAATATTCTAGGCAATTTTTATGAATGAGAAAAGTCATCAGATCTTTCCTCTAAAAGAAATTGCCAACGAGTCCCCAAGAATCTGGTGCAAATGTTCAGCCTGAGGCTTCCTTACTCACTGCTTTTGTTGTATTTCTTTCATTCAGCTACTCTTGCTGTATTAAGCCTTAGGTATTTTTTTTACAGTAATCCCCTTAATATCCCAAGTCATTATTAGAGGAACATGAAAAGCTAAGAAAGCAATAATTTCAGGAATTGGATTCTTTATGGCTTTTCTATTAACTTTTTCCTGGCGATCGTGCTCATTAATTTGATATATTCCCCTTTTTAACAAGGACAACAACAAAATCACAGAAAGTTAATGTAATTTGTTATAGGGGGTCACTTATGCTATCTGTTGCCAATATAAGCAATTTAGAAAAATAATTGTATTTATTGAAGACTACCTTTTACACCAATGTAATGATTTTTTTACAATTTTACTTTGCCCATTTATGTGATAGGGCAATTCTTTTTGGGCAAATGATTATAAAAATATTAATCTGCTGAGAATTTTAGAAATAGAACAGCCTTCACGTCCACGTTGCTAAAATGTTATGGAAATTTCATAATATTAATTTTAGCTGTTTTATGTGAAGGGGTCATACAAAATAACTTTCTCACCAGTCACAGCCCTAAGTGCATCTGGTTCTACTTGGTGCCTGGGGTACTACATCTGGGGTGTATTTATATTTTCTGTGCAAAGAGGAAAATGTGGGCTGCTCTTCCCTTGTATTTTGTATCTATATTTCTCTTGGAGCTGGAGACCAGCATTCACCCTTCCCTCTACCAACTACAAATAAACCAGAAACCCGTACAAAACTGTGGCTCAATTTCCTTGCATGCTTAACATCAGTGTAGGACACAACTGAAAAACCCTATTTCTAGCAAAAATATATAGGTTAGCAGACACTTCAAAGCCAAAAAGATGAGTATGAACCTGTAGCCTGTTCTCCTGCCAACACAGCCCATAGCTGCCAGTTAAAGACTAAACCCCCAAGCCCTGAATTTCAAGATCTACACTTCAAAGAAAAGAGAAGGAAGTGTCTTCAAGGGTGGAAGTGCTGAGCAATTCCAACGCACAATGCATATGAATGGCAGAAATGTATGCTTCTTGCTGTCCAAGTACCTTATGAAAACTGGGCTCTGTTCACCCAGTTGCCTGCCTCCATCGTGTTAGTGGCATCTTTATCACAGCAGATAGAACAAGCCTTAGAACAAACTATCGAATAAACAAACAAAAACTAACCAAACAGAAACCAAACCAAACACACACAAAAACAAAACAAAAAAAATGCTCTCTTTCTCTAAAAATTCTGTAGCATCCTTTCCAGACCTATCTCTGTGTAGCTGAACATTCAGAGACTGTCAGAAAAGTCTCTTGTGCATATTTGAAAATATTTCATAGATTTCATTACACTTTCTCTTATGGCTAAAGCCAGATAGAGTAAGTCTGGTGGTTTTAAAACATAGATGATACTTAATGTTCTCCTTTTTCATCTACTAATTTGTATTCTTTATTTCTGCTAGAAAATTCTTTCATTATGCCTGCATGATACTTCTTTAGTATGTCCTGGGCTATTTTCTCTTCTCTTAGTCTGGTTTCTTTTGTTTCTTCTAAATTTTATTTGTGGATTACTCTCAAAGAGAAGCACTAATGCTATTTCAGGCGATTTCCAGTATCCTCTGTCTGCATTTTATTTACAAATTGTTGTGTGATAGGTCTGTGTCACTAATTCCAGAATTCCCTATACTGTGGATTTAGTACTTTACAAATGCAAAAATCAAGTCCTCACCTCCTCAAGGTATAGTTTGAAAGCAAGCACCTGCTTAGTTACTCAAGGAAAACTGCCTTTAGAGTCAGTACAAACTTTGGTCATTCTTGTCAGGCCTGAGGTGTGCAGTCTTATATGTATGTTCGTTCTCTTTCAAAATACTCTCTGCTTTTTTTTCAGTCTTCAATGACAGGACACAGATTAGGTTTCCATCTCATAAGTCATCCAGTAGCACCATGAAAATCAGTTGCATGATTGGTACTACTGGGTGCAGACAGACAGATATGAAATCTAGATATTCCCACTGTCAGTCTCTTGTTTTAAAGAGACCGCAACTGCAAAAATAAAAAACAAACTACAAACCAGCAATTTTGTAGATCATTTTGATGATTACAGAAAAGCATTTTGTAATCACCCCAAACCACTACTAACTGTCCCTCAAGGAGACCAGTAATTCAAAGTGGTAGTAATTTTTTTCCATGCATAAATAATCCATAATAAAGTTGACATATGGCAATTCACATTTATCATTGATGACAATGGCATTGGCAGTTAGTTATAATCATTGTTTCTGAAGCTGTCCAAGCATAATAGATTTGTGCAAACAAATATGAAAAAACAGTAGCAGAACATGTGATAAATAAATCCCATTAGGTCCAGTAATATGACACTGGCAGGGAAGAAACCCACTGGGAGATTTGCAAGTCAGTAAAGAAAAATACACATTCACAATATTAATTACAACAGTGAATACTGTATGGCTTCTAAAACAACTTCCCACTTGCTGCAAGTGGATAAATAGATAAGAATCACTAGTGAGGGAAAGAATTAGAACCTAATTAAAACTGACAACTGAGCTGTATGAAAATAGATGGGCACATGTAAACATTTTTTCTAGTAATTGATAACGTGAGAAACAATGGGTTTTCTGCTGAATAAATAATTTGTCACACTGCAGGACAGACACTCATGGTAGATATAATATCTTGTTAGTGAGGGAAAACTCATTAATACTCGGTGTGCATTTGACAAGCTGGAGAGAAGGAACGCCATCCAGAGGCACCTTGACATGCTTGAGAGGTGAGCTGATGTGAACCTCAGGGAGTTTGACAATGGTAACTGCAAGGTACTACACTGGTTCACAGCAACCCCAGGCACAGGTTGGGCAGAGAATTGATTTAGAGAACCTCTGAGGAGAAGGACTTAGGGAATGGTAGTTGATGAAAAACTCCATGTGAGCCAGCAGTGTGTGCTCACAGCCCAGAAAACCAACAGAATCCTGAACTGCATCTAAAAGAGTGTGGCCAGCGGGTTGAAGATGGTGATTCTCCTCTACTCTGCTCTAGTGAGACCCCATCTAGAGTGCTGTGTATAGTTCTCCTGTCCAGAACATAAGAAGGACATGGAACTGTTGGAGCAAGTTCAGAGGAGGCCACGAAGTTGATAGGGAAATGAAGCACCTTCCCTATGAAGACAGGATAAGAAAATTGGAACTGTTGAGCCTGGAGAAGGGGAGGTTGTGCAGAGACCTCATAGCAGCCTTCCAGTATCTGAAAGGGGGGGTACAGGGAAGACGGAAAGGGACTCTTCATCAGGAACTGCAGTGATAGGACAAGGAGTAATGGGTAGGAACTGAAAGAGTGGAAATTTAGGCTAGATATTAGGAAGAAATTTTTTACTGTGAAGATGGTTAGACACTGAAACAAGTTGCCCAGGGAGGTTGCAATGCCCCAACCCTGGTGGTGTCCAAGGCCAGGTTGGATAATACCTTGTCCCTTCCAACCCTTAACATCCTATGATTCTGTAAAACATATTTTAGTTGCATTGCATATGCTTAACTCATTTCACAATGTGTATTAAGAGTGATCACATGTTTTTAACAGGACTACTTTGAGGAATTAACAGTTTCAGAGGCAGATGAAGACTGAGTATCACTTAGCTATAAGTGTCTCCTGCCTGCTGCCTTGTTTTCACCCTCCTGGTGGGAGGGCATGCTTTCAGCATGGTCACTGGGAGCAGACCAGTGTCCTTACTGCCTGCAAAGAACAGGTTCTGTCTTCTCATTTGCTCAAAAGAGAAGCAGGCTGTATGCCATTAGTTTCTTGTTTAATTTAAATTCCCAAAGCAGGATACAACTAATGGTTTAATGGCAGAATATAGTGACCTGGCATGGCCTCAATGTCATAATTATCCATAAAGAACTGACAGAGATATTTTAATGTCTCCAAAGAAGTCAAGAGACAAGTCATTTGTAAGTCCTGCTGAATAAGTAAAATGAGTCTTAAAATTAAGTTACTATGTAAGTCCAGTAGTATTTCTGCTAAGCTTTCCAGTAATAGAACTTAGCAGTAGCAAATGTTTATCCTTGACTTTGACTGGGTGTATAGTTTGGCCAGATTCTGAAGAGAGGCAGAGGTTTCCTGCTCTCATGCCATGAGGAAGAGGGGAGGATGCTCTATTCACAGCAAGGCCCAAAGCCTGTAGCGATGCACTGTTTGATCACAGGCCTGGGTCTCCTGTGGCAAATTAAACAGGAGCCCATATGAATAAGCTGCCATTGAAATCAGCAAGGCAAGTGCTCTCACTGGAACCCTTGCCTTAACAGTCCCTTGGGAATGTAGAAACCCATGGCAAGTAAGTAAGAGTGAAGAAGGCCAGAGCGTGTGGTGCCTCCCAAGCCACAGCTGGTTAAAGGAGAAGAGCATTTACTATTCATAAAGGTAAGGGCTTAGCAGAAGCCTCTTGCTCTGGGCATAAGGCAAGTGTTCTTCATGGCCTTCCAGGGAGAGGATGGCTTCTGCAACTAGAAAGAAGAAAAGAAAGTGTTAGAGAAGGGTAAAAGTACTTTTTACATATAAATTTTAAATTGGTCTTTCCAGGGCAATATTTTTCTGGAATAACTATTTCCTTACAAGTGACCTCCTGTCCTGTCAAAGGCATGTTTAGATCATCTACAGCTGTTATTTCTATGAATATGTGATTTCTGTGTTTATCATGTAACTTTGACTTCCTCTGCATGCTACATGCCTGTCTCTCTTGGCTGAGACTACTTTTAACATTTCAAAGAGTTGAGCAGCTTCCAGCAGCCACCATCTGTGAGTATTGTGGTCATCTCAAACTCATGCCAATACATTTTTAGACAGCATTTGACAGTCCTGTACTATGTGAATTTTTCTCATATAAGTATGAAATACACAAACCTGCCTATACTTAATCTTGGAAACACTTTTTTTTCCTTCAGTTTGTTCAGATAAATCTCTTTGGCTCAGCAGCAAGCCCATTTGCTTGCAAGGCTGGAGCTCTGTCCCGTAGCCCCTTTTACTACTTCATCTTCTTCCTGTTGGTTGGTGGAAAGTTTTGTCAATTATATGCTGCACTTAAATGTGTTTGTTTAGTAAAGCTGGGGCCTGATGTATCAAGATAGTCAAATGTCAGTTCCAAATTTGAGGGCGAAATGGTCACATAGAATATTCAAACAATGTGTGATATACATTTCAAAAAAAATGTTGGAAGTAGAGTAAAATGCTCGTGCTACATAAGCCCTCCAGAAAATAGGAGTTGCTATACACAACAGTTTCATTGTAGACCACAAAAAAAATAACTGTTTTTCTTGCTGGATTTGAAGATATCTGTCACTGCTGTATGTTGAGTGTTCATGTCCCTGGCAGAAATGAGAATGCACAGCTCAAGTTCTCCCTAAGTAAGTGGTAAACTCCATCTGAAAATAGATGTTGGAGATATTTACTAGGTAATTAATGGAAATAACTACTTTAACAGAGACAGCTCTTCAACTATTAAAGTTAAGGCACCAATGCAGTCACTCCTGGAGTGGATCTCAAAAAGTTTTCTGCCCCTTGGGTGAAATGCCTAAATTTAAGGCCTGCTCCAAACCCTTCTGAAGCTACTGGAAAGCTCCCCATTGCTTTCAATTTGTAGGGAATAAGTATGACCCTTTTTCAGCTTTTAATAATTCCTTCACCAAAGGAAAAACAAAATCTCCCTCCAAATATTTAGATTGCTAAAGAAAGGCATATAGTAGTATTTTCCACAGTATTTTATACAGATATAGGTTCTACATGGAGGCAAATTTTCATGCTTGTTTTCCCATTGGATGATGAAAAAAACCCTGTCAAATAATTATTTTCCATGTGATAGAAACGGGCAGTGTTTATGTAGTTTAATGACTGAGAAATCTTTTGGGGAGAAAGGGAGGTATAAAAAAGATCTGCAAGAATTCCTTGAGCAATGGAGTGTCAATAGTCAGAAGCAGATTTCTCACTTCTGTTGTCTGAGGACTGGGACTATGTCGATGAAGTCAATTTTATGATTGAAGGTCTTCTTGCACGGGTTTGTTGACTGGGCCCAGTGGCTCTTGTTATTCGACAACTGCTCTGCTGGTTCACAGCAATGAGGAGCAATGAGCTACAGCTCGCACCGAAATAGCAGAGGCAGCTTCCTGCCCTGTGCTGCATCTTGTGGAGATATGTGGACACACTGAAGGAGATTGGTGTGATTGATGTTGCTGAAATTGGAGTCCCAAGGAACTCGATATTACAATCATTTGTATTATGTCACACTGATATGGAGAAGCGTTAAAGTAAGTGACTTCTAAAGTGTTTGCTGATGGTGCTGCTGATTTAAGTGGGATTATAGTCCATTAAACACCCAATGTATGACTATCTTTGGCCATTTTACAGATATAGCCTCTGGCTTTAAATGCTTGTGACTTATACCCATTTGTTATGGTGAGTAATTTTTTTAAGTGACTGCGGAGACTTTTTTAGAGAATGATTGTGGGACCAGTTTTTGGTTTCTCTTGGTAAATCCTCTTCTGTCTTTTAGATGACCCTAAACGTGCTGCACCTCAGTGTGAGCAACTGACCCATGGATAGTGTCACTGGTGACAGGCGACCAGGAAATAGGGAAGTTAGCCCGTGGCAAAGATAGCAAGAATGATTTCAGGCTTTTTTTAGTGGTAGAAACCACACTTGAAGCAGCATTTCTGATGTATCTATTAAGACTGAAATGGAAGAAGGCGGTGCGCAGGCAGTGCGTGCGATAGGAGAGCAGCTACCATCCCTGACTCCTAGATCCCACCTAGTTAACTCCTTGCAGCAACATAACCAGGCTGCCGAGCACCGGGTTAAAATCAGGCCGAGCTAGGAACGACGGAGCCGCCTGGCCCCTCAGCCCCGCGCCGGTCCTTGGAGAGGGCCGAGTTCTCCCCTCTTGTCCCCCCGCTCTTGATGATGCGGTGACATTTCGGACAGTTGAAAAGTTCACGGGGAGGCTCTGGCGAGGCGGCACGGTGTGGGGCTGAAACGGGGACCGCCGGCAGGTCCTGCCTCGCCGGCGGGGCTGGCCAGTGCCTTCTCCTCCCTCTCTCTCTCCCTCCCTCCCTCCCTCCCTCCTCTCTCCTCGCTGGTTTCCAGGAGAGACCTTGGTCTCCGCAGGTACCGCTCTGTCTCCCCTCACCTCCCCCCCGCTGCATCTTTTCCCTGCGCCCCTGCAGCATCTGCCCGCCGCCCAGCCGGGTGTCTGCGCGGAGGGGCGCGCACCCCGCGGCGGGCCGGGAGCNACGGGCGGGCACGGGCACACTCGCACACACATTCGCACACACACACGGGCGCGCCGCGATGTGCGATGCGCGATGCGCGACGTGAGGCACCTCGCACGCCCCGGGGCCGGGGGGAACCGGTGGGATCCGCGTTGCCAGCCCGCCCGCCCCTGCCGCTCCCTCTCCTCCAGACCCATCCATCAGCCTCTTCCTCTTGGTCTGCTCCTGCCTTTCTTTTATTTTCCTTTTTCTTTCTTTTTTTTTTTTCTTTTTCTTTTTTAATTTTTAATTTTTGTTATTTGCTCTAACTGTATCTACCCAAGCCCTGAAAAAATGCCTGCCCGTGGAGCGAGGAGAGGGCACCGGGTCGGTAAATAAGAAGTGAGTACGAGCACAATGGCGTGCCTCCCCGCTCCCAGCCCTGCGGATGCTGCATGCGCCCCTGCTTCTCCCGCGTCGGACCCTGGGATGCTCCGCACGCCGCCGCGGCGGACCGGGGCCCCTTTGTACCTTGCCTGGCTCCTTTCCCTTCCTCTCCCGGCCCCACTCGCGTCGTGTCCCGGCCGCCTCGCCCCCGCGCCGCTCCCCGCGGCCCCCCCGCCGTGCGCTGCGGTGCGCTGCGGTACCGACCTGCTGCCCGTGCGGGGCCGCGCTCCGCGCTCCGCTCCTGCCGCCGCGGACCACAACTNGCCCGACCCCCGGGTGCCCGTGGGGCGGGGGCCGGGGCAGTGGGAGGCGGGACCGCGGCGCGCGTGGAGTGCCCGGCGCCCAGCCCGCGGGGTGCGAGGGGTGCCCCGGGTCCACGCTCGGCCCGGGCGGGGAGCTGCCATTCTCCTTTCCCGACACCTTCTCCTGGAGAGGTGTGTGTCCGGCGGGTGCCCAGGCGGTGACTCTGCCAAGTACCACCGCCTCCCGTGCAAGGATGTGTCCCACCTCCGCAGTCCTGAGGAAGACTTTCGTCTAGGTCTAGATGAGGGCTTTTCCCACCGGCAGCTGGAAGCGGTGTCTTGGTCATTTAAAACATCCTTGTAATTCAAAACAATTTAAATATAGATTGTGTGGTCACTGCTGTGGCCATCTTCCCACAGGAGACCTTTACCTGCACTTGATGTGGAGGATCTTTTTTTGGTGCTCGTGTAGTTGCTGGTAGTCACATGAGTTATCCAGACACTTGATAACACACTCAGCTGCTCTTTTCCTAATCCGGTGGGTTTTTGTAGCTGTAAATAAAAATACTCGCTCCAACAAGTGTGTGACTTTTTCCAGTAAGTACACATGTGTTCTACTAGTGTTTTCTGAGAAGTTTCATCAGTAAGCAATTAGCACTTTAAGACCGGTATGATGAGCAATGTCTTGTTTTTACGGTTGTGTCTGGGGAGTTTGGAAGTGATCACGCAACTGTTCTCAGAGAGCATTTCTCAGTGCAAAGTACAAGATAGGTGAGGGAAAGAAGGCTTTGTGTTTTCCTGCTACTTCTGTACTACTGAGGTAAAACACAGCTGGAAAGCTGCTTAGCAGTGCTTAAGAGCAGTGGACATAAAGAATCCCTGCAGCAAATACTACTTTGTCGTAATTTAATGAAATGCAAGACTGTAGCTGAAATCTGCTTTTGGAAATGATTTAGTATAACAAAGGGGCAGACATAGAAAATGTTGCAAATGTGTGTATGCATGTAAAATGGATACTACTACTCAGAGCAACATGTTGATTTGTTGTAAGGTATCGTGGGGGTAAGAGAAAGATTCAACAATTTAAGAATTCCAGTTAGAAGCAACAGAATTTATGTAATGGCAAGAAGTTCAGTTAACAAAATCTGAGTGGCACTGTAAACATTAACTTTCTTTTTCTGTTTTTGCCAGTGGCGGCACCTGACTTGCTGGATCCCAAATCGGCCACTCAAAACTCCAAACCAAGATTATCATTTTCCACCAAGCCTACCGTGCTTGCTTCACGGGAGGAAAGCGATTCAGCTATTAATGTTATGAAATGGAAGACAGTCTCAACAATTTTTCTGGTGGTAGTCGTGTATTTAATAATTGGAGCAACGGTATTTAAAGCCCTGGAGCAGCCTCATGAGACCTCCCAGAGAACCACCATTGTGATTCAGAAGCAGACGTTTGTATCTCAGCATTCCTGTGTGAATGCAACAGAGCTTGATGAACTGATTCAGGTAATCCATACCAAACCCTTGTCACCATGCCTTAGAGGAAAAATTATACATGGTAGTACTGCAGTGATAAGGGGCAAAACCTTTCTATGCAAGACTCTGCCTTGGCCAAGTGATATAACAAGTGCTAAGACCAGAAGTTGAGCAACAGCATTTTCACACAAAGCCTCAGGGTTGAAAAACTATTGCTATATTTGGGTCCAGTATGCTTGGTAGACAGCCTTTACACTGAAGCCTCCCATTATGCTAATTAAATGATTATTCATCAGCAATATATATAGTTAATAGTTCATGAAGGAATTGGTATATTGATTGTGCTTTACTAATTCTGTCAGTATTTGAAGTGCCTAATTCTGAGGAAGAAACTACACCATCCATTGCCTTAAAGGACTTCTAATTTACTGTGATTTCATCAAGCTAGCTTTCCTTCCAGCTGTATGTTTCTTTTCATTGATTTTGCTTTAAGTACAAGAAGGTACCACGGACTTCCTATTTTGATCTTAAATCTCAAACTTCTCCGCTTCTTAAAGGCACATCCACAAATGATGTGCATTAGTGTATTCCTACTAACATGACTTTATCCTTGCAGGTCACCTGCCTCAGAACTATAGGAAATATTTATTTGCATTAACGCAGAACTATATCTGGGGTCTTATGAGCCCCACTCCAACTTAAATCCCGTGTTCTTATGAATACTTGGTGGTACTGGAGGGAATAGCAGAGGACTGCCAAATAACATCAGTTTTGGAGATAAGACAATGAAATATGAGGCTGGAGTGAACAGTCTGGAGTTAGCAAGGATTGACTCCTTCTTTAAGAGAAGGCACAGTGCTGTTTGGGTCTGTGGAGTCTTAGATGGGATGGGGGAGAGCAGGAGAGGGTGGCCATCCAGATGCCGGTGAGCAGGGGCTCTGGAGCATGCCAGTTGCATGGGCAGCAAAGCTTTTTGGAGGTGTTTTTTGACAGCAGATACAGCTGGGAGTTTAGAAGCTGATTTTACATCTCTAGACCAATCTGCCTTGAGCATCAGCATGGCCATGGTTTTTTTTCAGTTTTAAATGCAGAGTTCTGATGTACCAAGTCATTTTTATGATATACTACTTCTGAATTTTAAAGGTAAGCTGGGAAAATGTCTTGTATTTTGTTATTTCTTACCTCCTTCGTTGCTAAAATGTGTTCCAAAACTTCTACTTTTTAAATGGTTGTTGGACAGTTCCTATTTCCATGAGTCTTGACGAGGCATACCTGAGGAAATGCCGCCAGTAGTAACTTCAATCTGTGTAATAACTATATTTCAGTGGTTTTACCAGCAGAATGTGAGATAATCTTTCAGAGAAATATACAAGCACATTCTGATGAAAAATATCTCTTGTAGCTACTATAAATATCTCCATATGAAATTTTTAGGTCAGATCCTGTACTTGTGAAGATAAAAAAAGAAATTTTGAAGTGATATTATCTTACATCATCTGTGAAATGGACCTTAAGGCAAAAAATGTTTGCTTTGGAGTACTTAGATATTTTAGCATTTATGATTCTTTACCCAGAAGCACAAATTGATAATAAAAACTCACTTCATCAGCATTCAATGCTCATTTGATGTTCTGTGTAAAATAATGAGTTTCAGTACAATCATCAGAGCACAGATAACTGTATCAGCACTAGCTCTCAATCTTCACTAGCAATCTTGGTGTGACCAGAAAAACACAGGCGAGTGAAGCATGAGGAGGTGACACAGCCTCCCACAGCACGTGGATGAGAGATAGTTGTGGGAAGAGTTTGTTCTGTTTGTTGTTGGGGTAAATGGAAAACTTAATTTCTTCTGGTTCCCTTCTGTTTCTCCATGAAGAACGACATGGAGGTAGGGATGTGCTGTAACACTGCTTTTATAAAAGGAGAGTTGAGGCATAGGGCAACCCCTTTGGGTGCCTCTCATTACACAGAATAACTGTTAATGAATTACATCAAGTTGTTTAAGGGTTGGGAAATTCTACTTGCCCAAAGTAAAATGGGAAAGCAGTGGTAAAAGCCTCAAATTCATTTTTCCAGGTCTAGGCTGCTATCTTAAACAAGAGGTCATATTTCTTCCCTAGTTACCACTTTGTCACAGAATCTAGATTACTGGAAAACATTTTGTCTCTCTGGGATTATGTCTGACTTCTATTACATTATAATGTAGTGCTTCTTCTTGTTGGATGTCTATATGAATAAAAATAAATAGTCCGTGCAAGGAAAAAGTGATATTTAAGAAGTCACTGACACCTATAAAACCGAAAATTAATATGTACTAGAGTAGAAGAAAGCTGGTATGATTAGTGTGTGTGAAGAAAATTACAGAGCTTACAGTATGTAATATCTTCTTTAATCAAGTATTTACCTTGAGTCAAACTATAATGAAATTTGTTATAAACTTTTCCTTTTGAACTTAGTGTCCTGGGAATCCAGGAGCTGGTTTGGCTCTGTTTTGTGCTAGTCATTGCTCAAGGTGTGCTCATGCCAGACTTTTTCAATCTTCACAGCTTCTGCTCTGCCATTTAATTGTTACTCTGAAGCAGGCTTGACTATCTCAAGCCTGCCCACTGGCAGTACAATATGCAGTAGCTTAGTCAGGTGAGCACATTAGGGAGACTAGTTGGAAAACACAAATTCCACTAAAAAAAAAAGATGTACAAGTGGAATGACAGACCAGTTTGCCAGCACCCAGGAGCCATGGCATTTGCAGCACCTTTGCTAAAATCTTCCTTTTGTCACAAGCCTATTTACAAAAGAGTTGTGTCTTTCTGTAAATGCACACAGGATAGTGAATTTTCCCTTCTTGTCTTCTCTGTCCTTGTTTTATCTCACCAATCACCAAACCACCTCCTAGTACAACAATAGATACTATTGCCAACTTTGCAGCATGCAGAGTTTTATTTCCTGGGTTTAAAATTACTGCAACTTTGTATTGTCACGTTGATCATGTGACTCCTCTAGGTCTAGTAGGTAAGAATTACACTTTTATAGACAATATATTTTATATAGAAGTAAAATGTGGGGCAATGGAGAGCTACTATGCAGCATAGAAAATATGCAAAATTAATGAAATAGAGCACTCTGATGATGGCAGACAAGTAGCTTCAGCTGCCTCAGAATAATGACCCGGGTTTTCCTCATACCCTTTAAGCCCAGTCAAGCAGCATTGTTCCTGTGTTGACAAAGATGTGGTCTTCATGACCTCTGTCTCTGACTTCCATGGTCCAGTGTCGCAAATCATTTGATCTAAACCACTTCAGTTACTTGTTGCCTCACTGTAACAAAGGTGCAAGGAACAGCAGCAGTAAATGGCCCTCAGAGGTATATCCAGGTACAGAATTGTTTTGATATTCTGTTAGCTCTTCTAATTAGCACTGTGTTAAAAATATACAAAAGTCATGTAGAGTGTATCTGTCCACCCAAGAGGCTAATTTTGCCAGGTGCTTTCAACTCATTTTGTTGTAGTCAGAAGTCACTATTAACAACAGTATTAGGTGGATCACTGCATGCTGACCCAGTGGTGCCCGGATGGGCAGTGAGTGGCACTGAGTGGAGGTGTATCTAAATCTACAATTAGAGAAATATCCCAGAAGGAAGGCCTATGAAAGTACAAACACTCTCTTGGTGAGTGGTGAGAATAAAATAGAGCAGCAAGCTGTGCAAGGTCAGATGTTAAACTTCGTGTGTTTAAAGTTTCAGTTGGAAGGTCTGTTGGTTTCAGTTGGAAACTTCAGTTGGAAGTTTCAGTTGAAAAGATCTCAGTTATTAACAGATGAGAAAGCCTTGGTTTGGTAAAGGTTATGTATCTTATCAAATATGCTATAAAGCTGTAGAAAGGGATGTGGCCAGATAACTTTGCTACTATTTCTTCTTTAGGAAGAAAAACACTCAACAATTCACTCTCTCTACAATTCATCATGAATGCCGTTTTGGTTTCTCTGACTATGCCTGCTCTCAACTTGGCCCTGCCATGCAATGTCAGGTGACAGAATAAAAGAGTAAATATAGTTCAGGCTGTGTGGATTTAATGTATATGTGACAAAATACATAAACCTGATATTTATTTACCCTAGGGATTTTTTCTCATCTTGTGTCTAACTGTTTTTCCTTCTCCACTGAGCTTTTTGTTGGCAGAAGTCGATTGAAACCTGGGAGTAATCCAGCTACATACATACAAGTCACAATAAGCATTAAAGAATGAAATTATTCTCTTACTGGAGCACTTGTATCTAATTATTTCAATTTAATTCTAATTTTCTTTTTGTTTGTTGACTGTTCCCTATAGCAATCTTGCCGTTTAAAATTATAGAGACAGTTTCTAAAGTCAGATGGACAAAGTGAATTGCCAAGTACCTAGCAAAGTTTCCTGCTGCATTTATGCACCTGTGCATAGTAGCAAATGTAAAGAAACCTTAGGTTACATTGCTATGTTCAGATTGCACTCATGTCCCCTGCATAGCCACAAAATACTTGTGCCTACTTTCATGACATCTCTGGGGGTTGTCTCTGGAAAAAGGTGAGCCTGACTGGTTAGGATATCCAGCAACTTTGTGAAGTTGCCATTATTGTTGTTTCATACCTCTCATCCTCTCTCTAGGATCCCGAAGATCCTATAGAGGCAATGAGGTTCATGAAACAGAAATGAATTTGCTTTGCCCTCGCCCACAATTCCTGTTGTTCCTAAAGCATAAGAATGTGACCAGTATTTTGCACTGTGGGATGTCTTGGCAAAGAGAGGCATCTGTTTGTCCCCCTGCCAAAGAAAAAGCTTATTAAAAAGAAGATATTTTTATGTAAATATCACCTAATGATGAATTTCCCAGCAGTTACTTATGTTGAACTTTTTAAACCAAAATGGAAAAAAAGTCCTTTTAATATTCGAGCATCAATTTGTTTAACATATTATTTTTGCACATGGGAGCAAAAAAAAAAAGGAAAATAAGAAAAAAAATCACTTATTTTAAATACCTAGAATGTCCCAGTAAGCTGTTGCAAATTATTATAATTATCTTAGGGAGTTAATTCTGAAATTAATGAAGAGTTTTCAAGTAAAGGTACAATGAAACGTAAGTTAATAATAGAACATATTTAATTTCTAGTTCCTTTAGCAGAAAAGTCCTTCAAATAAATTTATTCTGAAAATCCTAACAAGTAGAAAAGATTCTATTGTACTAAACAGCACAATCTTTTAATGTGTTCCAACTGCTGCATGTGGTAATTCTTGTTTTATAAAGCCTTTGTTTTGAAATCTGACCAAGTTTTCGGGGTGCTGCACCAAACTGTCTCAGCAGTAATACTTTTGTGGAGTTTTAAGTCCAGCTCCTTTCAGGGTATGTGGCTTCTTCTGAAAACTGAATGCCCACAAAAGTGTTCTTGCATTTAAAACACACAAACAAAATGAACCAGCAGGATTAGCTGAATTGGCACTGATCCCACAAGTCAAACTCCTTGGATCATCTGTGGGTTTATGGTTAACAAGGGGAGAAGAGCTCTCCACCCGGGGGTTGACAGTCATGTGCCATGCCTGTTTTCATCTCACATTTGTGTCAGCTGCATTCTCTCTTTTCTTTCCATTCATCTCTTAGTTCCTGAATGAGACCAAAATGTGGGTTTTTTTTTAATCTCCCTCGAGGAAAAAATGTTGTTGTTTGTTTTTGGTTTTTTTTTTCCCCTCTCTTGAGGTAGTCTGACATAATTATGAATGACATGGAAGCAGTGTTTCTTTCTTTCATCAAACTGACCTCAGCAGAATGTCTTCATGGCTTCTTATGTGACTAATTTCTTATAAAAATATATTACTTTATGTGTTTGCTATGACTTAACTTTTATAGCTGAAGGTAGGTAGCTACTGTAAGTTGCACCCCCACCAATAGCTGATTTTATGTCTCTTTCACAGACTTCTTTACAATTTGTAGTCCCAAGAAATCATTTCAGAAGCAAAGAATTTTTCAAGAATATGTTGTTTCATTTCAACTAGATAAGCTCCTTGAGCCTCACTTTCCTCATTATGTAGAATACTTAAAGTTAAGTGTAAATCCTCTCTCTCCCAGAGATTAGGAGGTATTTGAGCTTGCTGTATGATTTTTGTAGATTGTAAATCACAGAGATGCAAAGATCTTGTTTTCAGACAAATCCAAAAATTATTTTGGCATAATTAAAATGTAATAGCTAAACCTGTTAAGTTTGAATCAAATTTTATTAATTCTTTGAATCACAAAATTCATAGACATTTCCAGTCCTGTGAGCTGTAGCTTATGGGTCCTCTAATGTTTGAATGTACCAGTTTAAACCCCGAATATTCTTAGTGTCTTCCTTGTGCAATTCCTTCCAGCCTCTCCTAAAGGAAGCAGAAACCATTCCATTTCTGGATCCTAACCTGGAAGCAGCAAGTGTTTATGCTGTGTAAACCTTAAAGCCTTGAAAAGATTTATAGACAAGCATAAAAGAAATTGATGCTGCAGTATGTTTTATTTAGTTTTCTGGGGATCCAAAATACCATTGCATCAGGTTTTTAATGTACCATCTGCATTTCAGACGTGAAGCTTATGACAAATTGCAAACACCAGTAGCAGAGCTGCCTGTTGACAGTGTTTTCAAAGCAATGAAAAATTAAATTAAGTACTTTCAAAGTAGATAAAACATGAAGTGCAGGAACTATAGTTTGAATTGTTAGGCTGTGCATATGTCTGTCCTTAGTAAGGTGTCTGCCCATCAGAGCACTTGAGCTTATGTACTCTTCAATCTAAATATACTGGTAGTCCTAACTGGTACAGTAAGATCTCGTTTCTCTTTTCCTTTTGTTGTGTCTGTGTTTCTTTTCTGCTTCACTCATGTCAGAAATAAGTGTTCAAATGCTGTTGTCCCCTTCCACAATAAAGCCCTCGCAGATTCTACCTTTATCCCTAGATCAGAAATATTTATTAAATGAAAGATCTCTGTGAACAACCTTTGATCACAACCTTCCCCAGACCTGTCCTCCACACAGATACCCACCCAGAAGCCCTTGGGTTGTGTCTACTCCTTGCTTAGGTTCCTGCTGTCTTCTTAGAGCCAGATTCCCTGTTCTGGCTCTTGTACTCAGGTCCTGGAGGGAGGGAACTTCTGCTGCCCAGGACCATTTCCTCCAGGGACTGGACAGCTCCCTTTTCTGGAGTTATTTCCTATATGGTGGTTAAACCCAAAGGATTTTTTTTAAGTGGGTTTTATTCTTCATAGGCATATGAGCAGTATATTTTGGGGGAGAGAATAATAAAAACTCTAACTGCCTCTGTCACTTCTTTGTTCAAGCAGATTGATTTCAAATGTTTTTTGCTGCTTCCAGTATTGTGGCCCTTAAAGATTATATTTAGTTCAGATGAACAGTTTTACAGGGACCTAGAACTAACCTATCCTGATTGCATCTGAATGACAGCTTTTGTCTTAGTAAGAGTTGCAGATATGACTCATTAGTCAGTCCTGCTGAACAAATGTTTGCATAATTCTTCCAGTCTGTAATCTCAAGAAGCAAAGAAAAATCTTCTTCCTTGAACATGTATGTTTACATACATGTATAGGTATGCACACACAGAGAATCTATATACATATAAGCCCATGAGGTTTGTACACATATTTAGAAATAATGTTTTTCAGTATGTTTCTACATGTTTTTAATTCAAATCCATCATGAAAGAGGGTGAAAAGGGTTCCTCAATTCTTACTCACGAGGTATTAGATGCCAGTGTAGAGTGCGGTCATATGTTACACAATCTGAAAATAAAAACAAAGAGTCACAGAATTATACTACAAACATCACTGCAATCTCTTTCAACACCAAGGCCCAAAAGCATGTACTTTTGGAGGCTAGAGTTGTTTGTCTCTG
The DNA here is from genome assembly GCA_013399695.1 of Formicarius rufipectus. Taxonomy (NCBI): domain Eukaryota; kingdom Metazoa; phylum Chordata; class Aves; order Passeriformes; family Formicariidae; genus Formicarius; species Formicarius rufipectus. The sequence continues at coordinate 1,444,652 of VXAU01005294.1, forward strand.
GTGTGCCTCTGGACTAAGAACTAGGATCTCCATTCTTCGTAAACCAAAGCTGAAATGGAAACACGTGATTTGTGCGGTAGCTGGGCCATATGAGAAATATCTTTATAATGTAAAGTGAGAGTGCCCATGTCAAATGGCAGCAGAACAGTGAAGGAAGGAATCCTTCATGTTTTCTGAAATGTTTTCAGAAACTTTGAGCCACATCTGACTTTTTGATATCACTTGGTAAATGATTGTCAAAAAACACAAGCTAACTCCTCACAAGCTGGGCAGTGAAAGAAAGCATGCTCTGGATTTTATCAGAAGCATAATTTAAGGTACTTCTATTTTAATCTTAGGATAGAAGTGCTGAGAGTAGTGAAGTGTTGTGTTACATCATTTCATAAAAGTGACTGGAAGATGGTACAAAAACATCTATTCAAAGCCTGGTGTGGAACAAGGAGATGAGCACTAGAGTGACTGGTTTGACACATACTTATTTCCACCTGATTTCCATGTGAGACAACAGTTTACTACCAGAGGCTAGTCTTCACACTTTATAACCTCTCCTTATTTCTTCTGTGTCTCTGTAGACCCCTGCTTAGTGAATGCAGCTCTGTGGCCACCAGGCTGGCTTTTCTCAGTTGTCTCCATTGATTCCTTGCAGGGTCAGAGGACCAGAGGGTGAAATCCCTGACCTAGAATTGTCTTCTGTTTTCACAAAACGACTGTGCTGTTTGAAAGACTGTTTTATCTCTTGTTTTGACAGAAGTCACAATATTCTGTGTCTTAATCTGCAAAGGGTAGTTCAACATAACCTCTACAGACTGAAACCTGCATGACCACAGGGATATAATACAAAACTGCTCAATGTAGTGATCAGAAGGTGTTTCTAAATTATGTAGGAAATGAAAAACTGACATTCAATTAAAATGTGATTTGTATTGTCACTCTCCCTTTCCCAGTGTTCTGATTTCCAGTAAAAAAATGGTGTGAAAGCAATGCTTACGTGCTTTTGGAGCTCAAGTTCTGTTTTAAAAAAAAAGGCAGGTTGTGCCTGGCCTATCCACTCTGGGCTCAAGCATCTCTGCCTCTTTTTTCTGCTACTCCACTAAAGCTTCTTCCCAAATATGGCAGCAAAGCCAGGTATTTTGGATGTGTGAGGGTAGTACAAGTGAGGGTATAGCACAGAGCTAGCCTAAGAATTCACATAACCTAGAAAGTGGCGATGAAGTTTCTAAAATTTGAAATATTTCAAAGTTTTATGTCAATTCTCTTCACTATGATACAAAAAGATCTGATTTTCCACCATTATAAAGACAATTAAAGAAGAAAAACATTACTTTTAGTGTAACCATATAATATTACTCTTAAAATCAATGCACACAGAAGCCTTGATTGGATGCCATGTGCTGGCTGACCACTTCTTTGCTCAGTCCTCAGTCATATCATATAAAATAAGTACCAGACAAAAGCTCTGGAAGAAGGTTAAGGTAGCAAAATAATTACATAGTTTAAGACTTTAAAATGTTCACATCCCTATTCTAATGCTGACTGTTTCTGTACTGCAGAAGCAAAACTGATTTTTAAGTCAGAAGTTAGTTTGCATATGGAATAAGAGAGAGAAAAACTAGAAAAATTGTCCCTGAGGAGGTTAGTTCACTTTAATACTGTAAAATAGTTTTTGTAAGTCTAGAAGTTCTCATGTTAAGATCACACTAAGTATTTAAATGCCGCACCATATGATGACTGTACAGATTATATAGAGTTTTCATGACTATGCTTCAAGATCCAAAATGCACAGTTAGTGTCACTATTGTGTCAGTTGGGATATGCCAAAGGTCTGAAGTGGCAGAAAGAAGTTAGGAAGGAAGAAAAGAAAGAGTAACATGTCAGATGATAAATGAAGTGGTTGCATTTGCTCTAGTAGTAAGGCATCGGTCAAGAAAGAAGCTGAAGACCATGAGTAAAAGTGGCAGAGAATTGAATCTGACAGCACTGACAGTGAATAATAGCATGTTGCTTGAAGGCTAAGGCTGAGATGCTGGCCTGTAGTGGAGTTAGTAGAAACAGCTGCATGAGTCTGAGTTTTTATTCCAGGCTAGGGAAGCATTAGTATCCAGTATTTCAGGTAAGTTTGTGCAGGGGACGCAGGAAGAAGGTGCTGCCCTGAAATCAGTACCCTGAAATATCTGTATGTTTGAAGTTACACAAATACATTGTTTTCTTTTAAAATTATTCTTAGGAGTTAGTGTTAGATGAGGTTCTTCTTTATGACCAAACTAAGAAGAAAAGTTGTCCTCTAATCCGAAGAACTGAAAATGCAGTTACCTTTCCTGAGAAATCAGTCTACAGGCAACCTTCAAAGACTTTATGACACAGTAGTGTTGATCTCAGTAAAACAGCAATCTTACCCACCTGTCATCCTTGTTATTAAGGAAGACTTAGAGAAGAACCTGAAGGAAAATAATGCAGCAGCTTTGTTAGGATTTAAGTCTGGCTTCTCCCAAACATGTTTACAGTGCAGGAGAAAGCATAATAGTGTGTGTTTGGAAACAGTAACTCTGATGATGAAGGCATTATATGGCCCTTTATGACTAAAACTGTGTTGAAAACAATAAGATAAACCAGTAAATGTACCAAAAAAGTCAAAGAGATATACTGCCAATAAAAAATTACCTATATGCAATATTCAACAGATTTGTTTAAATAGGTGAACATATTATTTAATAAGAAAGAGTCTACTTTGGAAAAAAAGAGGAAACTGATGGGTCTGTAAGATCATTAATTTCTTTAAGGAGACAAATTGGAAATTGCTATTCAAGTGTTTTTTATAACAGAAGAACTTAGAAAATTACTTTGAAGCACATACAAACTCTCAAGAGGGAAATGCTTTTTGAATGATGCACAAGTAATTTGCAGAACTTACTGCCACAGAAAGTTTGGCTCCCAAAATACAAGTGATCTTCAAAAGTAGTTAGATTAATTAATGGTAAAACAATCCACCCCAGCCAATCTGAACACCATGATGCAGATGCAGCCTTCCACTCAGAAATTCCTTAAAAGTATGCCTTGTCAGAATTTAGGAAGCTGTATTACTGAAAGCAGCCCTTATGCTTTTCCTAATTGGCAGTTAGATAGAATCAGAGACATAATAATAGCAGCTAATTGTCTTTTGTAGCCATCTGTTGTGCTTTGGACAGTTTTGGGTTCAGTTGTGTTGTTTTTCCTTGAAGTCTGTAGGTGGGGTATGGAAAGTCATGGTTGTAATGGATATTTGAGCAGTCTAGATTGACACACCTTTCATATAAAAGTCATTGAAGTAATATGGGTACAAAAATGTTCAGTGATACAAACCCCTGAAAACATTTTACATCTGGATCTGTATAAAACTCAATCTTGCTAGGCCATCTAAACAGGTATGTTGCTCTGGGTAATGCACTCATCCAGTACAATAAGCTATAATAAAACATGAATGGTCCCAAAAAATTACATTGACCCACTACTATTCATATGATGCCTCACTGAAGAACATGGTCCCATTTTTAGGTACAAGGACTTGTGATGGATTTATTTCTCCAATGAATTGTAACAATACTCAAAATATATTCACTAGGCACTCTATAATGCAGCAGAGTGTTGTGTAAATTATAAAATCAGTAAAGGGATGGTTCTTGTACAAGACAAGCTTCTTAGTCTGATGTGTCCCTTTCTAAACTGATGGAAACACCCGTCCACATCAGTGCTGCTGTATTTGCCATTGCCAAGTTGTGTGTGATATACAAATGTAGAAGAAACTTTATTCTTCTAATCCAAACAAAAATTAAACACTCTTCTCCTGCCCTTTCCCTACCCTTTCCCCTTCAGTAGAATTGCAAATTCCACATCTTTGATGCCTGCCATTCTAGTGAAAAAAAAAAAAAGTTAAAATGAAAGCAGTTAAAGTGTATGTAAAGATTCCCCAGCTGGTGTTTTGTTGACAGCCCTGGATTGTGGAAATGGTTTACAACAAGATCCCTGTGGCTTATGGAGATGCAGCCGTGGTCCTCAATATGATTACTTTGTGCATCCGAGGTTTGAGAATGGCAAACTGGAAATGGCAGATTTGAGATCCCATCATGGAAATTCAATGGCCTGATTAATCCAGCATTGGTGTTTTGTCATTTCTGTCCATAACAAGTGACTTCTGTGAACGTTGTTTAGTAACAAAAATGTTTTAATGTAATTATTAATGTCTCTTGGAGCTGAAAAAATTATTACTATTGTACAGTACTGTTCCTCTGCAACAGGCTGCCCACTTGGAAAATGGTTCTAGTCTGCCCTATTGCTGAATATATTTATGTAAGTAATGACTGTTGGACAACTTGCCAAGCAAAAACTGTTAAAGTGCTCGTTTTTGCTCAGCAATATTGCTTCCTTTGTTCTTTTGTTAGACTCCAATTATAAGGATCATGATTATGAAACAAGTCCTACTTTAAAATTTCAGAATGAAATGATAACTTGTATTCCTTGAAATATTTATTGCAAGCTTACAAATACTTTTTTTCTTGATGTGTACCATTTAATTCAATTACTGGTATGTGTCTGCAATAGGGATATAACTAAACAGGAAGACGTTTTGTGGTAAGAATTTACAGTAGGTGACACTGCTGATATAGGAAATGTTTCATATTTCTCAAGACTATGGAAGTGTCACCTGGAGAGTTTATTTATTGCAGCTGCTAGAACTGAAATTTTCAAGAATGACATTTTATAAGTGGTTGTATAAACTTAGACATACATGTTCAATATTTGACTCTGATGTTTTTTGCTACAGAAGTGAAAGTTTTATAACTCAAAGTGTGATTTCTTTAATTATTGAATTACTTGTTATACAAAAGTGTTTTCGTTGGTTGCAGTTAATTTGATGCAGAACAATGCGTGGGCATTTTTTCTTGGTGCTTTAAAATGACTGTTTCTAAGAAGTCCATTTACTTGCCTAACTCAATGGAGGAAGATTTGGGGAAACTTTCATTATAAATTTTGTCTAATGCATGTTTTTTTCACTAAATAGTCGCAGCAGTAAAAATAATTGTGTTTGCCATCTATCTGAGGTGATAATGTTACTGATATTGTGGATTTTGCATTCTCCCTAATGGTCTAAAATTCACAGCTCTACTGTGTGCTGAAGTGCCTGGGGTGTCTGCTGAAGATTAAATTGTGGCCTGACTAAATGATAGAGCTAAAGCAAAGCAAGATAGATCCTCTTTTATTTTATTGTTTGGATCAAATAAGTGATTTATTCAATTTAATGTGTGATGTATATGAATATCATTGTTTCATGAATATTGACAAAAATCTTTTTAAACTTGCAGCAAGTAGTGGCAGCAATAAATGCAGGAATCATACCTTTAAGAAACACTTCTGCTCAGATCAGTCACTGGGACTTGGGAAGTTCCTTCTTCTTTGCTGGCACTGTTATTACCACCATAGGTAGGACACAGCTTATTATCTTTTTATAGTAAATGAGCTGAAACTCTTTTGATTTCCAGTGTGTGTATATATCTGTTAATGGTAAATCTTCCAAATCTCCTGTTTTGAAGCAGAGAGTTACTTTTTAGCTGCAGGGGCAGAAATAATAGCTGTCTGTAAGGAGCCCTAGCTGAGTGAGTGATTTTTTGGTAGAAAAAAAATGTTGTTGCATATTTCTGTCAAGTGACTAGAAGAGGTTGTGGAAACCTTTTCTGGGGGGAATTTGATCAACTGCATAGTCACAAGTGTTAAATAGGGCATGATTTAAAGCACATGTGCATTAAACCTTGACTGACATGTATCGAATTTCAAGTCTGTATAATTACTTTTGATATTGCTACTTTATCTAAATTCTGAAAGAGCCAGTGTCCTGAGCAGGTGTAAAGAGCTCATTGGGTATTTCAGTTTCTTCCCTTTGACTACATTATAATGCACATTGTATACAGTTAAAAAATGTAATGTAGCTCACAAAGGGGCATTCACGAAGATGGATGGAAATTTCCAGCAGAAATCATCAGAAAAATAATTAAGAGCTACGTTATGAGAGTAATGTATAAAGAATTGTTAGACTAATTACCACGATGTAATATTTATATGCATATTGTGATGGAAAAGGATGTTCATTCCAAGCGTTGTATGTACCTTTGTTCTTTCTTTATGTAGAAGTGCATGAGTACCATATTTTTGGTGTGTTTGAGTATACATATATTTCTATGTATATGTGTAAATATTGTGCCTATGTGTAATATTTTCCCACATCTAGAGTAAGTGAAACACAGGTTTAGTGGAAGCACAGTGAAACTCCTACCTCCTTGATTAGTAAGAAATTTACTGATTTTATAGTGGTACAGCTACAAGGTGATGAAAAAATCAAGTATTGAAAAATATGGTTTATAACCAAAAAAAGCAAGGCTGTTACAAAAAAAAGCAAGAACCTTAAAAGGATAGCTTTATGATCAGTCTTACGCTATCCTCTTCTAACAACACAAAGCTTTATGTTGTAAGTGTCCATGGTCCTGTAGAAAATGCACAATAGTTGTTTCACTTCCCAATAAGGATAAAAATTAATATATGAAAAGTGTTTAAGAAATTAAAAGTTAAAAAATTATTTAAAGTAGTGGAAAAATTTGTTTCACCATCTTTTGTGTGTGTTTTTTTTTTTTTTTTCCTTTTTCTTTTTTTTCTTTTTTACTGTTAATTAATTGACCTAGTTCTACCAAAACCTGTCTAAGTCCTGCTTAGAAGAGAGCAGGGAATCTGCAAATGCATCCAGGCCTCTGGTCCACTGTCCCCAAGAGGCAAGATAACCCAATGGGAAATACATTCAAAAATTAATATTTCAGGTAATTTCTGCAAACCAGAGCTGTCAGAAGCAGGTCAAACTAGGCAACAGCAAATATTTATTTCAGGTTTTTTGATAGAAACCTGATGAGAAAAAAATGGGGCAAGAAAAACATCTTTTGTCAATTATTTTGGCTTTGGAGTACCTGTTTTGTTTGTTTGTTTTTGTGATTTTGTTTTGGTTTGGGAGGTTTGTTTGGGTTTTGTGGTTTTGTTTGTTTGTTTGTTTTTCAATCAGAAACCCTTTCTGATGGAAAGCTCCCAGTCAGTTGCAGTTTTGAGCATTATTTCTTAGGGTCCAAGGACAGCCTGCTCCACAGAGCGTGTGAAAGCTGTAGTGTGGTTGGCTTTGTCTTACTGCTGTGAACCATCTTCCCGATGGTTCACAGAGCTTGTGGTGTGACAGCTGGTGCAAATGTGGTGAAAAACACTTGGAAATGTGACTTTCCTGGGAAAATGGTGACAAGTCTATCAGCTGGGTGTGCTTTCCTGTGGTGTTCGTATTATTCTTTGCCATCAAGTGCTTTTGTGTTCAGAACAATATCTTTTTGTATAGGACTAACCTTTTGAAAATGAAGACATTCCTTCCAGTTAGGGGGTGTATGTTAATAATGTAACTTAACATTTTCATTTCTCAAGAGAACCAAAATACAGTTGGTAAGCATCTCCACAGAGTTGCCACAGGTTTCGGTCAAATGCTACAGATATTCTCTCTGAAAAGACAGGAGCTTATAAATTTGAGAAACAACTTTACAGAAATAATTTGTAAATGTGGTTTGATAAATATGACTAAAACTTATAAATATTATGTCCCTTAGTCTGTATACCCAAAGAAATACTTGAATAGAAGAAAAGGGATTACTACCATTTAGAGAAAATGATAGCTTTCTAGTGTTGCAGCAGATTCTGTAGCTTTCCAAACCTCTTATTACTATAATTTTACCGTATCATTTAGCTCACACTCTTGCTGGTGATATCTCCGAATGTAAGACATTCAAATAGAGCCAATAGTCTATTTATGAATAGAGTTTCCCAAACCTTTCTTTAATGAAGGCAAAGGCTTTCTTTATTGACAGTAGCACTTGCATCCCACAAATATTTGGTTTCTGGGGAGAGAGGATAGTAAATAAAGCCTTTAGCATTTGCCTAAGCAATAAGTTATTGTTTTGCAGTTACTGTTATTATTGTATACCAGTAGTGGTGAACATTGAAATGAAAAATATTGACTCTCTGTTTTGGTGGCTGTTGGCAGCAGACCAGAACCATCTTCTGGATCTCCTTTAGACTGCTGAAAGGCACTCTGATGGTGACATGTGTATCAAAAAAGTGGAGGCAACACTACAGAAAACATCTTGATAATTATTTAACATTTTTTAAATTCTTACGTAATCCTTCATGCCATCCAATAAATGTTTTAGTGGATAATATAGAATTAATTAAGTCCGTTTTAAAGGAATATAACCTGTCATACTGCTAGTAGATCTTTCATAAGAAATGGATTTAGTTGAGAGTCAGGATCAATCAATTTTTTAGAACAGATTCGCCATTTTAGTTTTGCATTTACTACTGTGTTAGAACTTAGAATTTATTTCAGGAAGGTCTATCACTGGTTATAGGTTTGACTGGCTTAGCTAGGTATTCTTGCTTGTGGATATGTTTCTAGGAAAATGTGAAAGAATATGAAATTTGAAAAATGAAATATGCAATTATTAGTCTGTGTATATGGAATGGTTTCAGATAGTGCCTAAGAGGGAAGAGGGTCACAGAGGCATATATATATATGAAAAATATCATTGCATTGTTCCATAGGATATTGTGAATGCTGCAAGGAACAATAGAAGCTGTTTTTGTCTATCTGAAAAGGTCATTGTCCAGTCAGTCCTGTTTTAAGACCACATGTTCAAAGAAAAGAAAAAAGAGAGTTGAGAAGAAAAGTGAGAAGAAAAGCAAGAATAAAAGCAAGAAAAAATGGTAACTGAATCATAAAGCTGGAGTTAGTGCTGAGGAAGAGGAAAAAATAATCTTTATGTCTTCTCTTTTTTATTCTAAGAGCTCACTGTTGGCACTGCACATGATTTTTATCCTCTAGATTGTTCCTTTCAATAGGTAGCTTAACTCAGAAATGGGCATATAGACACAACCTGTACATACCCCTATTCCCTCCAAACTACTTGTATTTTAGGGGCCCAGAAAATTATATCGGGAGCAGGGTAGAAAAGGAGACTTGTTATCCTGCAAGCTTGAGACCTGTATCTAGAAAAATGAAGAAAATAATAATAATTAAAAAATAAATAAAAAAGAAGTAGTCGTGTTAAGGGCCTGAGCTCAGCAGTTGTTTTCCCAGATGACTGGTGTCTCAGCACAAAAAATATGTAGTGTCTACTGTAATATCAGAAACTGCATCATCAGAACATCTACTAGACAGCTATGGATCTTAATCTAAAATAACTGGTTATTCCAGCCAATCTATAATGACTTTTTCAAACACTGCAAGTCGATATGTAGTGGGAAGAGTATTTATTCAGCCTCCTGGAAGATGGAGTATCTTGGATAGTAGTTGTGAGCATGCTGGGAGTTGCCAGCAAGCCCACTGGTAGCTGTGGTTTGCCAGAGTGCATCCTGTCAAACAGAGCCTTGCCTACAATGGGGATGAGCTCACAGACTCCTCCAGTCCCTTAGCACTCAGGGATACAATACAGCCATAGTGATGTCCCAATCCTGTAGTTCCTAATAATGGGGTCTACAAATCAAAAAACCAAAGAACAAATTTCTTTTTATCCTTTTCCACTTTAGTGTTCTCCAGCCCTTGATTTTCAAATCCAAACTGCTCATGTGTACTGGAAACTGAACCTCTTGAGAAGTTCACTCACGACTAAAGTCTTTAATTTGGGTTCATACAGCGTGGTAACATGGCTATATTTTTTGGGGTCCCAAAGTCTAGCAATCATTATTGAAAAGTGCAAAGGAATGTAAATATTTTATTTTTTAAAAAAAGGAAAGAAAAACAAATGGTAAATATGTTTTAGGGAACAGATGTGAAGAGCAAGCAGCAAAGATGCTGGAAAAAAATGGTATTTTTTACTAGAACTTTGAATTTGATTTGTCAGTTTTAAAGCTGCAATTAGTTATGTAGCTTCAAATGCAATTACACTGTAGGGAATCCTTCCTTCTGTCATTTTTCCACTGCCTGGATACAAGGTTTGCTTGTGAAGGCAGGGTACTTTAAAAAGTCTTACATTACTTATTGATTTGAAAAAAAATAATAAAAACCTGCAGTTAAAACTGTCCCTTCTGGCACCATTTCACTGTATTTTTGAAACACAAGATAAGAGAATAATGTGTTGATAATTAAATATAGAAAATACGTTTAACATTATAAAAAGGACGTATTGTTGTTAATCAAAAGGGTTACCTATTATGTCAGATAATCATAAAGACAAAAAGTTGCAAATGACATTGAAAAAATTATTCCCCTTAGTTCAGAAAAGGAAGAAACATCACATACTTGTGTTAGAATGGCTTTTGGTTTTGGTTGTTTATGCCACCAAGGAAGAAACAGAGCTATTGAGGATGAGCATAAAAATTTCATTTTGAAAGGTTGCAGTTTATCAGAATATAAACACTTGGATTTCTGTTTGTGTATTTGTGAGGGAAGAGAGAAGAGGCAAGTAAAATACAGTGAGGTGCAAATATTGAGGTGATAATGCTGGAAGTTGGAGAAAAAAGACCTTAAAATTAAAAAAAAAACCTGAAATAGATTTGCCAGAAAAGTATTCTGATACATGACTTTTCTCCATCATATCAGTAATCAACTCTGCATTTGGATCTATGACTTAAATGAATTTGACCACTTGGTGGACATTGGAGTATGACTCCTGAGGACCTGTTTCTTTCAAGCCTTCTTCAAGATCGCGGATCTTATCCTTCACTAAAATAACGTGGATGCACGTGCTCGGATTTCATGTAACTTCTAGTAGGAGTATGTGTGTGGCAAACCTGAGTATAACCAGCTGAGCAGACCAGCTGCAGACCAATACATAAAAAAGTGGTTAAGATTTATAGTCTGTGAAAATGTAGCGAGAAATATGCTAAAGAGATCTCTGGGGAATGAGGTGGAAATGCTCCTTCCAACTCTTACTCTGCAAAGGGCTCCATTGAGAACTTCCTCTACCTCAGTGAGAGTCATATTGACTGTCAAAGTGTGGTAAACATGTATACCTCATTTGCCAACAGAAAGAACTCTTCTGTTTAAAGAAAAAAAATCCCCCTGAGATCTTCTCAGAATTCAGTCTTTCCTCTGGGTTACTGTTGTGCTTACCTTCCCATCCCTTTACTGCTATTCTTAATAGAAGATGTTGGAACTAAATTAGCTTTTTATTCTCTGTTTGTTCCATTTTAATTTATTTTCCATGCTTCTTTTGTTGTGCATTTGAAAAAACTGTCTGAATTTGACCCAGTTATTGACTGTTGACAAATAGTGGTTCAATTGTGCTCTGGAGAGACCTGTTAGGATTTGGCAATGAAATTCTCCAAATATTGCATCTGAACTGAGCATATTCTCTCCCAGGACAACAGCGACTAAACAAGATTTCCTCTGTAATTATTTCTCCCAGGAACAGTGAGTTGAAAGTGTATTACCACTATGCCCTCAATTTTCTCCTGCATTTACTCTGGCAGTGAGAAAGAGGGCTTATCTGACTCGAATGCTGAAGAAATAATACTTGGACTGTACAAGACACAGAAGCAATAATTAGGATAGGACTGCTGGCAGCTAGGGAGCCTGGGACAGTGGTGGAGGAAGGTGAAGAGCTGAAAGGAAATGATATTAGATTAAGAGCTCAGTTAGAGACATTGAGGGCTTGTATATCAGAAAAATTGAATTAAATTGAATGAGCAAATCAGAGAAAAGAAATTGAGCTTCACTGACCAAAATGACTGAGACTAAGAAAATACTCAACAGTGCCTTGGAATTGAGGAAGGGTAAGTTTATGGGATGGTACACAGGTTTCATTACACAGAGAAGTGATTTTTTTTTTCTACCAGCCCTGTTTTGATACACAGGTATCTGATCTGCTCATATATGGTAAATTGGAAACACTTGCCTATTCTGTGGGCCAGTGGATTGTATAAAGGGATGCTGTCTCTTTAGGGAAGGTGGTGACATTCCATATCACTTTCCATGTCTTTTTTTTTTTTTAACCATGTGTTTATTCTTTTAATCCTGATTTGGAACCCTGCCAGCTACTTACTTTTCCTGCCACACTGAGTTTCTGACTATTTTTATATTCTGGAATACTTTGCCTGACCACCTAGAGTGTTTTTTAACTTTGCTGTGACTTCATTAAAATTGGTTTTGTCAAAAAAAGCCTTTTTAATGCCATTGATAAGCTTCCTCTTAGACAGCCCTGGATGTTTTATTTTGATGTTGTGTCTATTACTGGATCTTGAAAGCAAGGAGGAAGATGTACCATTTTTGCAGTTTGATGTACTTGCACTTTCTGAGCTTTTATCTTCTTTTTTTCTCAAGGTGTGAAAAAAGTTGTGTTAAATTGCAAGGTATGCAGCTTTCCATCACTTCATTGCCTTTGGTAATTTCCTAAACAACAGACTATGCTTAATGCAGTTCTGCTTGGAACTGTAGGCCTTGCTGTGGAGAGAAAATGTCAATTCATCAGTTGTGACACAGTCCCCAATTTACACTGCAAATGAGCAGTGAAGTTTTCATAGCTTACACTGTTAGTTTTAGCCTGCTAATGAAACTGGATTTCATTTTCTTTATTCAGGTTTCTCACCACCAGCTGATCGGTCCATGGTTCTTGAGGCTCCTGATCATGTCCATTTCAATTGCCAGGTTGTTGTTATCAATAAAGGAAAGGTTGCCAGGAAGAGTTGCCAAATACGGCTACGCTGTTTGCAGAATGCTGGCATCAGTGAAATGATTTCCTGCTTCTCTTGTTATTTATTTTTGTAATTGCATCAGGAGTGGTGCAGTGAACCATGAGAACCTGAAATTCTATGAGCAAACAGAGGCACAGGATTTTGGAAAACACAGAAAAAAGTGAATGTTTTATGCTTTGCTTCTATGTTGGAGTCACTGAGTATGTAGGGTTTAGAGGCTAAAATAAAAGCACCTGTTCATAGTGTGTATATACCATCAGGATTCTCTGTTGTTAAGTCTTTCTGGGGGGCTTTTTTGGGGTTTGTTTTAGGGGGAACACTAAAAATAGAACTACCCTGTGTGATTGTAACCTCTTTTGAAAGCGAAGCTGGTTATTGCACCTGGAATTCCTGCCTCCTGATCACTGTAGGAAGTAGGGCACTTTTAGGTACCTTTAGCACAAGTTCTGGGTTTTGAAGACTTGACGATCTCTTGTTGAACAGTTTTTGCAGATCTGGATGAATAGCATATTGTTTTATACCATGTGAAAATGTGCCTTGTATAAATCACACAGTTTGCTTATCATGTTGATCTGAAAGTAGGAAGAGATGGTTTTCCTTCCTGGAAACTAAGATCTGAAGAAGGTTGCTTGTATTGTATCAGTTTTGCTTGAAGTACTGGTCATCTGTATGTCTTCTTCCAAGTCCCAGGAATTACCCTTGGTACTCTGGCTCATTGGAGCAGGGCAGGACCTGCTTCCAATGGTCTACTGAACTGGAGATCTAAATTCTGCTTAAGAAAAGGGTCAGTTGACCAAGATAGACTCTTTGGCCCTATTCACCAAAATGTTTTTTATGTAAACTTGGTTGTACCATTCCCAACAGCTGGAACCAATAGCTGATTCTCTTGCACTGATATCAGAAATATAACATTTTTTTCAAGGAATACAGAAAGGATGTTATAGCCTAGAAGAGCTTAAAGATTTCTTGAAGGGAACTACCACCAGTATAAAAGCTGATGTATTGTGCCACCAGCATTATGAAGTAAAATATCATTCAAGTATCACTACAGTGCAGGGGAATATACATTAGCATTTAATGGAAGTGTTTCATTTTTACACAATGAGAGGTCTCTGTATTTTATAGATTTGTCATTATTGCCAGCAGCTTGATTCCACTAAAAAAAACCCTGAAAAACCAAAAGGGAACCTGGGTAGAAATACAGGCAAAAGGGAAATTAACAAAATCCATTAACTTTTTTCTGTGAGCTTTTTTTTTGTTTGTTTGTTTGTTTTTGGTTGGTTTTTTTTTGGTATTGAATCCCCTTGTGCTTTGGAAAATCTCACCCTTGGTGTCATCCTTTTGCAAGAGCTGTATGAGTTGGTATGACTGCAAGCAAAGTTGTAGTTCACATCTCACTGCGTGTTAGATACCCATACTTTTCAGGAGTACCAGTTTATTTCTATAGTAATGTGCATGTGATCTGCATATGCTTAAGATAAAGAGAATAAAAAGTCATAAAAACTGACTTGAACTGCTAATGTGAATTCAGTATGATATTACAGTCTTACAACTTCAGTCTTTCATTTAGCAGAAGCAGACAGTTACAGAAGACACATGTTAATGGCAAGTTAATAGTAAGATAGGTAGTAAAAAAGACTTGTGGGATGCCTAATATAGGTAATAGCCCAGAAAAACTCTATACGTGCGTTATCTACTTTTTCCTGGGTAAACTGAGTTTCACCAACGCTCTTCTAGTATGAAAAAAATAAGGTGTAAGCTAAAGGAAGGACAATTGTCTGCTACATACTAGCTAAAAACAAATAAATTGCATGGTAGAACATCTATTAGCCTGTAAAACATGTGATGAGTTGCTCTCTTTTCCAAGGTGTTCTGATATTGAGTACTAATGGTTAAAATTTTAGTCTGGGCTTGCACAGCAGGATTGAGAAGAACAACACCTTTTTCCTTCTGGCTAATTTACTTTGTGAAAATTATCCTATTCTAGGTCAGGCAGGCTTGATTGGTTTTTGTGTAAGTGTGTGTGTGTATGGGTGTTTGGTTGGGTTTTTTAAGGGAAGCACTTAGAAATACTCTTGGATGTTTGTCAGAAATTAGCATCTAAGTGTTTGGGGTTTTGGTTCTATGTGGACAAATCTGCAGATTGCCTTTCTGTTGTGGCTTCACTGGAGATGTGCTTTCCTTCCTTTTCTGCACTGGTGTGGGATTCTGATTTATTTTGCTGGATCGGTAACTAGAGCATAGAGAAAGCCACGTGTAATTAAAGACAAGACATTACTTCATTTGGACATCTTTGCTGTGGTTGTTTCTTACCAACAACACAGACTGTGTAAATTCAAGTCTCATTGGACAGAAATTTGATAGTAATCATGGTCCCAGTTAGTCTCCCTTACCTGCAGGGATCCTTACTCAAAACCAGTTGCCCATCTGAAATCAGTAATTCAATGTTCTCAGATACTGAGGATGTGGGAGTGTTATTTTAATCTTTAGATTAATAGGTGGAAAGTATCAAGTAGTGTAAGTAGGAAAAAGAATTCCAATGTTGAGAATTTAAATACTTTACAAAATCCATCTGTGCTAAGGTGGCCATTCATTCTTTGAATATAACTATGTTTTTCATTCCACAGAACTTGTTATGATCTATAAAATGTGCATTTTAAGTTCTAGAATCCAGTTTTAAAATGATATCTGGTTAAAGATAACATGTTTTGAAGACCTTGGTGGTGATTCTTATCTGCCAGAATCCCATGAGGTTGCCAGAAGATATAACCAAGTGGAAGCATTAAGTATATTGCTCTTAGATAATTTCTTGTTTCTGACAGCCAGGCTCCTACTGTAACTGCTGAATAATTACTTCCTTGTTGACATCACCTTTGCCATATAGATTTTTCATCTCACTTCCTTTCTCCAGGCATTTAATCCAAGTTAAATACCTCTCAAGAAGGGATTGACAACACTTACTACTTGTGAGCCTAACAAATAAACTGTTTTCTGTTACTGAGGTTAGTTCTGCAGCTTATTTTAGTTCAGGAAAATATTTTTCTTTTTGATACTTGATAATATCTTTGATACTGTCTCTTTGATACTTGACAGATCAGGTTGCTTTTAGTATATGTTATCATTTTGTTAACCTGTGAAAACTTTTACTGTCTGCAGATACTGCCTAGGAAGGAAATTCCTTCCTCTTTTCAACAGTTGCTGTTTATTTTGCAAATTCAGAATATTTTAGTTATCCTTTTCAGCTTTTCAGGCATCAGAACCAGCCATAGTGAGGATTATTCATTCACTTATAATTTTTGTAGATTTTGATTCTGAAATTATATGATTGCATCTTGTATTAATAATTACTTGCTCAGTTTACCTTCATTCTTTGGATAGTGTGGCACGAAGCAGTTATCAGGGAATACATGGATAGGTGGATGGATGAGTGGTTCACAGATCCTTGAGGCTTTCTTGCTGCATGATACAATACAGCAAACAAATGATTGTGAAATCAGCATGGTTCTTGCCATCCTGCACTGGTCTCTGTGCTGTTGTGTTGTTTTGTCTTGTTTATTTAGATAACAAGCTCTTTGAAGCAAGTATTTCAGGTCATAGTGATAACAGGCATCCCAAGTGTCTGTATTGCTTTAACTGGTGACATGTTAGAGAGATATCTTGCATTATGGAGTTAAAACTGCTAATTTTTATTTCCTAGCTCTGCAATCAAAAAATATTTCAGCATCAAAGTTCTTGCAATTTGCATAATCCAATTTTATGTGGTATTTGAGTACCATTTTAAAAACCCCACAACAGACTAACTTAAAACCTCTGGAACTTTTTTCACTTTAGTGGTGGATCTTTTAATCTTAGTCTATAATCTTTTAGTTAAATTAGATCAAATTATGTCAGAGGCTATTAGAGCCTCTCATTTCAACTTCAAGTAGGTAACATTGTAGGAAATAACTCAGTTAATTTTAATGACTTTAAAAGGTCTTTGATTATATATCAGCGCCCACTCTGAAGTTTGTTGACAGTCTTCATGTAGCCTTAGGTTTAGACATAAATATAGACTCACAGAATTATAGAATCATTAAGATTGGAAAAGACCTCCAAGATCTAGTCTAGCTAGATCTAACCTGCTACTGCCATGTTGACCAATAAACCATGTCTCCAAGTGTCACAAGTTGCTTTTTTTTAACTTCCAAAGCAGTGATTCTATCACTTCCCTGAGCAGTCTGTTCTAGTCTTGACCAGTATATGCTGAAACTGACCTGGAGATACCACTTCTTGCTTTTATAGCAACACAGATTGAAAAACTTCACTCTGGAGAGCAAAGCACAGATTCTTTGCAAAAAAAATACAAAACAAAACCAGCATCAGAGCTTGTTGAGGAACCATGATTGTTGCTTGGAGAAATGGCTGCATGAAGATACATCTGGTGGAATTTGGCAAGTGTTAGGGCACTGGCAATCATGGCAGTGCTCCTTGTGAAGACAGAAGAATTTTGCTCTCTGGCTTGCTCTGTTTTTTCCCTGGTAGAAGAAAGGGTGGTGGATATGAAAGGGTATATATTAGGGACTGCAAACTTTGCTCCATGCTTTGGTCAGTGTAATTGAAAAGTGTAATTCAACAGCCTGAGAAAGAACTTCTCTGACCATATGTCTGTCTACTGTCTGGTTAAGAACTGGCCAGAGAAAATGTGTTTACCAGAACAAGAATCCATTATCTGATTCACTGCTCCATTATAGATCACCCAGACTGAGAAATTTTTAATTTTTGTGTCTCATTACGGAATTTATTGAGCTTCAGTTGAGCCCTGAAGCGATGTTTTCTTAGGCTTAGGCATAAAAATGTAATTTAGGTTTCCATTTGCCTAGAATACCATATTTTGCTGTGAGGTGGTTTGTAGATGAAGGGACATCTATAAATTTATAATGAATTATGACAGATTCCTATTAATATATTTTTCATCCTGTACTTGCAAGCCTTGCATGTTCTTGTCTGAACTTTTGACTGCTAATTAGTCATTGCTGCTAAATTGTTCAGTATTTTCATGTCTGCAGACAAGTATGAAATGTAGTTTTGATTGTTCAACTGAACTGATAGACCCTTTTGGCCACTACAGGTCAGTGAAAGGTTGGAGAAGTTGCTATTCTATGCTCTTAGCTCTGTGTTTTTATGTTTGAGCTATGTTTTTCTAGTGATTGGGTAAAAGGACCAGTAGCCAGTGTGGTTCTGCAGCAATAATTAGAGAAGAAATGAGTCAGTGCTGTCAGAAATGCACACACATTATAACTGAGCAATTGCTGCTGCTAGAATATTAATCTCAAAATAGTGTCAGATGGGAGTGAAGATACTGAAATGCAAGAATTAAAGATTTAATTTCTAGATGCCTTGTAAAATTTATAGACTCACGGGTACCTCTGAAGCTTCAGAGGGGTTTTGGTAAGTCTGGCATAAATAGGGAAAATGTTAATATCCCATTTAATTTTGGGCTAGTGTATGGAGTAAGATATCATCTTTTCCTTCTTTCTTTTTATTTTCTTTGACTTATTTGTAGGAGAGGTAAATGTTTGCATAGAGTAAACTGGTGGGGTGATAAACCTGAATTGCATTCGTGTCCAAGTGTACATTCTCAATTTGTCTGGGGTGTTGTGCAGCTTTTTAGGGATCTTGCAGGATTTTTATATGAAGGAACATTAGTGTGTTGCAGGGACCAAGGACTGTGCTCTGTTTTAAAGGTTAAAAGTTGCAGAAACTGTAGGTGGCAGTTACCTGATCTTGGAGCTTGATGTATTCATGCTTACAACAGATATGATCATTTGATAACTTAAGTTCAAGTTTTTGTTTCATGCATAGAGAATGCAGGAGTACAGTTCCATCAAGCACAGTAGAAGAGGTATACTATGTCATGCCATGTTCTGCCACCCTTCGAAGTAACCAGTCCTGGCAGTTGCCTCAGTGGTATCAAGCTTGATGAACCTATATGATAACATGATAAGGAAAATATTTAATCCTGTACAGTACAGAGAGTTACAGAGTTTAAAAACACCTTTGGGATCAATGACAACAAGGAGAGAGAGAAAGGAAAGAAATGGAGAATTCTAAAAATTAATTTAAAATTAAATTTTAAATTATCTTTAAAATTAAAAGGCTTCTCAAATGAGTCTAGTGGAGGCCGTTCATAAACATGGGAATGGTTGTATGCAGGAGTAGACTGTAGTAGGGTATGATCACTATTACTTTGATCTATTCAGAATTTGGAAGAATGTGTTTTGTAGGGATTTCTTACTGCATAATGATAAAAACCATAGCAAATTATGACAGAGAAAACTTACTGTAACATGACTAGAAATCAATAACAGGTGATTACTTCTTTGTCAGAAGAGGTATGATTTATAGGGAAAAGCACTATCTTTTACTACAGCCACTCAAAACAGTTGGAAGAACAGATAAACATTTTGGGCATAGCTGAAAAAGGCCTCACTTACCCAAAATACTGTTGTTTTTCTGATTGTATCCAATGCTCTACTCAAAGACATTTTACTTTTCTATAATTTCACCTCACATGTTCTTTTATCATCCTGGTTATAAAAGGCCTCTCTAAAAAATGTTTGAACAATCTTGCAAGTGCTGAGAGACTTATGTCTCCACTCACAGAACAAAGTACTTTAAAATGTGCATTGTTTTCTCTTAATTTGAAAAGTTAGATTTCCTTAATGATATGCTACTGGATTGTCACACAAATATCAAGTACAGAACTGACAGTGAAAATATAAAGACCCATCTGTGCTACTCTTTTTTTTTTTTTCTCACACCATGTTTTATATTTGATATTTAGAGCACCCCAAACTTAGTGGTTGGCTAATATTTCTCTGTGAGTGGTAAGTCCTAGAGATCAATTAAAAATAATCATCCTTTCCGTAATGTGCTTAAAATAAGAAATTGATTTTAGAATAAATGAATTTAGATATATGATATGTAGCAAGGAAGTCAAAGTTATTTATCAATCAAGAAAATAATATATAATATGCTGGCTTTCTTCTGGAAGAAGGTTAGAAGGAAGAAAGTTATCTTCTACTGGAGACATCCCTTCTCCAGGTTCTGCCCAGCTGACAAGTCCAGTGCAGTCTTCACAGGAAAATAGGGGTGGGTGTCAAAGGAAGAAACAGGGACTTACCCCTAGAAGTGGCAATAATATTGAAGATACGATGGGCCCCATATCCAGCTCTCATTAGCATCGAGCAGTTTTGGTTTTGACCTGGAGAGAAACCAATCCATCATGTTTCAGTGGGAGGCTTTACACTGTGGTGCTTTATAAACCCTACTTCTGATTGATGTCTGAACGCATATGCATGCATATGAATATATAAAGTTATCCATTATGGAAGTAGCCTGTCAATCTTGGGCATATGTGTGTCCTCTGCCCACCAGGATGCATGCAACAGTGAGCAGTGTGTCTTTGCTGAGGATACGTGCTGTGATGTGTTTCAGATGTGTAATAAATCTGTCCCAGCAGGTTGCCACTCTCTGGCCATGCACTCCTGCAGTTGTAAGGTGGTTCATGTGCTGGATGTAAAGACTGAACTACTTAATTCTCGTCCTCATCCAGAAAGTGTAAGACTTTTCCAAAGAGAATTTTTTTTAATCTACTTAAAGCACCTATCTAATGATGGCATAGAGCAAGGAAGTATTGAAAGCTGTTGGAAGACGTGAAAAATTGTCAGATGCCTGGAAGAACAGCATGTTGCTAAGTAGTCATGCAGAGAGAGGATGGAAGCTTCAACTGCAGTCCTCTGTGAAAATGCTCCCACAGAGATCTGCTTATTAACTAACACCAAAAATTCATAGCAGGAGAGGCTGTGAAAGCAGCTGGGATGGTGAATGCTTTATTGATGAGGAAGCACTGGACACAGAATATTGCAAAGTGTGTTCTGGCTTTGGGGATGTTATGCCTCTGCTTGGCGTATGGCCTTTGGAAAAACTGTAAAGACAATACATATACCATAAGCAGCAAAGCTGGGATGTTCCTCTGAGTTATCTGGAAGCCCAAGTGGGCGTTATTCATCCTGTGTTGGCTGCTTATTCTAGCCTCTTTGCTTCTCTCTCCATCTTTTTCTAACATCCTTTTCATATGTGGTTCATCTACACCCACCTTGCCTCCTTTTCCATCTGCTTTCCTTCTGAACTCACCTGGGAAAATAACCAGAGAATTAACAGAACCATCTTACCAGGGAAGGCAGCAGCCTACATCTAAGTGAAGGGCCCTTGAGACAGTAAGTGCCACCATTTGAAGCTATTTCTTTTATCACTTTTATCACTTAGCTTTCGGGGTAGTCCAGTGATGAGCCCCTAGTAATAAATCTGTCACGTAACATATAGTGTATGGTACCATAAATATACCTAAATACACAACGAGATTTCTAGAGAAGTTCAAATCTAAAGTTTCCAGAGACAAAAGTAGATTTAACAACATTTGACAGTATTGATACATACAGCTAGTAAATCTAAACATGAGTCAGATGGAACCATATCCAACTAGGAAAATTTAAAAATAATTCCTGTGTAACATGTGGTGTAGTTAAAATGCTAGGTCCTGAACCTACTAACGTCTGTGTGTATGCCTGGTTTGAGAGGCATGGGGAAGTTTTTGGCGGATCATGGCCTTGGAGGACTCTTGTGGAAAAGGGATGATTTTGAAACTAGAAGATAATGTGTATGTGGTACTCCTGGATTGAGTATTTGTGAGTTCAGTGATGTCTAACCCCAGAATTTTCCATTCCTCTGTTTTCGATCTGTAATGGAGACATATGTTTCTCTAGTCTTTCTGTAATCATGACATCTTGTCCTTCCTGTGAGGCACCCTGGTAATAGTAGTAAAAATTAATTCAAATATGCTGGAAAAAAACACTACTAATTTTTTTTTTTTCCTTCAAGCTGAACAATACCACCAGGGTCCAGTGTAAAGGTAGTTTTACAGAAACTCCTTCTAGGTTTCTTGGCTATATGTATTCTTTATTTCTTCAAATTTATGCCATTCTACTTTTCTGTTGTTTATGCTTTAGTTTTGATGAGTTTGTTTTGATGCTGCTGAAACATTCTCTGCCATAGTATTCTTTGCCAATCCTTGTCCTTTTGTAGAGAAAGGTTTCAAGCCCAATCTAATAAGGTACTCCTCTACTGAGAGATTTTGGAGATTCTCTTATCTGTTCTAACAGTGGAGCAATTCATGGTAGCTGTGCTGTGGGATAGCCACAGGTGTTCTCATATCATACCTCAGTTTTCTCAGAGCCACTGGGAGTTGAGAGAACTTAGCTGGAACAGTGAAAGGCCTCCAAAAAGCTAGAACTTTGTATGTAAGGATATGAAGACTTCCTGCTATTTGGCTGTAATACCGTGGCTCAGCCATGCAGCAGGAAGAACACTATAACACAATCTGTGTATGATAAAATTCTTTATTCTCTAACTGCACAAATAATGTACATCCAAAGGTATGAACATATATTTACACATGTGTATTTGCATCAAGGTCTTTTAAATATGTATGTGTTGGCACCTGTACAAGAATTATATGGCTTTACCTTTTAGTAGTCACTTAATGTTCACACCTCCTGACAAGTAAGTGCATGTTAACAACTTCTGTTCATGCAGAGATTTCTCTTCAAATTGATGGAAAGATGAGAGAGGCTGACCAGCTGTGAGAAATCAGAGCTCTCTTCTATACATTTTGTGCCTAAGATCATCTTCTGGATGTTATTTTGAGCAACTTCACAGGCAGCAATCGCCCTTAGTGATTGCTGTATAGAGTCCATTGAATGTATTTGTCTCTGGGACACAAAGACAAAAACAATCCCTGAAACTGGTATATATATGTAGACACTGATATAAAAGATCTGGTGTCTAAAGTTCCAGTCTGGAGTGGGGTAATGGGTGCTTTCACACCCAAATGGCTGCACCAAGGCTGTGTGACTCAGTAGCTTGTGGTGTTGATGGGGTAACACCTTTGGTCCTCTTCTCTTTGTCTTGATTCTTCTCTGCCTGGTGGGAGGCGGGCTGGGCTACTTTATGCTCTGCACTTTTGTTCCTTCTGAAGCTCTTGACTGTCAGGTGATCTTGACTTTATAGTTTTTTAGTTCTGAGTGATAGCTGCAGTGATCTTGGATGCACATAATCAGTCCCTTTGAGAATAGTGTAGTGTTATGCTGTGTTTCTCAGGATTTTCTCAAGAGTTTTGGGAGGCCTGAGCAGAGTTATAGTTTATGTAGGTCTAATAACTGGTAGAAAAACTAAGTATATTCATCTTTTTTTAAGATACTGTCTTAGCAGCTCTGCAGAGGATTCATACTCCAGTCAGAGCCTCCAACTGAGCCCTGGATCATGTTCATGTTTGTGGTCAGAGAGGTTTTATTGGAGCTAAATTTGGGAAGGCTCAAGAGTTTGTCAGTCTTCTTTGAAGGGAGTGTATGAAATGAGTGTGAGGGAAAATAAAAGAAAGTTAACTCAGAACTGTGAAAGAAAGTTAACTCAGAACTGTGGGTGAAAAAAAAAAAACCCTTCTGCTTTTTTCCTTCTGCTGTTCATGTTCTGAAGTTTCAAGGCTCCTCAGCTGGGACGTCTCATGTCACTTGACTGAAAAATGCAGTTTCCTCCTTCATGTTATATAAGATAACAAGCAGCATAGGGGTAGCTGGTAGCTGAGGCCAGAGTTATGTGGATAGTCAAATTGAAGATGGTGAGTGATCAGATGTAACCTTTGTATCTGCTTAGAAATGCAGTGGGGAGAAAGGCCACTGTGACTTCCCTGAGAAAGAGGAATAGAATTAGCAGTGTGTCTGGCTTCCTTTCGGTACATGAACAACGTGGAGAAATTTTAAATAGCTGATTTTGTTCATCAGGAAGCTCTTACAGGAAGAAGTCCCATTATAATTTGTATTCCTAATTTTATTTGTGGCTGTCCAAAGTCCAGGGTATATATTGAGTTTTGAGCTCTGTGTTTTTCGTATGCATGACAATAACTGTGGGGAGATATTTCTTCTCAAATCAGCTTGAGAGTGGTAGGAGTTAAAATGAGTGATAGTAAAAGGGGAACATTAAGCCCTTCAAGAAATGTGTAGCTCTAAGTTCAGTCCTAAAATATTAATTTTGAATTTCCTTCACTGTCAAGCTGATTTGAGAACAATGTTGCCCATTTTCTCGTAGTCTTCCACCATTGTTATAGGCAGACCTGCATCCATGAATATTGGTGCCAAGTAAGAAATTAATTTTTTGTTGGCTAAATGCTGCCATATGAAAAGATCCTATGCTGACTGGAGAAAAACTTTGGGTTGGGGGATATTTTTCTGTGGAAAACTGTATTTCCTAGTCTGAATTGTTCAATTGTTCAATTTGCGTAGTAATTTCTAGATTTTCAGTTCATCGAAATTATGGCAACAGTGGGAAGCAGTAGGAAAGACTGCCTGTGCACTAGATATTTATTAGGACTCTGTAGTGTTTACCAAGAGTTTATGAGTACAGGGTTGAACAACACAGCTGAGGCACACAATGTAGTTTTTAGTTGAAGAGGGCTGCTCTGGAAAGATCTATGCCAGCTTCTGTTAATGCAGACTCTATTTCTCCACTGCAGAGATCAGATTTATGATTTATATTTTTTTCCTCCAGTTTTCTTGATATATGAAAATGAGCATCTGGAGGCTATTGTTCAGGATAGAAGTGGTAGCATCAAGTGGCTTAGTCACATGTAGTAGCTTTTTTTAAAAATGTGCAGGGAAAGAATTGTGGTATATAGAGCCAGTTACTCTCTCTGTAGTATTGCATACAATTATTTTCAGGTCACAGTATGTTCTTTGCTTGGAGAAGAAATTGGGGAGGCATTGCCTATTTTGAGATGGGTAAATGTATAATTAAAATGGTTCTTTTTTTTTGTCAATATACATCTGAAAATATACTTCATCTCGAGGGCAGGTTATTTTTCCCGTGATATCTGTGGAAAACTGTTGTAACACTCTCATAGTTAATTTGCACTTTAAGTGGCAAAAACCTTCCAAGATAAGGAAGGTGGTTTGTATTTCTTGATCAACATCTTGTGATGTCCAAGTACTTAGGCATCTCATCATCATGGATAACCTGAAATTTCACTTCCAGGACTCTGTGTCCAGTACATGTTTTTTTTGAGGGTTTTTATGCACTGTTGAGGATTCTGGTTTTTAAAATTTGGTTCCTCTTTTTCACTTCAAGAGATAGGAGACTGGCTCTTTTTATGTAGACTAGTAATTTGGTCTATTTTCTTTATTGTTTGCATGCATTTGTAACCTGTATGTGTGAATCCTGAATGCAAGAGTGTTCAAAGCTTAGTCTGAATATCTTTTTGGAAGAAAGTTTCTAGTTTACTTAAATAAATGGACCAATATGGATTCATAAAAGTTGCTTTTACTTTATTTCTGGAACACTTTGATTTAACATTGGGTAATTTCTGAAGGAATTTTCTTGAAGCAAGTAACAAGAAGGAAGGGCACATCTGTTGCACCTAATTAATTTTTGTGTGTATGCTACATTAGTATAATTGAAGACATGAAAAGAATACGATACTATTATGTAGAATCTTTTTATGTCCTCTGTGTTTCCTGAGTGTGGTTGTATGCAAGTCCTATGTCTACTTATAAAGGCTCTTTCAATTAGAGGCAGCCCTGGATCATTCAGCTCTACTTCTGTGCTTTCCTCTAGGATGCATATATAACCATTTTATTCCATTGAAGAATGCATTTGGGAACAGTATTTCTTTGGAGAATAGGTTTCATCTGTGGCATTTCTTTAGGGATTTATTTCGGTTCATAACTTGTAATCTACTTTGACTCTTCTGAACTGTAGAACTTAGCATAAATTAAATGTACATAGAATTGTTAAGAAAAAATATTCCTCTTGGTTGGAGCTAATGCATGTTGGATCACAGAAACATATGCAGTGGTCTTATTTGGCAGGGAAATATAAATTTCTTTAGCCTCAACATAAATCCCTGGGATATTATAGACTTTTCATTAATGTCTTAGTAGCTGGCTGAGAGTCTAAAGATTTCTTTCTTTTTTTTTTTTGGTACAGAAAAATTTTAAATGGCAGATGATAACTACTGTGACATTCGCACATGATTGCTTAAAGAGAGGAGGCAGAAGACTTGCACTATTAAATCCTACTTTGGGAATATGAGTAGACATAATTTATAGAATCATGGGATGGTTTGGGTTGGAAGGGACCTTAAATATCAACTGGTTCCAAGCCATCTCTGCCATGGGCAGGGACAACTTCCACTCAACCAGATTGTTCAGAGCACCATCCAACCTGTCCTTGGATACTGCTGGAGATGCAGCACCCACACTTCTCTGGGCAATGTGTTCCAGTGCCTCACCACCCCCACAGAAAAGACCTTCTGCCCTCTCTCAGCTTGAAGCCACACCCTCTTGTCCTATCGCTACCTGGCCTTGTACAATGTCCCTCTCCAGTTTTCTTGTAGACCCGTTTTAGGTACTGGAAGGCAACTATAAAGTCTCCTTGGAGCCTTCTCTTCTCCAGGCTGAACAACCCCAACTCTCTCAGCCTGTTTACATAGGGGAGGTGCTCCAGCTCACTGATTGTCTTCCTGGCCTCCTCTAGACATGCACCAGCACCTTCAGATCCCCCTGGTGGGGTGGGTCTCCAGAGTTGGATGCAGTATCAGGTGTGGTCTTATGGTACCAAAGCTGGAGAATCAACTCCCTTGACCTGCTACTGGTCATGCTTCTTTTGATGAAGCCCTGGATATGGTTGGCTTTCTGGGCTGCCAGTGTGTATTGCCAGGTCATTTAGCTCCTGTTTGTGTATAAACATAAATAATTCATTCAGTGGTTCTTTTTCTACCAAAAGTAAGAGAGCCATACCGAAAAAACAAAGTGGCAACAAACATTTTTTCTCCCTATTCGTGTGTTAACGGATGAAGCTGTGAGATATACCAGGCTGACAGAAAATGCTCTTACAAATATTTCTGGTCTCAGAAAAGAGAACTGGTGAAAGGAAGCTAAAAATTGATAGGCTTCAGTTTGTGATAGCTTAATTACCTGTTATTGTCTAATTTCTCTTGATGAATAGTATCCAGTGGAATCAGACAATTGTAGTGTAAACAGATTAATGTAGGCTTCAGGTGGGATTTTCTTTTAAACACTTGCTGTTTACCCAGTTATCAACCCAGTTAGGCTCCATTCTGGCTGCTTGGGGAGAATGAAATCCTGCAAGCAAAAGCAGCTGAAGTTGCAAAAGGTTTTGAGTAGTATCTTTCTACGATAATTCCATTTAAATAGAATGGAAGACAATTTTTTTTTCATATTTGAACAGAAAATAGCTATCTAATTTCCTTGTTCAAGCTGAATATAAAGCAATTAATATTAGTGAAGTATGTACTGCATTTTCTCTGTGATTACTATGCAAGCTTCTGCAAAATCGGCTGTTGTTTTTTGCCAAATAATTAAAAAAACCTAATTTGCAGCATTTAGATTCTCACAATCCCTTCAGGATAGCCAGTTTTGGTTATGTTGGTGTGATTTTTCAGGATGTTATACTCTTATTTAAAAATGGAAACTTTTGTAGGGAGGAAGTAACATCTGAAGTCTTTTTTTGTGGCAAATATTATATTCTGTGTGAAAGGACAAAATACATTTAAAGCAAATGGATTCAGATTTCTTTTCTTATATAGATTTTTTTCTGACATTCCATTTGCTATTTCAAACTAAAATAAATAATATGGAATTCACAGCAGCTAAAGCATTGATGAAACTTTCCCTATAATTAAGTATGAATCTGAGCTACTCTCCTTCTTCTGGTAGCAATGGAATAATAGTGACCTTTAGTGAGGCTAATCAGCACATTCTTTTTTTTGCCACGTGTTTCAGAATGCAATAATAACTACAAAAATAAATTTCAACGTATGCCATGTGCTAAAAATACTATTAAGAATATTACTGTTCTTACCTTCATCTTAATTTTTTAAGGTTGAATAAAGTCATAAGATATACTTTAATATAACTGTCCTCAGTCCAATGACAGTTCTGTTTAAAAGTCATGAAGATTTACCATCTTTACCTTGCATAACTGCTTTGCTGTCTATATCTCTATATGCTTTCATGTTTTAGGGGAAGAGAAACTATTATTTTATTCAGGTAAAAGTTTAACTTGTCTTTTGTTCAAAGAGATATTGTGCTTTTGATGAAAAGGGAGCTGTTGCTTTCAGAAGATGTACTGACACCTAAGGAGACAGACAAAAAAGTAAATGGGTGCTTTTGTGTTTTCAAATTGGCTAAAATGCTTGTCCAAAGCAGGAACTAGATAAAACCTTCATCCATTAAACCTAAAACTTTAATATTGAAAGCCATCAATATGCAATCCCCAAGGGCCATGCGCTTTCCTTTTCTGACTCCGTTTTACTGTTTGGCAGTGGTAATCCAATCCAGGACTTCCTTTCCTTCTGGTATCTTCCCTGGCTCACCATTTGCTTTCAAGTGGGCTGTCAGACCCTGCAGGGTGTGAAGTGTCCTCAGATACTCTAGGTTTAAACAGGACAAAAGGCTGATAGTCTCCACTGGGATCTAAGGTTGGGAAGACCAGAGAAGAGATGGTTTGTACCTTGTGCCTCACAGTCATGAGGGAGAGAAGCATTAAATAATTGATAATTGAGTTGATAATCTGTGCCGCTTAGTTGTCAAAACCTCAAGTTATTTTCCTTTTTATTTTCCTTTTGTTTAATAAATATGTATTTTTTTTACCCTAGGTTGGTGTGATTGATCTAACTGAACCCATACCTCACACCTGACTTCAGGAGGCTATATACGTATATACATATCCTATAGTCCAAGCAAGCCTCAGAGCTCTTTGTAGAGGCAGGTGGCTTAGCCTACACTAACACAGCTAATTGTATTCCAGCTCAGGGTTTTGGAGAGTAGAGAAAGAAGTGAAGTAATGCTTGAAAAGTATCTTTGCATGTGGTTAATCTTTATATATATTTGTTGTAGTGTTTCTTTTCCCCTATGAACTGAAATTCTGTAAAGTGAAGTTCTTTAGCTGAAAGCCTTTTTCTATGTCCCATGAAGCATTCTGTCCCAGTTTGCATTATTTCCTTATATGCCGGTGAGATGATTAGGGATTTCTAGAAGACTCCACTTACTTTGTAAAAGGAAAATCATATCCTATATACTTAAAAGAAAGGTCTGAAGGAAATAATTGGTCATGATTTTGCTACACGCTGAAATTCCTGTCTGCTTTAAATCACAATGGCTTGTTTCAAAGGCAAGCTGAGAATATAAATGAAATATTTCAATGTGCTAAAAGCACAAAATTTGGAATTTATTTTGCACTGCCCAACAATATAAAGATACAGAGATAATACAGAGATAATTTTATGTTCAATTACTGCTCTGTTAGGAACTTCTGCTTAGATTCACAAACTTTTGTGAGAAATTAATCTTTTAATTTCCATAACTCCCTATGTTTATTCTGCTCTTTTTGCCAAAGAATCACATGAGAATCTCTACAGTGATAGCTCACTAAGTGGCTTGGATGAGGGCATGGAGATGTACTGAAGGTTGGCAGGATGCTGGTGAGCTACAGAGTGCTCATCTTCCACTATCTTCTGCTGAAGCACTCTCACTGCAGAGATAAAACCCACACACCTGCATAGTTTTAAGTCACTAAAAACTGTGGAAGCAGAAATTAATTCTTGTTCCTTTGAAGGATTTAAAATATTTCTGCTGCCTTGTAATTGCGCTTTCTTGAATTGCTTGGATAATGACATTTTATCAAAAATCTTTTGTTGCACAGTGTGAAGTTCAAGGGAAATTAAAAAGCTGGTGACAGTGTGATTTGCAGGATTGACTTCTGCCACATCACGACAGTGTTGGAAAATCAATTGAAACTCTGTTAAGAATTCAATTTGAAAAAGTATATATGCTTGTTAATCTTTGCAGGTGTATATGCTGAAAAAAATGAGTAAGCTTGCAGTTATTTAAAAATGTTTAAATTTATCTCTGTTCAGGTAACATTTAAAGTTAACTATGCTACTTGCTTTGCTGAGTCAGGAATATAACACATAAGTAGCTAGAAGGCAAAAGTGTGAAGTCAGTAGAAGTTATTTATGCAAGGTGGTTCATTTTTTTCTGCTTTTAAGATTCCTTATTAGTCCTAATTGGAAAGAAGACTGGCTTCACACTTTTACCTACTTTCTGGTGAGCTTCACGGACAAAAAGATTTTATTTTAAGAAGAAAAGGATACCATGAATGAAGTTCTGCAGGCCTTTTTCTTTTAGAAACTTAGTTCCTTTGTTTTTAACCTTAAATTTTTGAGGAAATTGCTATATAATATGCTGGTATATGTTAAGACTGCATCAAGAAGCATTTTTATTAGTAATAAAGTACTCAGCTATCTGACATGTGCAAAATAACATGTGTGCATATATTTTTCTCTTGGAGAGCTCTTCTTCCTACCTGTCCTACTAAGATTAAGCAACTATGTGCTTCAATAGAGGCAAATGAGGAGTTTCTCTTTCCTAGCAGTCTCCTTGCTCTGTCTTCTTATACTGGTCTCTCTTTACCAGAATTTTGCTGCCTATCTCAGTGAGGGTAAACGATCTGGATACATGAGCTGACTATGTGTAGCTTATAAGCAGGAACAGATACAGGAAGAAGGAACTGATGAGGCAAAATTATTGCATTTTTGAACACTGACCTGGGGAAAGGTCTTTTGAAATGAAACAGGGTGCAGGAAGAAAAGTTTAAAACTTGTAGCTTAGCTGACAGGTCAGGGTACCCTGCATTCACTTTGGCTGCTTATATCAGCTTAACATGACCTGAGGTCCAAATCTGCTGATTGTAGGATTATGGAATTGTTAGTTCTTGTTTTCAATCTGTGATTTCACTTAAACCAAAGTGCGTTTATAGAAACTGGATGTCCTCACCTCTGGGAATAGAGAGAAAGGGCAAGTGCTGGAAACTTGCCATATTTTTGCTGTTCCCATCTCATTTGCTGCTGTCAGTCTGCCATGGCTTTAATTTGCTAACACTTCTGCTACATTTTATTATTTGGAGGGAGACAGAAACATGTACAGGCAGGGCAGTTTTTCACTCTGCTGGAAAGCATGTGTATTGCTTTGCCCTAGGATGGAGAGGCCAGCAAAAGCTTGCTCTACCCAGCACTGAGAATTGATTTATTTGTAAACAAAAATGCAAAAGTGTTTCTTCAATTACTTGTATGGAATTAAAAGAAAAAATATTGGAAGAAAGCCCCAACCTCTAGAAAAAAATTATTTCAGATTTCCATTAAAGTTGCAGCATCAGAAAATTTGTTTATTTACTGTGTTTGTGTGTACACCTAAAATTCACAATTTTTGTTTTCCTGTGGATCACCTGGATCAATGTATTTTTCTACACATTGATGTTGCTGTTGACTTTTTGTGCGGTGTGAGTGTCACTTTGTCACATTTGATACATGTTTACACTTGATAAGAATATGTGGGTAGAAAAAATTCCATGAATTTGTGAAGTATTAACTTTTTGCTTTAAAGAACATTATGTTTTGCCAGCTGAATTAGTGAGGCAACTTGCTCCCATGGAGCAATTTTGCTTAGAGATGAAAAGCAAATGGGAGTTCCTGGGTTTTGGAGCTGATTCAGGTTTGCTGGAATAAGAATTAGAGGTAAAATTAATGCCAGCAGTAACAACAACAAATAAAGGAAATAATTGAAAAAGGGACAGAAGTCCTACTACTGATAAATGTGGATACTCTTTAGTGGGCAAAGTGACAGCTGAATGAAATGAAGAACCCGTACTTGGAGGCAGAGATATCTGAATCGATGTTTAAACTTCTAAAACTCTTTTAACTGTTATTACCCAGTTCCTTTAGAAATTGCCTTAGCAACTGCATGGGAGTTATTCAATACTGTACAAGCTTCTGTATCCATACACTTTCCTTTCAGTGCTCCTTCACCTCTCCATCACAACACTTTGACTTGAAGGAAACTTATTTTATATGATTATTTATAGCCTGTTCTTTTAAAAGAAGTTTTATTGATTTGATTACTGCTCCCACAGATTACTGATGAAAAGAAACCACTGAAAGGAGATCAACCTCTGTCTTGTCAGTTCTTGAATATTGCACATTTTATTAATATCAGTCTAGGTTTTCCTGTTACTATTCCCAGTTAAAAGAGAAATATTGGTAATTGAGTGGGTTTTTAAAATAAAATGTCCTTTTATCAAGCTTGAGCCAGAACATCATAGCCTACAAAATAATGCATTTACAAGTTTGTGACACACAATTGTGGATTAGTGCTAAAAATCAGAATATTGTAAGTTGGATTCCAGAGAATACCAAATACTGAATAAACAGCAGTACTTTGTTGACAATGTGGTTCCCAAATCACTAACTAAAACTAAGAGAATTGTCTTCTAGAAGCTTGAGTGAGTGAATTGTGGGATAGAAACTCTGTAGGTATATAGAAGATGTGTGGCTATGGCACTTAGAGACATGGTTTATTGTTGGGCTTGGTAGTGTTAGGTTAATGGTCTCACTCTTTAAAGGTGTCTCAAAACCTAAAAGATTCTATGAATCTATGGATAAATATGCCCATCCCCTGTAAAGCAGAGATTCTCAGTTTCATGGCATACCACTGTTTAAAGCAGAGATAACTTTACCTCCATCCTATTGCACAGGGCTCATTCTTCAGCAAGACTCATGCAGGAATTTCTTAAATGTAGAAGTTAAATTATTTTCTGTACATGCAATTGATGAATTAACTTGAAGGAGGAGCATTATGCATCCTCATAATGGAATCCACGAACAAAAGCTTGTGAGCAATAGCTGTAACTTCTAGTATGTGCACATGTGAAACAGTTCTTGTATATAGATAACACAGAAATACCGTACTTTCGAAGCACAATGTTCAATGCATCCAAGTGTTTAGATTTTATAATAATCCTTGTCATTATTCAGCCTTCAGATTCTCTTGCACTGTGTTAAGGAATGTGTGTGCATGGCCATGTGCATGTGTGTTGGCCGTGACAGGAGGGCAGTCCAAAGATTTTATAAATATTGACAACAAATATTGACAATAAATATTGACAACAAGGTCTTGACTGAGCTTCTTTGAGGACTTTAGATGCCCAACTTTCCCTAGTTAGGGGGTCGATGTAATGCACAGTCCTAACCCACAGATTTGATGTGAGTTATGGACCTAAATGATATAGAGAATTTTAGAATTTTCTTCTCTCTGTGCTTCAGTGACCTGATTGTGAAAAAAGGAATAGGAATTTTCTAGCTTCTTCACAATGTTGAGTGGGAAGTCACGTGAAAAACTGAAAATGCCCTTATACCAGTACTGACTGAAATCATAAACCCCCAATGAAGTATTTGTAAATATGTAAGCATATGACGCAGGCATACACAAATTTGTTAAACTTGTAAGTGTAGGACGAAGTTAAGAAGAGGAAAGGAAAAGTGATCAGTGTAAAAATGCAGATTTTTTACATAATGTACATAAACATGCAAGTTGTAGTATTTCTGCACTCTCTGCAGAGATTTCCCCAGAGTCAGTAAGGTTACATACACTGCCTATTTGTTTAATCATTATGTCGAGACCATTATTTATGCTAAAAGGAATATCTTATTTATGTGTGACTAAGTGCATATCTTTGCTTTGGCACTAATGGGCAGGACTGTATTTAAATGCCAATCTCCTGAGCCCGAGTAGTGATCCAAAGGGAAAAAGCATTTTAACATCTCCTCAGGGCGAGGAGAAGGCATGGCTTGATCTCTAAAAATCAATCTGGCATTCAGTATCAAAACACACGTGTGCCCTTTCAAAAGGGCAGTGCCTGTGACTGAGCTGGGGGTCAGGGTGGAGGTGAACCCAGGGCAGTAACATGTCCCTTGTGCAGTGTCCGGTGGCTGAGGCCGAGGGCATGGCAGCCCTTTCCCTCTCTCCAGGCTCATGGGATTCAGCAGGCCAGGAGCTCAGCCTTCTCTCTGAGTCTATGAAATCTTCTCAGCATCAACTCTCTGTAATCTGTTTTTGTGTAATTAAGAGCGTGCCTGCTCACCAAATCATTTATCCTTCAGTATTGAGCTGTTCCATCGATGGGCGCCTTATCCAAACCTACCGCAGAGAGCAGTTTCTCCTGTCTCAAAGTATGTGACTTTAATATCGTTTTTGCTTTATTTGATACCTGAAGAATGGTGCCTTATTTAATCTGAGTTGTGTCAAAAACAGTGAGAAAACATTTACTAGTATTTGAATGTGTGTTTTCTTGTTTAGAAAGAAAATACTTCAAAACTTCCTTAGACCTTTCAATCCCACTTGAGATATTTGATATAAATGAATCATAAGTGGGCACACTCTCTTCCAGTCAATTTTTCAAGTAAATCTAGTCCTAGAACTCTCAAAAGCACCTATAATTTCTCATGTGGGAAATACTTAATTACAGCCAGTAAGTTTCAGTAGGTAGTTTTTTGGGAAAAACACGCTCATTTGGAGTTTTTCTAAATCCACTCTGAAAATGTGGTTCTAAAAGAGCTTTCTAAAGGACTGAGATACTGGTTGACTAGAAAGCAAAAGGATCTCTTTCTCTAGTTAAAACAACAACAAAAAAATTAGTTGTCATTCTTCCTTTTTATGAATGTTTGATTGCAAGGACACACTCATCATCTAAACTAAAGCGTCTTGTCAGTTGTATCATTATCGATGAGAATTCACAGCATTTCAAACTTTTCCATATTTGGAATATAACCTGTTGTTTGTCTGGGGTGGGGAGGGGGCAGACTCAGCTAGAAACTGAAACTTCAAACACTGATAATTATATTACTGCTTTTGAGCAAAATAAAGTTACTAATTTCTGCTTAATAGCAAATCTCCTTCAGATGAGGGAGTTACAGACACTTTCATCCTCAAAGAAATTTGTCAAAAAAGAGAATATGGAAATAAACAAGAATCTTATAAAATAACTTTTTTCCCTTTTCATTTACCATAGCCCTGCTTCCACCTCTCTTGCTGACCAAAAGGACCCAGATTCCCTTTGAATCTGATTTGAATTCAGAGGCTCTAACAAGTTTGGAGTTGAAACCACGGAATATGTTATTTTGTTGAGTGGAGCGATTAGTTACAATCTACTTACAATGGCCTTTTATTCTTAATTCACTCAGGGGTTACTGGAAACTCCTTCTAAAATGCATTTCTTGTCCACAGCTGCTTGTCAGAGACAAGTCCTTTGGACATGAAAGGCATGCTAAGCATTTAGAGGGACATGAAAGAGATTTGGTGAAATTAGGAGGCAAATCATGCTCCTGGTTATGAAAGTGAAATGAAGAGGGTGCATTGGGGAAGGACAGTCTGAAGGATACTGACATTATTTTGTATGAAACTGATCCATTTTGGCAAGCTAAATTTTGTACTCTCTACTGTTCATCACAGATAGTGTTGGTTAAAAACCTTGAGGGAAACTTTCCAATAAATTTAGCAAGTTTAAATCAAACTCTTGGTTCATTTCCGCTTCAAACCCAAGCATTTTGGTTGAAACGAGGAGCAAACTGGTTCTAGGAACTATCCACTTTGTAGAAACAGAGGAAGTGATGAGCTGCACAGGACTGAAGTTGTGGAGAATAACCAAGGTACTGAGGCTGCCCTATATGACTGCAATGTGTGTGTCCTGTTCACATCCCATCTAGGCAAGCAGCTGTGAGGCAGGGAAGAGGCAGCAGAGCATGGTGTGATGTGGCTGATTCCCTGAGTTTCCTCAGAGAGCGAGACAGTCATAGGCAGACTTCATGCTGGCGTCTGGAGCAGAAGGGAGAACTCTGAAGTGACAGCATCACATCAGGGAGCTACTTCAGTGGGGCCAGGCATTCCTGCCCTGCACATGGGGAAGAGCTGTGTGGTACACAGAGATATGCAGTGCCATTCTCCAAGGACAATGCCCAAAATTAAGTTTTCCTTGTGTTTTACCTAGCAACAAAATTTTTCTTTTTTTTTCTTTTTTTTTTTTTTTTTTGTTTTGTTTTTACTGTTATTATTATTTAAAGAAAGAAATATTATCTTTCTGACACAAACCCCTCAGGAATTACATCAACCATATGAAATATAAATATGTTTCCTCTCCTGTTGTATAAATAATGGATTAGGGTTTCAGTGGAGAAGCTGAAAGTAGGATTTAAGGACAGTTTGTGTAACTCACAAAGTAGGCTGTGGTGCACAGCAGCAGACTGTTATAAAACATGACACAGGAGGAAATGTGATTACTGTGTGATGGAAACCCCCTGAAGATCAGATCACTAAAGTACATCTCCTGTCCTGAGAGCGCCATGATTTGTATTATGTGCAGTGAGCATCTGGACAGAAGTAAACTCCTCCCTGTAATGGGTGAGATTTTTTAAAAAGTATGCCAGCAATATAATATCTTTTCTGTTGTCTATAGAAGAGAAGCATTTGACAGGTTTTAGGATGAAAACAGGAAGTTGAGTACAGAAGTGAGGTACTGTCCTTCCCTCCAGGAAGACATAACCGATTTAGGGAGGAGAACACACAGAGCTGAACATGAACTTCACATCATCTTCCATTGAGGAGCTGATGAGAAGCCTTCTGCAGAGCAGCTGGGTCTGTAATAGCTGTGGGATGCTCAGAGAAGGCCTGTTTGTTTTATGAAGCGAGCCAAGCAAAACTGCCTGCTTGGCATGTGCTTCTCTGGGCTGGTGTTCTGTCACCATTAGGAGACATCTCTTTTGCAGAGCAAGTGAATACAAAAAAAAGGGAAGAGCTATTTCCAAATCCCATAGTATGAGTTTTCTAAATTTGGTGTATCCAGACTCCTGATTCTGATTGCATTAAGACCTCTCAGGAATTACACCCTGGAACTATTCAAGCTTCCGTTGATGCATAAACAGGCATGTTTATGAAAACAGAGTAGCTTGGTTCTGTTTGTCCCTTTTTGGTCAGTGATGAGCTAATTTTATTTTAAAACTCAAGAGTCTTTATTCTTTGGTGCATGAAGGGACAGAGCAAACTCAGTGGAGCTGAAATTTCCTGAATTATAATTAGCAGTAATTTTAGACCTGACAGGCTTAGGAAGCATACTAGGTTGGCCTAAAGTTGCTATGACTTTTTGCATTTGCCTGTGTCAGACTCTTTTTCACTGTATTAGTGCAGGGAAAATTTGCAGAGTTGTGGGACTACGCAACCTGTATTTGATATTTCCTATTATTTTGTCCTTTTTGGTTAGTTTGACAAGGTTTATTAGTCAACATTTGGGGAAAATTTTATTGTCAACTTTCTTTTATCTAACTAAGCTCTATCAACATTGCATTTGTTGTTTAGACAATGGTTATCTGAACACTGATATTAGGTCAAATTATCTATGAGTATAATATATTCCCAATGTGATTTATTTTTTATTTTAATGAATCACAGAATCATAGAATCACAGAATGACCTGGGTCAGAAAGGACCTTAAAGATCATCTAGATCCAACCACCCCTGCCATGAGCAGGAACACTTTTCACTAGTTCAGGTTGCTAAGATCCCTTCCAACCTGGCCTTAAGCAGTTTCATGGGTGGGGCATCCATCACATCTCTGGACAACCCTATTCAAGTTAAGTGAGGGACAGCTGTGTCTCATGTGTACTGCAAAGAAAAAAGAAGTTTTGGCAACGGAGCTCTGAAAGATCAGAACCAGTAATTAGGATAATAGGTTTCATAAAGAATGTTAAATCAACATACTCAGAATATTTAAATACATTGAGAAAAAACACTGAGTTATTTTAAGAGTAAAATTTGTCTATCAGCTCATTCACAGGAAAATTGGATTTTCATTAAAGGATTTGTGTGTATATGAAGCATCTTAGGCTAAATATAAGACACTAATAAACAAATTTTTCAATTACATGCTAAAATATTTTGCTAGTTATTTTTCTAAGAAAAAGGCATTTTAAAAAAAAAAAAAAGCATTCATCTAATTTCTCCATGGAAAATGAGCCTTTTTTTCTGACGAGTTCTTCCTCTGGCCTACTTCAAAGGGCATGTTGTTGGGCTGAAAAGGGAAACAATGTCAAAATGCTGGGGTGTTAGTTCTGTTACTGTTCATCAAAACAGGAGTGATCTTTTGGAAAAGAAAAACTTGATTTAAAACTCAGGACTTAAACTCATGAAACTTGTCTGTAGGGCTCTACCTGTGCAACCTGAGCCTAATCATTAAAATATCAATCCTGGGAGATGCATTTGATGGCATTCCACAGGTGTTGAGGCCTGTGCTCCTTGTACTTATCTCTGTTATAAGTGGACCAGCAGCAATTGAGCCATCCCAGGCATTTTGGAGTGCTCTTTTACACGAACCAGTGAAGACAAAATGATTTCCACGGTCAAATGGACAGAGCAGTGAACTATTTCTCTAATCTTTGTTTGCAACACTGAAAGAACCAAAACCTTTCATAATGAAGAATCGAAGCAGTCCCGGTTATGCTAGAAATCCCTGTTTTGCTCTTCCAAGTGTTTTCTTTTTAGGCTGTTTCACTTTGAAACTCAGCCCATTTGCATGAAAATTTTGTGTTGTTTACAGGTAGTACAGCCAATTACAAGCCCGGTAGCAGATATTTGCAGGTAGCAGAGGCTAACCAGTTGTTATTAGCTACATGTAGTAGATAAGAAAAGCTGTCATTTAATAATAATGATGATAAAAAAGAAATACAGACGTGCTTTTTATTTTATTTCTCAGAATTTTTCTGCTCTGCAGTGCACATACAAAATAAGTTGGTGAATTGTTCAGCAGTTTAATTTTAGCTCAGAAAGGATGGTATGACCTACATTTTCATTTAAGTTTTCACAGTGTTTGCTGTGTCATATGGTTAACCTGATAGAACTTGTTTTTGACTGTTCTGTTCCTGCAGTCCTTTTAAAATGTGTAATGTAATATCTGTAACCTCTTAAAGATCTCAAGTTGTTTGTAATTTAGGCTTTGGAAACATCTCCCCACGCACACAAGGTGGAAAGATATTCTGTATCATCTATGCCTTACTGGGAATCCCTCTGTTTGGTTTTCTGTTGGCTGGTGTCGGAGACCAACTAGGGACAATCTTTGGAAAAGGAATTGCCAAAGTAGAAGATACCTTTGTTGTGAGTATGCTGACAGCCTCGGGGTTTTTTTGTTGTTTTGGTTTGGTTTGTTTTGTTTTTCCATACTGCTTGCTGTTCTGAATTTAACAAGTGAAATAACAAGTCTGAAAAACAGTGTATAGCTTGTCGTTGCAACCAGATGTACAGCAAAAGGTAGGAAGGACTTGGTGTAGTTTGGACTTGTAATTGAACACTTCTAATGGAGTATTGGATGTAGCCCAAGCTTTTCTACAATGGTTGTGGTTGAGAAGAGAAATAAGGTTCAAAGTATTTTATGAAGCTCAACATTTCTACAGTTATTATGGCTGAGAAGGGGAACAAGATGCAAATACTTTATTTTTGCTTTGCCCTTGTATTCCTAAACTTGCTGGGATCCTCAGTCTTGAAGGATTGTATATAGATTGTGGTAACAAATCAATGATTCAAAGGAAGATGCAAGAGGGGAGATGTAGGGGTAACATGGCAGTTGTTACTGCTGCTGTGAGCTGATTCGCAGATGATGATGGCTGTCTGCCCCTTAAATTCACAGTTCTTAACATCTTTACTTAGATACCTGAGGAAATGCTTACAATCTGTAGGCAACTACATTTCCAGGTTTATGGGTCTGTAGGTGACTAAAGCTTTGGTCATTCACAGCAGCAAGACAGGATATGAGACAGAGAACCTATTGGTGCTCTCCTGACACTAGACTTCACCGTGTGGTCTCCTCACTAGGCGGTATTGAGAGTTAAAGGCATTTTCAGCCCCTTCTGCTAAACCGCTTAGCACAGCCTAGAGGCTCCTGCCCTTTATATTATCTGGCTTCAGGTCTTTAGTTATCCATATGAAGTGGCATAGCTTCAGTAGAGGAATAGACCTGTCAAAGAGGCTAGAAGCTTGTGCAGATATTGATAAAGTTCTGTCATAGCCAGTTCCTAAGAACCAAATGCCTTGAATTCAGAATCTGGTTCATCATCTAAAGTCATATTAATGTTGCATTCTTCTAACTGAGATTTTTGAAGCTGTAAATACTTTGTAACCAACTTGACTTTGTAGCTGTTTACATCAGCACTGCAAGTGTTAGAAGGACTGTTTTTTTATAACCAGCCCTAGCCTTACATGTGGGACACCTTTTCTATGTAGAAAGGGTCTGACATGGTTTTATTTTTGAAGAAAAGCAAGCTGGCCTTGTGCTGAGTAGTCTTATGCAATAGGTAAATACAAGCCTGAAAGCTTTTTCTTTTGGCTTTGAACTATCTGTTCAGGTCTAGATAAGGTACTGGTGAATAACATAGATTTCCACTGAGGTTTATCTAAAAAAAGGCAAGAACATTCCATAAGAACATTTTATTATTTCTGGGTTTTCATAACTGATTTTTTTTTTCTTTAAAGTATAGAAGTTCTGAAATCAATTTGTGCGTCTCATATCCCTCTATATAGGGATAATGGTTTTCCTTTTATTTTTCCCCTCTAATGGAAGTGTCCCCACAACAAGAATGCCCCCATTTTGATACCAGTCTATCTGTTGCAGTCTGGAATACTCCTTTATTCTATTTATTAGCTCTCCTAAAAAACTGGACAATGATGATGGGTCAGAGCAGGGAATTTCATATTGCCATAACCCAAACTGCTACTGTGATTTGGGTTACAGAAGCTTGACCTTGCTGACTGTAAGACACAGTTTCCATTAAAATTTAAAAACAAGAAAACATACATCATGAACAATCTGATTTCACTTTTGGTCTATTTTGGTGGAAATTTCCGGGTTTGTGTATTCCCTTTTAAGCTGAACTAATATGCATTGGATGGATGGAAAACTCTTTTGTAAAATGTCAGATTGACTGGGCATGTCAAATGGGACTTTTCAGTAATCTGTTCTAGCTTTGGTACAGCTTAGAGTAAAATATTAATAGCTGACACAACACCTAAATGACTTGGTTAATTAAATATACAGATTATCTCAAGCTGGGAAGAGAAACAAAAGGTGGAATAAAGAGTTAGCATTCAAAACGATCTTATAAAATTAAACAAACAAAAATATCTGAATATATATGGTTAAATTTAAGAAGGACAAATTCAAAGTACTATGGGGGGAACAATAAATATTCAATTACATGTCAGTTACAACTGTCTAGGCGTAATTTGGTAGAAACCTTCTGCAGACTCTAGGGGCTCATACAGGTTAATGTCTTTCTGCTGTGCAAAAACCTTAATCACAGCTAAAAGTATAAATAGGAAAGTCAATATAGTAATAGGCAAAACAGAAGAAAAGATCCTTCCATCCTATTTTGTGCTATTTTTTTCATATCTAATTTTGAGTATAACACTTAGTGAGACATGGAATCGTTTGTTGGTGCCAAGGAATAACAATTGGAAGGGTAAGAAAAACAAAGAAATTAATTTATTTGTTCTAAAGAAAATATGACTGAAAGAGAACACCTGTGAAAGTTTGCTGAAAAGAGAAAATTAACTATCTCTTTATTTACCTTGGATAAGACCATAAATAGTAAACTGAAGGAGTTGAGATGCAGGTTATGCATTAGGAAAACTCTCAGAAGACAAGAGCAGTTAAGCATGATCCCATATTGCCTGGCCAGTAAAGTGTTTGCAGTGGCTTAGGTGGTGTTGGTTTTCCCTTGGGCCAGGTTTGGAAAAGGTGATCTCTTGCATCCCATTCAGCTCTGTTTTCTGTGGTTATGCTTAGCCAATTACTTGATTAGAGAGAACTATAGGATTAAAATTAACCTTATTTCTGTGGTTATTTGGGGATGCACAAAAATAGAGATATTATAGATGCATGAACTACTTGAAGCTCACTTGAATATCTAGACCCTGCTCAAAAGTTTAGCATGATCTGCTGTTAATATTAATGAATGCTATGCACGCCACTCCCCCAGAACATGAATATGACTACCATGAAGAGTCCAGCCCAGCTCTGCATTTCCTGCTAACAAAGATTTTCTAGGATAGTCATGTTTGCTTTGAATCTCCTTTCAAAACAAAATTTTGAGTTTGGATTTTCCCATATGAGGGTTGTAATGCACACGGTGGGTAATGGATGGGTGCCTGTGTGCGCTAGTGCAGTTTAATTAATGATGGCTTTCCTCTCTTTCCAGAAATGGAATGTGAGTCAGACAAAGATTCGCATAATTTCAACAATAATATTCATACTGTTTGGCTGCGTGCTGTTTGTTGCTCTTCCTGCAGTTATATTCAAGCACATAGAAGGCTGGAACACACTAGATGCAATTTACTTTGTGGTTATCACTTTGACTACCATTGGATTTGGTGACTATGTTGCAGGTAAGATTTCCTCGTTATTCTCTACCTATGCATTTTGCACAGTGATGTTTATTCTGTATTTTTTGTCTTATTTTTGGGACAGACATATCTCTCTCTTGGTGCCTGTTTTCATTTTATCATTCTTGTGTTGGTGCATATAACAAGGGCCTGCCCTCATTTTGGTTGGTGTGGCAGCCTAGAGATGGGGTTGAGCAAGTGAAAGGCATGGTGTCTGTCTCTGCATACTCTATTTTCTCTCTTCCTATACTGTTGGAAGACACCTTTAAGTAGGGGTTTTGATGGGGTTTTTTTGTGGTTTGTTTGTTTGTTTGTGTTTTTTGTTTGTTTTGTGTTTTTTGGTTTAGTTTGGTTTGGTTTGGTTTGGTTTGGTTTTTTTTTTATTTGGTCTTACAGATTATGAAGTGCAAGAATTGATACAGTATTTTAACCTGAATATATCTTTTCAGCTGGAGTTGCTCAAAATGTCTCACTCTTTAAAGTTTCTGTGTGCCTCTCTTACTTTCAATATGTTCCAGAACTCTGTTTCTGCCATTGAAGTATCTGTATTGGTGTTGGATCCTGCTTTTGGGATTTTTTTATTTTTTTTGTCAGTATGCATTTGTCCATGTATGTTTTGTAATGCAAGAAGGTTTAGCACAACTCACAGATAACATTTCCAACTTTTAGGGTAATATTAACCTGGATTGATTGCAAATAACTTTGACATACTGAGTCAAAGCAAGCTTAGGCTGGTTCTCTGTCAATCTTTGTCTTGAAAAGGTGTTAGGGGTGTTAGTCCACTTCCCAGAAGATCTAAGTAAGCATGTGCTGTCTGTGTTGAGAAGGCATGTTGATTAAAGTCTGTGATGTGAAGAAGTCACAATTAGAAATTCAGATCTTTTTGCCTTGAATCTGAAACTTTCTTCAGCCTGATTTTATGCTTCTGCTGATGCAGCACCATGAAATCTCTTACATGTAATGCTTCTCCTACTTCTGAACTTGTGCAAGGCAGAGGTTGCTGAGGAGGACAGCAGTGCTGGGCTACTGGTCTGTAGCTACTCTGCTGGAGTGAAGTGTTCATAGTAGGCAGCTACATGTGTGGGCTTGTCCTCTGTATCCAAAGCTGTTGCCTGAGTCCACATGTACCAAGCTGAGGGTCTCAGTCTGGGTAACTCCTCTTATAATCCTGCATGAAGTTTTGCCTCATGGCAGTAATGTGACTGGTCTTGTCACTGACTAAAGTTTATTGGGTTGGTGAAGTCCAGCAAAGAGCTCTGAAGTATTGGAACTGTTCTGTGATATCACAGAATCACAGAATATGCTGAGCTGGAAATGACCAGAGGGATCACTGAGTCCAGCCCTTAGCCTTGCACAGGACCATCCCCAAGACTCATAAATGACCTCAGTAAAGTGGCAGGAAATTTAGTTATTGTTGAAGATGCTAAGCTTATGCAAGCAGTCTAAAAATGAAGGTTGCATGGGAGGTTGCCAAAGATTCTTGTAAATTATAGAACTGAGTTGTAAAATAGCAAATCGAACTTATTTGAACTTTTACATAGTTATTTGTGATGTTTCCATATTTCTTTTGTATGTGTCTCATTGAATTCTCCCTTTCCTTTTTCTTTCCCATATTCTTTTCCTTATTTTCATTTTGTCTTCAGGAACTTGTGATTCTGGTCAGATACTATCTAGCACCAAATAAAAAATTTATTCTGTTTCCAAGTCAAGAGTCTGGGTGTTTTAGACTTTCATTCCTGAAGGGTACGTGTATGTCAGGGAATAAAAATGATAGTGTATAAGGGCCTAGTTATATTTACTGTAAAGCACTATGTGAAATGGCCCACTTGGCTCTAATGAGAACACTGAGTACATTCATCATTGCCCCCATTATAAATTTCCATAGACTTTTCTATTTGTAGACCACTTGATATCATAATTTGTTCCTACATCACATCTGCTTTTTAATTTTACCAGGAAACACTTTCTACAGAATGTTCTTGAATTACTTTTTTCTATAGCTGATGGCTTTTTATGGTTCCCTTGGTACATTTTTTTATTTATTTTAAAATCCCACTGTAAATCCATTG
The DNA here is from genome assembly GCA_013399695.1 of Formicarius rufipectus. Classification (NCBI taxonomy): domain Eukaryota; kingdom Metazoa; phylum Chordata; class Aves; order Passeriformes; family Formicariidae; genus Formicarius; species Formicarius rufipectus. Next base: position 1,488,867 of record VXAU01005294.1, read on the forward strand.
TTTCGGTTTCATGAATGTTTTCTGTTCTCTTAGATTAATGTGCATAAGACTTGCATTTGAACTGCAATGTGGTATTGACTGAAAGTTTCAGTATATGGGAATGGGATTTGTACTCACAGAGACAGTGTTCAAGAGAACAAGGTTATATCACTGTCTCCATCATCACTGGGAGGTTGACATTGCCACTGGACTGTATGGATTTTGTCAGAGATGAAGCTGACAATATTATCATCTTTGGATGGACTAACATAGTTTATGGCAGGTGACTTGAAGGATTTTTTGAAAAGGTCCACTTGTTTTCTTGTCATTGCAGTACATAATTGGCTGGTTAAATAAAAATTCTGAAAAATCTGTAAGGTATTCATTGAATGTGCTGTGTATTGTGGAAGCCATCGGTGTGCAGAAGTATTAAGCTATTTGAAGAAAACTGACATTGCACGTTCTCAATCTAGCTGAGAGGATTTGCCCTGAAGTCTAGGCTTCCTTATTAATTTTGAGGAATCTTTGGCACTCTAACAGTGTAATTAGTAGGTTCTCTTTATGATTTTTTGGTTGCTGTTTTTCTTCTAGGGAAGTCACACCTACTGTTCAGATACCAAGGGCCACTGGTATTTTTGTTGTAGGCTTCATCTAAAGCACTGTCCTTGAAGTTTAAGAAAGCTGAGTGTCATAAACAGGGTAGAATATGTAAAATTAAGGCATGTAATGCTATATAAGGATGTAGGAGAGGTCGTCATTATAGAAGATGGGTATTGCACCTGAAATTGTGGCTCTAGAACATGGTGATCTTGGTTCTGATTTGTCATGTAGCAAACAGAATGATGCTTCAGTCTGCTTAGTGCCTGGATGCAATGCAATTGGAAAAAGTTCTTACACTGGCATTACTTTATTAATTTTTCTGATTTTTTATTTCTGTCTAGAATGGCATTTTTCTTAAGTAATAATTGGTACGAAAATTGTCTTCTTCCACTTAGAATTATAGTCAAATCTAAAGCATAATGGTGGGCAGCAACACTCAAGTTTGCATTTATAGTGGAGTATACTCTTAGCAATAAAATTCAAAATGGCAATTCTTTTAGCATGAATTATTGCATGAAGATCCATGTAATAATTCATAAATGTGTCTGTTTTTGGCTCATGAAGTTCCCTCAAGAAGTCAAAATATCTATACAGTCGAAAACTTTCAAATAAACTTATTTTCTGGAAACTGTTATCTCAGGGAAAAAAATCACAAACATTAGTTTGCAAGCCCTACATACAAATGTCATGGTTGTGTTAACATATGTGTTTGGGTTTAATGAAACATTTCTTACAGTATCAGTTATTTTTCACTAACATGGAATTCACTGCTTTCTGGCATTGCTGCAGGTAAAAGCTGAAGAAAAACACTAAGAACTTTTAGGAGGCAAAGGAGGGTGTGTTTCTGAACAGTTTTACTAAATGGGAGCCAACAGAAGAACTTGGAACTCAACAACAAAATGGTGTTAAAGGCTGTAGTGCAGATGGTCATACTAGAAATTGTTGTAGCTCTTCAGAATTTTTCTACAAGTTTCTTCTCATTTGTACTGGAAATCGTGTACTTTGTTCCCAAAAACTAGAATGCCAAAATATCCCCTTTGGTAGTCAGTGTCTAAGTTGTTACTTGGAGCCTGTGGAAACTTCAGCTGTGCTTTCCGTCAGCAAGAGAAGCCTTAAGGCAAACATTAAAGACTGATTGTGCTTGGTGCATGCAAGGAGGAAAAAGAGGCCTTGTAGTGCATGTTCAAGAAAATACACGAACTGTATTAAAAAAAAAAAATTAATCATTTCTCTATCCTCTGAAATTGATTTTTTCTAGCTTCTGGAGGGGCTGGAATACTTTCTTTTAGGGAGAGAATTTTTTTTTTAATTGAAGAAATCTTATTGTAGCTTTTTATTAACAAAACAAAACCAAAACTAAACCAAAAAACCCCAAACAAACAAACAAACAAAAAAAACCCAAAAAAAACCCCTCAAACAAACCACTGTACTATAGCCTGCACTATCTTACGAACTTGAAGACATGTTCAGACATCTCTTTCCTTGTTTTCAAGAGAAATCATTGACTTAAACATAGCAGAAGAAAATCCATCCAAAACTATGAATATCTTATGAAAGAGAACAAAGATATTCTCATATCAAATATGTAATTTTTTGGTACAGTGAAAGATATTATTGGGCACAAAAGTTATCAGTGAGGCACATAATATATATATAAGTGACAATATATTGTTCACATGTACAGATAAATCCTTTAACTTGCAGTACAGTTTGGAAGGTATAGTCAAATATTTCTAATGGACTTAATCTAACAGGTTTCAAATCTAAATTAGGTGACATGTTCAAAACTTGACTGAACGAAATAGAGAGCAGAAATATAAATAGAACATCAATAGTCTGTTTCACAGTGGGGCATAATGATGATGTAAGGTTATTCCTGAATTGGTCCAGTTAAACAGGTCACAAAATTTTGCAACTCTTACTTTAAAAATGTATTCCAACTCTTTTTTTTCTTTTTTTTTAATTTTTATGGGTTTTTTGTTGATGTTTGTTTTCTTTTCCTTGTTTGAGCTCTGATTTTGAACATACTGATTTTTTACTGTTGCTGTCTGTAGTTGAATCTGATGTATTACCATTGTAATACAGATACTTGGGTCTGCATTGTGTTGCTTGGACTGAGACCCAGTTTGTAGAGTGCTGAGATATTTTAGTCCCATTTAATGTCACTGAACTGGAACACTTCACCTGGTGGTCAATAGCAGTCCAGCTGATCTCCTCTCACCATCTGGGAGAAAGGCAGTACTGGCAGAAAGTCCTCTATAGAAAGCAATATCTGTCATGCTGAGCAAGAGGTGTATTGAGCATCCCACAAGAGAGCTGTGCACTCTTCCACAGGCTTTGTGTCTTCTTTTTGTTATTTGGAAGTGCTCTTTGCCCCCTCAGGACTTCATGTCCATAATAGGGGCTGTCTGGTGTGAACCATGTGTCCTGCTTCAAGCTTAAGTTGGAGTGCTGTCTTGCTTGATGTCTTTGTAGGATGGCATGTAAGGAGTGTTTTATATCTGTGCTTGGTGTTCTGAAGTAGCTCTCCATTTTCCACTGAGTGGCATCAAGCGACGCGTATAGCCTACTTACATTCTCCCTCCCAGGCAGTGCAGTATGGTCTTGTCCCAAGACTTCTGCATTTCCACATCTCCACATGAACTATTCTTTCTCTGTGCTTGTTGTTGCAGTCCTCAGAGGTAATTCCTTTCAAGCTGCAGGGCTGAACCTCGATATTTCTTTGGAGAGGGACAAATGATATTTCTAGATTGAGCATGTTTGCCAGGTTTGTCGCAGCAGGGATGATGGACAGCTACTCATTATTCTGCAATTAAAACTGGATTAAATCATATGTCTATACCCAGACTAATTTTTATTGCTTATGAAAAAATCATAGAAGTTTCCTGATTTGAAGGGCCAGCTTTTGAATAACACGGGAATTTGTCCTGGTATGCAATTAAGAAACTCGACATCTACAGCATTTCTATTGTCTCCTATTTTTGGAGCAAAAATGCAAACAAAGCCAGACAACTTTACAGAAATGATTACATGTTTCTGTTTTGAGTCAGTTAGCTGTAGAAAGAATGGGGGAAAGAGTGGCAACAGTAAAGAAAATTATTTACTTTAAAGGTACTTGTTTTATGTAAATAAATAAGTAAAATCATATATATCTTTTTAATCCTGATCTTTCTTACCTGAGAACCAGACTCTGTCCTAAAGCACCCCTGAAATATTCTCTAATACTATTCTTCACTAAAATGAAGTTCTTCATCTCAGTAAGGAAGATGTGTTTGGGCAATAGAACAACCTGTACTTTCCAAAGTCTTGAAAATCCCAAATAAAGTGGAAGTTGTTTTGCAGATGTACTAATGGTAGCAGCAGTAATATAATAGCCTGTGGTGAAGATGGATGGGAAAAATCTTTGATTTCTCAGAGATTTCAAGCTACTTTGACTCAAATTTTTACCACAAAGCATCTTAGCAATAAAGTGAGGCTGCTCTTGGTAACATTATGGCAGTGAGACTGCTAGTTAGAGAGTGAGCATGCTCCAGATGTGGGATTTCTTTATTGTGGTTGTAACCTATTTTGGGTAGAGGTTAAACAAAGCTGGGAAAAAGTTTTGTCCCTCAGCCCACAAAATTGATTTTGCCAAACAAACAACAGAATTCATCTTCTGCCTTCTCAGCATTTTGTTTTCTAAAGGGCTACATAACCCAATTTGCTTTGCAAAGGAAAGATGATAGTTCCTCATATTGGTATGCTTTTTATAATGTTACCCATAATATCATTAGATTATCTCATATACTTCAGTACATTTAGCTATGCATGCTCATACCCAAATACATTCATATCCATGTAAGTGAATTGTAATTCAGAAGTTAATGAATTCATTTACTTTGAATTCAGTCCAGTTGACTTTTGATCATGTTTTTCTACCAGTGAAATCCTATTTAATGACAGTCCCAGGTAACTGCATTATGACAGTTTGAGCATCACAGGAGAATAATTTTCTCAAGATGAACATCCTTAGGTATGTCTCTCTCGCCCTGAGATTTGATTAAATTGTGAATTCACCTGAGGAGTCCTTGAAATTCAGAAGCTCAACAGTTGATTAAGGTTTTAGTAGCTAAGCCTTGTCCTAGGGTTTCTTTGGCTTCTTTATGACCCCTTAAATTTAGGAAAGCTGAACTCATTTGGGCATGGCTAGATGGAGCCATCTCCTGGACAGACAGTACAGAAAACTTGATTAAATATGAGTATGTCCTAACTCCTACCCCAGTAATTAACTTTGATGCATATAAATTACGTATACACTGTGAAGTAAATTCTTCCTGCAGAATGGCAGAATTGAGTTCCAGTTTCAGTATATAAGTGCAATAGGCCAAAAGTTAAAAACTGAGTGGATGCTTTCTGTGATACTTTCTTGTGCATTGTGTAAACAGCTGAAGAAGACGAACCACCAAGCACTGGTCTCTGAGAGAGCAAAGACATGGTGATAATCAACCATTTTTTGAGTTACACCAAATCTTGGGTGACTCATCCCTAAAATGCTGTTTTGCTAGGTTGACATGAGATAGATGCTAACGAATTGCTTCATTTCTGATAATATTTTTTATCCTGGGCTGTGACAAACTCAGCCCATTGGTGGTTGGCTGTCTTCTGTTCCAGAGTCCTGTCTTCTACTTTTGCTTGAGACTACAAAGGTGCCAAAGTATATCCATTTTCACAATGTGGAATCATCTCTTGGACAGTTGAGTAAACCATTGCAGCTCAATGTATTTTATTGATGAAAAGGCCTAATTACCATGAAGATAACAAAATTTCTGTCTATGAGGGCTTCCATACAAAGATCAGTAACATTCTTTGTTATTTTTTGTGTAATCTCTATGATAATACAGCTAGGTAAATACATTACTCTTCATGAGAGTTAATCTTGTTAATGTCTCAAGGTGCTTGATATTTTTGAGGAAATTTTCCTTAGACTGTGTCAGTGTAGGATGCAAATGCATAAAACAATGTGTTACATACCCATGAAGGCTATCTTAATGTGCCAGAAAAGATTTTACTGTGGAGTCTCTTCAATGGTGTGCTGAAATGTGCTTCAAACCACTATTTGCAGCAATCAAACTTAGAAGTGTTGTAACGCAGATGAATGAATGGCAAGTTTAAGGCTTCTGTTTTATTATACTGCAAGATGAGAAATGTGAGTTATTTCATATCGTCAAGAGCTCTGGATGAACATAACTTTTTTGTGTGGAAATAAGACGTGTTCTCTAGAGCTGTCTTATACCTGAAAGCCCTGTTACAGACAAGAAGTTTATCCTTTTTTACCGTAACTCTGAAAGGAAATGACTGGTGCTTATGGCAGTCATTCAAACAAGCTGCCTTCAGCTGACATCTATTTTATCCACATTTTTTTGAGTATGATCAGTTCAGCTCAAGTCCCTGCCACCCTGGTTTCCCTCTGCAAAACAGAGATGATGAGGTTTGCCTGCCCAACAGAGACACTTGTTAATGCAGGTGTTAGTCTTTCTTTACTAAGGCTAAAAGATTGAGATGTTTTGAAGCCCTTGCACAACAGATTTCACAGAGTATGAACACATTACAGCCAGAGTAATACCTAAGATCTAGTATAGCATCATTATTTCGAGCAGGTGGGAAATCATTTCAAGTTGTCCTCTGTGGTGGTTTGATTATCGAACCACCACATCCTCAATGATTTCTGCCTTAAATGATGATTTATCAGAAGTTGAATAAGTTTGAGTTCATTTATTCATATTATGAAAAATTGTCTAAAATTCATATACTCCAAACTTTTCTTTCAGGAGTAGATGAATTTATATTATCATTTTTCAAATTCAACAAAATGTTTTGCCAGGAATTTTTGCCCAGGTAAGAAAACAGACGTTTTAAGGAACGTAACTTTTGCCAGGAAAATTAATTTAAAACCATTTTTGCATCTGTAACTGTTAAGTCTGATTTAATTTTAACTGTATTGTTTTTCAGGTGGATCAGATATTGAATACCTAGATTTTTATAAGCCAGTGGTGTGGTTCTGGATCCTTGTTGGACTTGCTTACTTTGCAGCTGTCCTCAGCATGATTGGAGACTGGCTAAGAGTCATATCCAAAAAGACGAAAGAAGAGGTAAGAGCATTCTGAAAGGGGAAGAAATATTCCTTTTTAGAAACTTTGATTAGAAATCACATGAGCTTACAGCTGCTTTTGCTTTCATGGTGCGTAGGTCAAAGCTGTTTTTGTGTGAAGTATATGCTGCATCTACAAAAAACTTTGTAGCAGATTTCAAACATACTGTGATTTGTTTTCAAATGGCTGCATATAAAAATTAGATTAAATGAACTATTAAATTAAGTATATATGCACAGTTACACCTGACTTATGGGAAAAAAATCTCAAACTCCTATTAGGCAGTGGAATGTAGAGCTTAATTTTTGGGGCAAAAGTCATTCTGATTTGTTTCTATAGGGGATGCAGGTATGTAATGAAAAGTTCTAAACCCCTGAGTAGTTATATTTGGGATATTTTTGATCGTTTTATAGCAATAAGAAAATAAATGTTTCATATCGTGCAAAGTATTGGAATGAATTATTTAAATATGCCTGGGTGTGTTTTACCACGGTATTTTCAGCAGCATCCCTAGTTATTTGTAGTCAGGTATATTGCTTCGAATTCAAATATATTTTTATTTGTAAATGTGTATTTATAATTCCAGTGATGCTACAATATTTTACTTCAAATTTTGTCACCTAAGAAAGTGTCCTGTTTTTGAAAATGTTAGAGGGTAAATAAAATTTCCTTTCATTGTGGAGCACACAGTTCAGGTTTTACTAGAAGTTTAAGAAATACATCTTGTTTTCAGCAACGCATTATTTCTCTCTAATTTGAGTTGCTTTGCACGCATCGGTTCTCTTATGCTACTCAAATATAAAAACTCTAATTTGTTTTTGATGGAATGAATATGTTGGCTACTGTGCAGTGGCCTACTACTTACACTGTTTTAAATTGTTTTCCTAGCTGTAGGGCATGGCATCAATGCCTGTATGTATTCATGACAATCCTTGAGTTCCCAAAGCCCTTGCTGTAAAGGGTAGCTTAATCCTATATACTTTCATTCATTACAGCCCCTCGGGGTGCCTGCCACCTTCTGAGCAGGGGACAGCAGGCTGGAGGATGTGAGCTGGGCACTTGGGCAGGGTTAAGCCCACTTTGTGAGGCATGTGGGGTGGGCAGCCCATTTTCGTTGCCCTTGCTATGCCCCTGGCTCGTGGCAGGTCTGCTGCAAGCATGCTTTTGTACCGGGCGATTCATAAGCTCTCAGTGCTGAAGCAGAGGGAAATATTTATTTGATCAGTTTTGTTTCAAGCGTAGCATCTTTTGCCCTATGCAGTAAATTTGAAAGGATATTTATTGCTTTCTTTACACAATGAGCTTTACTAGTGTCCTTCACAGGCAGAGAGCAGCAGGTATCTCACGTGTTCCTTTTTTTGCAAGTTTAACAGCTTTCAGGATCACCATTTTGTTTACTGAAAAAGCACTGGGAGTGTCTTTAACAGCCAACCTACATGACTTTCACTGGCTGCAGGGAAACCAATAGATCACTAAAATTCCAGTAACCTGAATGGTTTTATTTTTTTTGTTTTGAACTTCAGAATTAAGTTGGTCTAGTGCATTTTTCCCTCTGGGCCAGGAAGAAGAGTGGGGCAAGCACATGTGCTGTTTCCCCTGTGCAGTCTCCTAGTGTCTAACTGTTCTCAACTCGGTGCATTTCCTAAATTGTCTTTAGTTCCCCTGGGTTCCTTTTTTTTTTTTTTTCTTTTTTTAATATATTTTGAAAAAAATACAATATGTCTGAGGCATTGTGATTCGTGACTATGCAAAAATATCTTGTTCAGGATTGTTTTTGCTCTGCATTACCTCAGAAACTGTTGATACACTAGTTCTTCACACTATTTGCTACAATTAAATGGTTTTTAATCTCAGGTTTTTCATGTTTTTTTTCTGTTATCCAGACAGCATATTATCCAGAGCTCTTAGTATCTTGACTATAGAGTTGCACATACCACACTGAGGTTTGAATCTTACAGTATATATGAAGAACGTTTGAATTTTGTAATACCTTGTGAAGCTATTTCAAATAGACTAACTTTGGAAAAGGTTTAAAGAGACATAGATTGAACAAACTCATGGATTCCTCTGGCACATCGAATGCATTCCTGGTTTTATCAAATAAGACTCTGTTTGCCAGGTTATGCAGTACAATGTAATGCCAAGCTTTCTTTTCTCAGGCACTGGGAATGTATACCCTGTTTCATCTTTCCATTCTTTCTCACCTTCATAGCCTAAACAAGCATATTCATTTTGTCTACACAAAGGAAAATCTCATTCTTCAGATATATCCAAATTCTCTTGGCTGATACAGGTATTTGGGATTTTGCTGCATACAAGTCCCATGTGTGTTTGGTTAGATTAAAGACAGACATAACATAATTGAGATCATTTGTTCAATTAATCATATCTCTAATGTTCAGAAATCTCCCCCCCTACTTCTTAACCCATTGCTCAGGCATGTCTGAGAATTCTTAACAGAAACGAAATGGTTTAGCACTTTAAAAATGCCACAGTTTTAAAAATGGCAGAGACCAGTTTGAGAACTGAATTATGGCATAACATAAGTTGTGTGCTAGTTAGAAAGTACAAAAAATAATTTCTGTGTTTTATCTTAATGATACTTCTTAGGGAGAAAGTTACATAAATGTATTTTATTATAAGATTGGCTGTGTTTGAACAGAAGCATTATAAAAATACTCAGTTTGCAGGTTTCATTTTATGACAAAAGCTGCTACTCTTACCTCATCCTTGCTGTCTGCCTAAGAAAATTTGAGTGAAGAAGCTAAGGAAGCTTAGTGGAAATGTAGTCATCAAGTCTCCTCCATACCAGCAGAAGCCAGAGGAGACTGAATTTCTTGTATTGTCTGTACCTAAATGTACAAGGGACTGTTCCAGTTTGCATGGGTGCAGATTATAGCAGAGGAACCTATCTCAAGTTCCAATAGAAATGAGTGCCATGGAAAACCCTAGTTCTAAGTATGTTTTTTTAAAACTCTCTTAGGGAAGCATTATGTCAATCCTTGGGGAAATGGTTCATTATATTTAAAGGCAGCCTTTGAAGTTAGAAACAATATTATATATTGAAACTTATTGAAAAACAGGTTATGATAAAATCTACAGAACCATAACTAATGCACTCTGAAAACTGAAACAGTTTAATATAGTTCCTAGGAAATAGGATGATGACAATCTTCCTTCATGAAACTTACTCACTGGATATCAACAGCTACAAGTAAACAAGATTTTATATAGGACTTGTACCATACTTTGCATGAAAAAAAAAATAGTAGTGTAGCATGTTTTAGATACAGGGTGAGCAGATCATTCAGTTGTGGTCAACTGTGTTGGTTTCAGCAGTCTAAGACCAAGCACACAGGACTCAGAGGAATACTAAGTAAGTTTGCTGAAGACACGAAGTTGTGAGGAGCTACCAACTCCCTCAAGGGCAAAGAGACCCTGCAGAGAGACATTGACAAATTAGAGAGACGGGCAATCACCAACAGTATGAATTTGAACAAAGGGCAGGTGCTGGATTCTGCACCTGGGATGGGGCAACCCTGGATGTACAGACAGACTGGGGAATGAGATGCTGGAAAGCAGTGCCAGGGAGGGGGCCCTGGGGGTCCTGGTCAATGGCAAGTTGAATATAAGTAAGCAGTGCCCTGGCAGCCAGGAGGGCCAACCTTGTCCTGGGGTGCATCAGGCACAGCATTGCCAGCTGATAGAGGGCAGGGATTGTCCCCCTGCTCTGCACTGGGGCGGCCTCACCTGGAATATTGTGTGCAGTTTTGGGCACCACAGCCTAAAAAAGACACTGAGCTATTGAAGAATGTCCAAAGAAGGGCAAGGAAGATGATGAAGGAAGATGGAGGGGAAGCCTTATGAGGAGTGGCTGAGGGCACTTCATCTGTTCAGCCTGGAGGAGACTGAGGGGAGACCTCATGGCAGTTACAACTTTCTTATGAGGGGAAGACGAGGGGCAGGCACTGATCTCTTCACTCTCATGGCCAGTGACAGGACTTGAGGAAATGGCCTGAAACCGAGTCAGAGGAAGTTTAGGTAAGATACCAGGAAAAGATTTTTTACCCAGAAGGTGGTTTGATGCTGGAACAGGCTCCCCAGGGCAGTGGTCATAGCACCAAGCCTGTCTGAGTTCAAAAAGCATGTGGACAATGCTCTCAGACACATGGTGTGATTATTGAGGTGTCCTGCATAGGGCCAAGAGTTGGACTCAAGGATCCTCATGGATCCCTTTCAACTCAGAAAATTTTATGATTTTATGATAATTATCTTTTTTTTTTTTCCTTTTTTATTCCTGTAGTTTAGGGTAAGACGTATTGATACATAAAAAAATATCATAGCTTATTTCGAGTATACAAGCAAATCCTCCTTATTCCAGGGAGAAAGTATGATGATAATGAGTATCACCTTATATCTATAGTTCTAGTAATACTTTTAATGCAGTTGCATTGTTATTAAAAGCAGTGTACATAAGATTTTGAGGTAATAATGCATTTCATTGTTTAAACAGAGTAAAACAACTATCTTTTTTCAGAATACTAGCAGGAAAGCTTGCCACATGCAAGTGGATCTGAGACAAATATGATCAGATATGCACTAATGCACAACAATGCCGTATTTTGATAATAAAATCTAAATAACCAGCTTGTGTGTCAGTTGTTCAGGTGGCTTTTGTCTCATGAAATACTCTTAAGAGTTTTGTATGCATCAAATGGGGAGGGAAGTGAAAGACAAGTAGAGACAGAAGTGACAGAAGTGGGAGTTTTAGAAAGATAGATCTGCTGCTGGAAGCAGTTCATACAGTAAGATAGATGAAATGTCAGAAAGTCACTGGAACATGCTGTGTACTGTAATCTTAAGTAGGCGATCTGTCTCTGAAGTTCAGCTTCAACTGAACTAGCTTGCCTTAAATCCCTCCTCTTCATTATTCTGTGTACTCTGATTACTCAGAGCACTTTTAATGTCTTCTGATTTTAGCTTCTTTGAAAGGTAAGTTTTCAGCAGGATTTTTTTCCTTGTCATATTTTTTCTTTTACTTCAATATGCAGTAGCTTCTAGATTTCAGTATTTTAAGTAAAAATGCCTATCCAACCAAGAATCTTTGGCATTTGGGCTATAAATTTCAAATTCCTGTTTTTAAAATTAAGCTCCTAAGTTCCTTGACCTCGCAGTATTCTCTTTGTTAAGCTCTAGTCCAGACTCCATCCGAGTTAGTGAAAATGGGATTCATCTCCAGTGTAGATACCAATATTTGACCTAGTCATCTACATTTCCTTTATAGTCAGTGGAAGGAAGTGTTTCTAGCATGACTCATCTGAATTTTTCAAGGTATCTACCATATGACACAAATTGCATCCTGGATAAACCTGTTCTCTTCCCTGTATATCAGGAGTCCAGGTGTCTGATCTGTGTTAGACATCCAGCTCAGTTTGAACAAGTGTTTTTTTCATGCTGGGTGTCTGTCTTTTGAATTGAACAATATTGATCCAGCTTTGAAGACCAAGCTTAAAATTTTGTAAGAAATAGCATAGTCACTTCTTGTGGAAATTCAAGAGACAGTTGCTATTGTTGATATTTATAAACAAATTCATCAAATTTGACTCATCTGAATCATCATTCAGTTTAATCTTCTTGGCACCAGTGACAGAGTTGTCACTCATGTCTGTCAAAACAGAATTAGGTTTGTCATGATGGTGTCATGGAGACTGTTGCACCCCCTGTATTATTTGTTGTCTTTTCATTTTACTAGTTTCAGACTAAAGGTGCTCACCCAGCCTAAGGGTCCTAGCCTAAAGAGAACTTGAACCCATTTCTCCTATCCCCCAAGGAGGAACCGTAAATATAGTCTGTACACATGAAAAGATGAAAAAAATGAGTGTACTCTGGGGAGAAACAGTTTTGGAAGGTTTTAGTGACTTGAGCTGGCTTACCAGACAAACAGATAGGCTTCAGAAAGTGTTTAGTGAGGGTGTATGGCAAAGGAAGACGATGAAGGTGTTCAGTGATGATGAACTCTTTATCTGGCTCTCATTTCAAGAAGCAAAATCTGTTCACTTATAAATGAAGGTGATAAGAATAACTCTTCATCCCCCTTCGCCTCCTCCTCCCCTTCTGCCCCCCCATCCCTCCCCCAGAATAAAAAGCCAATTGCAGTAGCTTTTGAATTTTATAAGCATAAGTTCAATGGGTTGGTCAAAGTGATGTGATGGAAGTTTGTTCCTAGAAAGCACTGAATCAGAAATATTTGTGAGAATCAAAGTGTGCGAGCAATTGCATGGAAAGTCATTTTGCAAGGCAGTGATTAATAGGGGTGACAATTTTAAGATGTGCAAGCAGGGGATCATTCGGTTTCTGTAGAAAAGCACTGCTATTGCTGTAGCTGTTACTAAAAGGTGTATTACCAGAAAACAGTCCCTAGATTTGAGGTCTAAACTTCAGAAAGAATGCAGAGCTACACAAATGGCCATGAAAATGTCTGAAGAGAAGTCTGCCTAGCATTAAGTTATCTTTTTTCCAGTACATCCAAGATGTGCAGAAAAGTTTGTTTGAGAAGGAATAGCCACAGTCAAAAAGGTGATTGTTTTTAATAATTTCTGTGACATGGGGAAAAGTATACAATCTTTCTCCAGTAAGTACAACCATATGTCAGTCAAATTTGACTAGCACCAGGACGAAAAACCAAACCAAACCAGAAAGATGGGAGCACAGTCCCTCTATAATGTCACTGAGCCTCAGAGATATATAAAGAGTAAAGAGAAGGTAGAAATGCCTGAGCTGGTTCTGAATGCAACTTGATCTCTTCCTTTCTATGAGTTTAAGTCATCCAGGTTGGTGTTCTTGAACCTGCAACAGCCTGCAATGCAGAGTTTCTTTATTGATCCCTCTTATACAAGTCTGCTGTAGTACTGTGTGCAGTAATGAATAAGAAGGAGCATCTTGTTCTGAGAGTCCCAGGGAAACTAATCTGATGTTTTTGACACTTTCTTTGACATGTCAAACCTTGTAGCTTTGTGCAGTTTGGATATATGTTGCCTGCTTAACTTCAGATTCAACACACACACACGCACACACACACACAGAGCTAACATCTACACCCTTGTCTTGCTGTGGCTGTATATATATATTGTTTATATCATATCTCCTAGCTGGGCATACTAAAATCATTGAGAGACTGCTGTTTTGTGATTGCATATTAAGTACCAGGTCCTGATGTGATGCTGGTGGGGTGTTGATTGCAAGAGATATGCTGCCTAAACACACTTCCATGAGGAGCTGCACAGCCTGTGTGCTTGCTCAGGGCATGGGGACACTGTCAGTGTCTCTCCTGGTGGCCTCTGTGCCTGGCCCTGCTCTCCCACAGTGCTCTCCCTTGCCTCACCCTATCAACTGGACTGTTCAGGGAAGACAAAAATGCCTCTGGTGAGGGCTGCATGCAGCAAGGGAGTCATACAAAATGCTATTGAATTTGCAAAAATAAAACTAGAGCAGGTGACTTTTACTTCCTAAGAAGAGAAATTGATTAAAGAGACATGAGTTATGGCACTGGCATTTCTTGGAGTTAATTACCCATGAAGATTCCCAGAATGCATGTTATGATGGTTTACCTTAAGAAATACTAATTTTTGGAGACAAGATATAATTGATCCTTTAGGTTACAATTATGTCTGTGATTTAACTTTATTGATACTGATATTTAATCTGGTATATGTCCAGCCTACATCTTTGTGATTAACACTCCTGTACCTTTTTTTTTTAAAAATAATTTCACTGTTTGGGTATTGTTAGGAAAAGATGCCAAAGCATGTTTCTTATGCTGAATGCATGAATTTGATAGCTGACTTGTGGAAGTGTCCCCAGACAAAGAGAGTTCAGCAGAATGCCCTTGCAAGGCATTGTGTTGACATTGAAGAAAATGTTCTGCAGTTGTGGATAAAAGGACTGAAGATGCTATGAAATACTTTCTCTCACAGGGGATGAATGCAGTTGTAATACAAGTGCTGAATAGCCAAAGTGAAGCTTTAATATTTGACACAAGTATCCCTCCAGATACTGACATTAGAAAGTTAAGAAATAAACAGTTTTACCTGGTGCTTGACCACAGAGTTACTATAATCATTCTTTACTCAGTACCAAGTAAAAATTTAAACTTCTTTTCTATATTTCCTTTAACATCTCTTTATCAGCTAAATAGTCCAATGAGTTTATGAAGCAGTCATCGTCTCTTTCCTGTGGGAGAAAGTTGAGGCAATCTTTCAGCTGCCTGTGGCTTGGGTTTCATTATGCTTCCAGTATAGTTCTTAATGTTTGCTATTTCTGGCTGCAGCAAAGTCATTGGCTGTATAGTGCAGGCAGGGAATACACGCTGTTCTCCTGAAACACCTTAGTCTCCACTGGTAGAGCTTTATGTAAACCTAAGTAGTTTCTTGTGGT
Organism: Formicarius rufipectus; assembly: GCA_013399695.1. NCBI lineage: Eukaryota > Metazoa > Chordata > Aves > Passeriformes > Formicariidae > Formicarius > Formicarius rufipectus. The sequence continues at coordinate 1,504,007 of VXAU01005294.1, forward strand.
TAGTGCAGGTGGATCTCATTCACTCTCATCAGGTTGAAAGAGGGGTTGGATGGCTCTCTGAGGTAGATGGAACCACTGAATAGAATAGCTGATATTGGAAGGAAAATGTCAGCATCTTTTTTTTTTTTTAAATTTTTTTTAATTTAATAATAAAGCAGAACATTAGAAACTGAGATAAGCAGGCCAATAACTTGCCTGTAGTATTGAGACTACACACATGCAAAGAGGTGTCTGATGAGCAATATTCAATAATAGTTCTGAGGAGATACCTAACTTTGGAGTCTTCATATATGTAGAAAAAAGTGAGGTAAAACAAAATAAATGTGTTGACTGTTAGTATATCTGGTTCTGGTTTTGTAGACATCATATTTTTATATTATTTTTAGGCTGTTTTTATTCTATTGAATCTCACCATGATAGAGCAGAAGAGCCATTTCTGCATCTGCCATCTGTCACATCCCCACTAAACATATTCCCACAGCTGCCACCATAGATGTTCTTCCATAAACAAAATAATCAAACTTCATGGGCTCTCTGCATTCCCATTGGAGAATGTGGTTTATTTCATCCAAGTCATCAGATGTGCTCATGGAAGTTATGTGGGTGAAACCAAACAATAATTGCTCACCAGAATGAACTCAAAGACATTGGTTATTACAGGACTGAATAATCCCATTTCCATCAAGATAACATTGTTCCCAAAACATTTCTGACCACCATGGCTACAAAAGTACAATACTCTATATAATTGAAACATTACCCCAGAAGATAGAAGTTTCCCAAAACAGAATCTTCTCCCCCTTTAATATTTGCCTGGATAACAGAGGGACATGTATACCAGACGAGGGAACAAAAAAAGACATCACTTACGGTTTTGTGTGTGCCATTCACTTTGAAATGAACATTTGGTAGGTTAACGACCTGGTGCAGAAGAGTTCTCTGCTACAGAACTGAGATCCTGGCAGAATGAAAGAATAGAAGGTAGTGGTTCAATACCTGGGAAAGCTCAGCATATCTATCTCACTAGTGCCTGTGGTATTTCTTGCATTTCGGAACTGTTTACTTTTAAAGACAGAGCAAGATCTTCTCTAAATATCTGTCCACATATTATAGCACAGTGAGGTTTGGATATGTCCTAGTACTGCTATAATTACAGAAATATTAAAAGCCAAATAATTGGGTTGGGAATTTATTTAGTTAGGTGATACATGAGATTCCCTTCATATACAGGAAATGTACAGGCTTCCCTAAAAATGTCTGTGAAGCTTGTCTTTTTGTCTGGGGCACTCTGGTCTTTAACCAGTGGACAGCCAAGGTAAGTAAATATAAATTTGTGGCCAGGAGTAGCTGGAAAGGTGGGAAAAGGTGGTGTATGCTTGCTCAGAAACTACAAGAAAGTGAGATGGTGGGTAGAAAAACCCTCTTATGTGTGCAGGGATGAACTCACCCAGCTGTTGAGTTGTTAAACCCATCAACCCTCTCTGTATCTACATATTTTTAAAAGGAACTTTGAGAACAATTTTTCTGAACGCTGGATGAGTTTCCTGAAAGCTCCTGAAAGACAAAATGTTATGTACTGTACTCTGCTGCCTGCATAATGTGACATGTAATGCTCTTTCTAGTTTTGTCTCTGAGTATCATATCATGGAGAGGTTAATTGGATGTGTTATTTTTAAGTAACAGGATAAAGTACACAGGAGAGGAAAAATGAAGTTATGAAAATTCGGAGAATGCATTAGGGATAAATGTTAGAAATTACATACTGAGGAATATCCAGACTGTTAAGAGTATCTGCAAAGAAGGCCACATTTTTACCTCTAAAATGTAGTCAAATGGATACCTCCATCTCACCTACTTGCTTTTTAAATGCAACTTTTTGGCTTGCACTAACATGCTCATCATAAAATGTATGAGCCCTGTACACTGAAGGGAAACAACATAAAGCACATCTATGAAAGAAAAAGCCACACACATTATTTAGAAATATATGTTTTCACTTTCTTGCATGGCATGCACATAATGATACTTTTTTCTTCTTTGGTACTCAGTGGTGCAGCTCCTCCTGAGTACTTTCATGTCATATATCTGAGTTCCATCCAAGCAGGATATGTTCCCACTCTGCAAATAGAAGTAGATAACTGGTTATACTGTAATGTTGGTATTTTTCAAGATAGTGATAGTGCACGTGCATGGCCTGGGAACTGTTGGATCATTCAGTAAGTTCATGCAGCATTTTTTGGATGTCTGTTTTTCACTACACAAACTCCCCCAAAAATGCACAGTGACTTTAACAGCAATGAGTAGACACACTACAAAATTGTTTAGAGGCAATTTCTCATTATGTCCTAATAGAGTAAATGTGACATTTCCACCACAGTCAGACAGAGACACCTTGGCACAGACCTTTGAAGATGCTACTGGAGATGACCTGTGGTATTTGAGATATCCCCACAGGGCTGTTGGATATGATGCAGATTATATGGGATATCCAGACAGTGCTATCTGGAGGCCAGGCGACCAGTGCTGGGAAAGGAATTGAGTCAATGTTGTTTATTTGTTAGAAAAGTATATTTGTGGGTGTGTTTTGGGGTTTGTTTGGTTTGATTTGGTTATTTGCTGATGTTGCGATGTGTGCTGTGTGGAATATTTAGTTGTGTTACTATATACCATAATTCTTGAAACCTTGTTATTGAGCCCTGTCTTTGCTGGAATCATAAGGAAATAGGGTGCTGCTTCATATCTACATAATAAAGTTACTAGGTGCTGATGTTCAATGTAGATAGGTTAGAACTGATACTCCTTGTGACATACGTCTAACACCTTGTAGTCTAATTAGGCTTTTGATGTGGAGGAAGTAAATTCTGGAGCTGGGCTAGGGATTATGTACCTCTTACTAGTAGCATTGTGACATTTTTAATCCCTGAAGGTTAGGAGTGAGAAGCATCACCAGATTAGTGCTGCTTAGTGTATGGCTGAGTCAGGTGCTATCACTGTGACATGTTTTTCCTATTGCTTTTGATATATTTTGTGACATTCAGCCTTGTGTTAAGTACTTAGTTGTCAATAATTTCTCTGACTAAGAGGCCTTGTCCTCATGTCACACTGCCCCCAACTATGACAGCTGCAGAGTCTATAGAGCTGTGTGCTGTCATGAGACAATGAAATTGTAGAAAAGTAAATAATTGTTAGAGTAGGTAGGTATATTAAAAAATTAATTGTTTTGAGCGGCACAGGCAACTAACATTTCAATAGCTTTGCATAAGACATTTTGTGTCTGTCAGCACCCAGGTGAAGAGGAGCTGTAATGCAGTGTGATAAAATACCCTAAGGACAGGAACAACCTGAACATACACAAAAATATCCCTATGGATTAAGGAGGGATCAAATTATATAAGCAAGTGGCTAATGTACACTGGTAGTTAAGACCTGCACATTTCTTAGAACATTCTGTGCTTGAGTCCTTAATTGCTGTGGAATTTAGAGTTTTATTCTGAAGAGGTAACATTTTTGAGTGCATTTCAGTTTACATGAAAAGTAGGGGCTGAAAGCACTGGTTTGGGGCATGCATAGTTCAAACAGCACTGAACTTCTAGTTTCTTATGCATGCCAATTCCCTCTGTTTTACTACTAATGTGTTTCAATTCTGCACAGTTTTGATTTTTTTTAAAAAAATGATTTTAATGTAAACCAGCTTCATAGCTTTGGTCTGTAGACAGATAAAATTGCATCCACCATGTTAATGTTCCACGTCACTTTATTTGGAACAAGCCTATCTCCAAAGGCATACTTATTGATGTTCTTCAGCTGGCTGCATAAACTTGCTTCCCAAAAGAAGTCTAATTAGAATTTAGTCAACAGGTATCCCAACAACTACAATTTTAAGATTCTCCTGAATAACTTGCTTGCATAAGAGCTAGAATATGGCAGCTTGCCCTGTGCGAGAGATCTGTCACCAACATGCATTCTGAGGCTGTTCTAGACGTTACGTAGACTTGCTTTCTTCAGAAGTAAGGCCAGTTGATTTCGTTTGCTGGACAAACATGAGAGAAGTGGGAACTGGAGAAAAAGACAATTTGAAAGAACATGGGGACACAGTTCAAGGTGGTTGTAGTTCCCAGTAAATTGCCAAGACACAGTTTTAAAGCCAGATAACATCTCTTGAACCTGACCATGTGTGATGGCAGAGATTTGTGCCCAAGCAAAGTGACTGGTCTGGTAAATGCTTACCCAGCTGCTGAGGGGTGTGTATGCAGAGAGTAAAACAGAAACCTGCACACTGGCTCTTTGCTCCCCAAGACAGAAGTGTGCTGCAGGGCCTGAGCAGCCTGTTGTCTGTAAGGCTGAGGAAAAAGACAAAGCTGCCCCGGGGTGTGCACTCATACTATTTATCATATTTTTATTACTTGTTTACTATAAATAAAAATATTGCAGCAGCTGAAATGCTTCAGCATTACAGATTTCATTATTTTCAGATCTGAAGTGCAGCGTGTCTAGGCCTAATTGCACAGTTTAGATACTAATAATCATTTAGCTAGGCAAGTCCACTGTGTATTACAGATAATAAATCCTTTTTTTTAGAAAATACACACAACAGTTCCACATGTGTCATTTGTGTAATTCACTGAAGCTGAGACAAATGTAATAAAGTGACCCCTGGGTAAAGAGATCTTTTTGTTTCATTTTTGGAGGGGGAAAGTTTTCCTGAAACCCTGCCACTCCTGGATCAGCTGATTAATTTTTGCCTTCTTTATATTCCTGTTTTCCACTGCACTGCAAAGCATGAATAAGCCCATGGCCACTTTTCTCTGACAGTTTAGCCCCCCATATTTCTCTGTGTTAATTATTTTTTTCATTTTTGTGCTTACCAAGTCCGAGCTTGCTTGCCAGTGTTTGAAATTCTGGACTGAGCAGTACCAATTAGGTTAATTTATTTATGTGATTTAAATTCTCCTGAAATGCTTTTCTTTGCAGTTATGTTTATCAGCAGTCTATCTTCCCTGTGCTATACCTTCCAAGCATTAAGCTGTCTACAGAGCAGAGATTTAAAGAAAAACAATATATTTCCTTTGCAGTTATAATGAGATAATATCCTCAAAAGGTACCTCCTTTAGTTACCTATATAACTTATTTAATAATGTAACAGGAGTTTGGCTGAATTATAAGAGTAAAAATATAAGTAGTATATAAATTACAGTCCATAGTTCACCTCAGACATTATCTGGGGGAGCTGTTTAGTCTACCTCATTGCATATCTAATGAAAAATAAGGATAATTTAGGATTCTGTGTCAGCAGCTGCCTCCCTCCCCCTCCTCACACTGCCACCCCCCATGGAGCTTGGGCTCAGTTTTCTTACTACTGAAACAGTCAAATAGTGGAAAGAAATCTTAAGAATTTAAAATTATGGTAATTTTCATTGAAAGTGTAATAGCCTTTGCCATAAAGGCTGTCAGTATAGGGACACATAAAGTTCAGGAGTTGGAGCACAGGAACTGAGCAGGCAACAAAGATCTCTGTTCAGTTGTGAAAAGGCAGTGATGCTCCGAACTGGCACCTCACAGCCAGTCTGACTGGAGATCTCTGGATGGCAGAGGAGACACCCGCCTCCGTCTCTATGGGAATTGCATGGCAGCAGTGACTGGCACATGGAATCAGTAACAGCTCTCCAAGTCCCACACTGCAATTGTCTTCATGCTGCCCTTTAGAGTGTTGTTTCAGTGGAGTCAGGGTGGAAAGCAGGCATGTCACTGAGGTGACTGAAACTGGTGCTGTATTGATGAGAGGTTCAAGCAGGCACAGAAAAGAGAATACAAGGAGGCTGACAGTTTCTTTAAAAAAGCTTTTCTGTCTAAATTTAGAAAATTCTTTGCCAAGTCTCCCAGGGATCTTTCCAGAGACAGTGAAAGTGCTCATAAATAACCCCACACCCTAGTAACAATACATAACAGGGCCTGGGTTGCTGGGATTTCAGCATCTCCTGACCAGCTGGGTATTGTGCAGTTGTCAGGGCTCTGCAGCTTCCCTGTATTGCTGACTGCCTATATTAAAAAAAAACAAAACAAAACAAAACAAAACCAACCAACCAAAAACACACACACACACACANTACTGTGTTTTAGGAATTGTTGTTAACTCTTAGTGCATAATTTCTTCCTGTTTGATTGCTATCAGTAAATGACTGAGTCTGTGACATGGCAGCAGCAGCAGCGGTTTGGCAGCCCAAAGGTGCATTGCACTCTCACTGGGTTCTTGAGCCTGAAAATTGTTCAAAGTCCTTGGTCCTGTAATGGTTCCTTTTTTTTTTTTTCTCATTTTTGCCACAGGTCGGGGAGTTTAGAGCCCATGCTGCAGAGTGGACAGCCAATGTCACCGCTGAGTTCAAAGAAACTCGAAGGCGCCTGAGCGTGGAGATCTATGACAAGTTCCAGCGGGCTACCTCTATCAAAAGGAAGCTCTCTGCAGAACTCGCCGTCAACCACAATCAAGACCTGACTCCTTGCAAGAGAACACTGTCAGTCAACCATCTCACCAGTGAGAAGGACATGTTACCAGCTCTGACAAAGACAGACAGCATTTACATGAATGGTTTGACACCCCACTGTGCAGCAGAAGAGATAGCTGTTATTGAAAACATCAAGTAGCTGTAACTTTGGATCCCAGCCCTTGGGAAGCTCTTGGCTTACACTAGCCATATACCTTTTTTCTCCACCCTGTCAATGATCAGTGCTAATAGCATTTTATATGTGTGCATGAATTCCACAGAAACTACAGTCCCGAGTTACCATCGCATCTCTTCAGAGACACAACGATGAATGGCACTTCTGTTTCCGAAAGATGCTGGAACAAGCAATGTCTTCTGCCTTTATCTGCCCAGACTGTTTTTCACTTCTAATGTGCCATATGGCCTCACGAATGAATCACACTTGTTTATGGTAACAATGTAGCTTTGAGGGATCAGTCCTTAAAATTTCAGGGTCTACCTTACTGAGCCTAGGAATGGACCGTTTCTGGACTACAACACATTTGTAAATGGCAAGAAATTCTTATGCAGCCTTTTACCTAAGAAATTTTTGTCAGTGCCTTATCTTTTGAAGAACCAGAACCTCTACAGTTCCTGTATAACTTTTGTTTGGTTGTTTACCTTTTTTTTTTTTTTTTTGCATGAAAAGTGTATTTCATTTAAGCTTTCATTTTTCTTGAAATGATGGTGTTTTAAAGGTGTCTGTCATGAAGATACCAACCAGCATGAACGAATGCCAAAACTCAACAATCATCAATTGATGTTCTTAGCTCCAAATGTAAAGGCACTGCAGTTTCAAAAGTTGCAAACGTGTCCCCCAGAAACATTTTGTTTTACTCAGGTCCAGCTGATACTTGTTCACACTGACTGGTAGAATTTGCAGACCCTTTTTCTGGTCTTATTTTTTCCAAGCAGTGTTCAGCAGTTGTTTTTCTCTGCATCAGATGTACCAAAAAGATCTGCAGCTTTCCTATCACTAAATTATTTGGTAGATGACAAGAGCAAATAAAAACTACATTTTTGATGAGAGGCAGGGGAGGCTTTTAATTGCTGTATTCTAATAATCACATCCAGAAAACAATGCAGAAGAATACAGCTATTTTTAATAAGCATACACCTTCTGCCAGATACTTGGTATGGAAAGGATTCTTAACTTCCTTTTTAAGTCAAGTCACACCAGAGAACACATGACATTTTACCCAGGAATCCTGCTGGAGTGCTTTCCTGAATGTCACAGGGGCTGCCTGTGCTGGAGCTGTGACTAACTTGGGAATGCAATTGAAACTGCTATCACTGTGACTTTCTACATTTCAAATAGAGATGGCTCTGAATATAAGTGCAGGCATGAAGAAGAGCTGATAAATAGCACAATCTGAATATCGATGATTGTTCAGACAGGATAGGCTGACGAGAAGCGGATCTAAACCAGACTATGGGTTTTCTTTATTGGTTTTAAGAAAACATTAATTTTGTATCATCTGTTTTGCTTATAGGTGTACATGAGATTCAGAAGAAATGCAGGATGGAATGGATAATTTTGCATTTTTTCCTTATGTTAGTCTATTGTAACCTGGCTGTACATAAAATGACTAGAACAGGCCTTAAAAAATAATTTAGGCTCTGTGTAAATTAAAAAAAGAATGGGACTTTGCTGATTGGGCATGATTCAAGTGGCAAATCTTACAGCATCTCTGACGGTTAGATAACATGCAAGACATGAATGTTAATGTTTTTTGGATGCTTAGCTTGTTTTCTAATAAATATAAGTTAATATGTAAATTCAATGTAAATATCAGTCAATTAACATTTGCAGAGAGTACGCTTTTAAAACTAAGAAAGTTCCATGACACAGCACCGAGCAATGCTCTTATAACAAAGACCCTTGTCTCCCCAGCACAGTGTTCTGAATGTCCACATGGCAAAGTTTCTTCTTGCCATGTATAAACTGTGAATTGTAATGAAAAATAAAGTTTTTAATTAAAATAAGCTTTTCTGAATCTCCTGCTTGCTACAGTTGGAATGCTAAGAAGTAATTTGTGAAACTGATTTTTGTGCTTTCATTGGTTACAGATTATAGCAGTTTGCCACCTGCTTTAGTTTAAGCTGGTTTAGCAATAAAGGCTTGACTCACCCAGCACAGAAATTACTATTTTTTTGTTATTAAAAAAAATGTTCTTTGGTTGCCCTACCTTGAGTTTCTTGCTATTATGTTTCAAACATTTATTAGGATGCAGCTTCTCCTGTCATGTACAACAGATCTGATGGCAATTGCTCCATCTTTGCACCAAGGGAAGAGCAGGGGGCTCTGCTCCACTGTCCTGATGGTTCTCCTGTGGTTGTTGAGAGCCTTCTGCAGCAGAATGTGAACAAGCAGCTCTAAGGACAATAGCCCTTCACACCAGAGCACTTGTTTCTGCAGTGAATATTTTACAATAGCATCTTTAATTAGGTCTTGCCATTGAAAAGGAGCTCACACCAGCATGGAGGTAAGTGAGGAAGATTGGTTTTTTACACTGTTTCATTCTAGTTTGTGTGGAATGTGTTTTCTTGCCTATTACAGCTGATTTGTTTCAGAGAGGTACAGGTAATGTTCAATGTTTATTTTGATACTCTGAGCTGTGATTTGTTAATCCCTTGTATCACTCTGACCATCTTATTTCCACTTACCAGCCTGGAAATGTTCAGCTTTGTGGTTTCTTTCATTTTAAAGAAGCTTTTGGACATCCTGGGGCTTGATGAAAAGAGCACATTTTTTTTTGAGGTCCTTTGGAAATGTTTGACATACTAATATGGGTATGTGTTAAATCCATTCAGTTTTAATTTGCTTTGATTTTTGTATATGATCTCTGGGAAGAGAACACCAGTTATTTTACATATATGAGATATTGTTTCTTTTTTTTGCTTATGTAACAAATCTAAATTATACCCCCCACATCCCCCCAAAACTAGATTTGCCTGTTGGAAACAAAGCAAAAATGGATAAAATCCTTTTTTTGAAGTTTAATACTTGGAGAAGAAAAGATGCTACAGTCCAGATGGTATGAGTAGGTAGGGTTATCATGATATCTGAATGTGGCTAAGTACCATGGAAGTTATTGGAAAATCTTCTCTCTCTCCACAAACAGTGATAAACCGCAAATGCTGAGGATGGCTAAGTTAATTTATAATACTAGATGAAGTCTGTAAAAGTTTTTCACTTTGTTTTCATAAGAACAGATTTTTATATTAGAAAACCTGTCTTTCTTGCCACTGGAAATTATGAATAACTCATTTTGCCTTCCAAATACAGAGCTGCAAAGGCATGAATTAGGATCCATTTGTACCCACTTTTTTGTTACCCGTACACGGTAACATTTCAGACTGTTAATACACGTGGTACTTAAACAAGTTTGTGAAAATGGTAAGGGGTTGTTTTCTTTTATACTGCAAATCAAATACCATTAAAAAATAAAAAGGCATTGGTAAAATGTTCTGGATGAGAGACAAGTTGTAGCATGTAAGAATCTGTAGAGGAACATGTGCCACCTGACAGAACAATGCATTTCTCAGTATTAGAGTAAACATTGAATTAATAAAAACAATCTGAAATCTCCTACAGCAGTAGCTAGAGGTGATCTGTAATCTTTACTGTTGGCTGTGATAATCTTGTCTTTTTTTTTCACTATTTGATGTACTGTATCTGGTAAAGTCTCTATGTTGGTCAAAGCCTCAATTTTTGGATAGCCTCGCATGAGAAGCAGGAAGATTGAGTTGCAGAAAATCTGTACCACGCCCCATTCTTGCTCGGGTACCATGGCAAGAGCTTACTTTGGCATCCCCTTCATGCATTGTAGCTCTAAGCTGCCTATCCTGCTTTTTTAATATTTGGATAGCCTTGAGATCCTACTGCCAGAGCTGTGAAAAACAGGGAAGGATCAAACCCAGAAGCTTGCTGAATCTTGTGAACATCCTAGCCATGTCTTCCTCTCTTCACCTCTTCCTCATTCAGTAGAAGGAAAGCTGGAGGGTAACTTAGGAACCCACAGAAGAGCTAAACCTCCAAAGGTACCACTCTTGCTCTGGAATGGACATTCCTTAGGTCACTTAAGTCAAACAATATGACCAGGATGGCAGATGGGATCTGTATGTTTGTTTGGAGTTCCTGCTCCTCCAGCATTATTTCTACACCAATGCCCTCTAAATATGAGCACAGCACATCCCATGGAAAAAGAAATGGAAGGCTGCTCTACTTAGTCAATTCTACATCCACATCAAATTCTATATACATACATAACTATTTCCTGGTAGGGAAATTTTCCTGTCAGGAAAAGTACATACAGTGTTGAAATACAGCAGTAATACTTCTAATAAATTGCTGTCATACAGTTATGTGGTAATTACTTTTTATTTCCTACCCTACAGTATGGTTTGAAAGGAATGAATTTTACCTATTTAGAGAAACACGTTTTGCATGACTTTCAGAGTTTTTTTCATTAAAAAAACGTAAGAATTTTTTTGTTGGTTTGTGTTGCCTTGTGGATTTAAATGAACAACGTAACCTTATAGAGAATAAAGTGTTTCTTTTGGGAAAAACAGACAAGATGCTGATTTACTGTTATTGGAAATAACAAGCTGTTGAACTACATGGAGATTAAAAATGTTAGCACTTTCATTTAAGCAAGCATTCTCTTTTTTGCCAAATTGTTACAATCATAAAGAGTCTAAAGAGAATCAATAGGAATAGGTTTATTATACTTGGAAAACTTGAGCATTTCAATTTTAGGCCACTTTCATGCTTTTATAAACTTTCAGAGGAATATGTTGCATAAGCTTGTAAAGAAGTACATTACTTATTGTAGAACAGTAAATACCCTTTATACATAACAGCTGATACAGTAGCATATGCAGCTTTATGTTCTGCACCCAGATGTATTTGTGGCTTCAATATGTATCAATCTTGTTTTATTGTCTTAAATGGACTAAAATACCCACATTGGTGTATTGACTATTGTTTCATATAAACTTGGTGGTTTGAAAACATGGCTCAATTTTAAGTCAGTATCTTAGAAAATCAATAGACTTCAGAACCTTTTATGAATTATAACAGTCCGTCTACACTGGTGATGTAATAATAAATATCTTATTGATTGCCTGTTTTAGTTATTTCTGAATATTTAGCTATTTTCCTAGTCTAATTGCTGTAGACAGATTATTGTGAAGAAGTACAAAGCAACTCATCTCTCTGTGTTTGTAATCAATACTCCATGACTGGGTTGCTAGTATTGGAATTCTTAGAGGCTAAAACTGGGGTAATAAATTATGTCCCACCTCCACTGTTTCTAATTATTATTAGTAGTACTCATTGAATGCATTGGATGCACTGATTTTTCTGGGAATGTCACAGAAGTATTTATATCGACATGTCTGGTCTGACTTTGGCAAACAAATGTCCTTACTGAGAAACTCCTTTAGAAGGATTTACTGTATTAATTCAATTGTTAATAATAGCTAATTCTCAAGACTAATTATATGAAGTCAGATCTTCATCCTCCAGAGAAAGGCATATAATGCATATATAAGAGAGATCCTCATGGGAATGTACCATTTGTCATTAGTAATAAATAACAATATTCTTGAGAACATAACTGCCTGAAATTACTTCTTAAACAGCAGTTTAGTGATAGTTCCATTTTTTTTGCTCCCAACATTAATTTGATCCTTCAACTAAAACAGGAAGTTCTGAGAAGTTTTGCTGAAGAGATACTGTGAAAGATGTATTTTAGTCTTGCTTGGCTCAGGGAATACAGAGACTAACTTTGCTGAGTGGCTATGAATATGAACATACATGGTAAAATTTTTCTCATGGGAATGTGAAAGAATATAACTCTAAACTGCTGATTTTGACTTTTATAGCAGGAAAATGTCTGCTCCTGTTGATTGTGAATTTTGCATTTTCTACAAAGATTATAGTATTCAGTATTTATGTACTCAAGCATGACAAGTCCACTAGATCTGATGGTAAATGCTATAAAGGAAGGTTCTGCTTTAGCTTGCCCAGCTATACTTAGCATACCTTTCTCTGTATGTATTGACAGTTAGAACAATTTGTCACCTTGCTTGTTCTGTAGCACAAAAGAGAGAATTTCACAGATTTAAAGGCACCATGTTGCACATTTGGACAAAATAATAGCCCAAGAGTTGCAGCCTGGGCCCTTCTGAACTACAGAGTGACAAGTCACAAAGTCTGAATGCTTTATTAATAGAAAATACCATAGTGGTTTGTAGCAAAAAGGAGCATAAAAAAAATTACGCTCCACTGTGAGAAGTGAAAGTGGGAGTAACATGTCATGTACTATTGTGCACTTTATAAAGCGGAGGTGGTACAGGCACAAAGACCTTTTCATTTCTCAGTGTCCTTAGAGACAGTCAGAAGAGTCACAGTGTAGCCTGCATTATATCAATGTGCTCTTGCTTTTTTGCAAGCTCTGAATGTGCCCCAGCTGTAAAGGTACTGTACCTTCCTGGGTGCTGGTTGGCTAATGATGGTGGGATAGCTTGAGAGCGGTAAACTTTCTCTTGTTCTTGTGGCACAGGTGGAGTAAAAAGAAATGCTGTGGGAACAACATATTGTCCTTTGGGAAGAGGCAGGACACAGCTGAATGCTGGACAAATTTCATTTTGTCTAATATGAAGCCTTGAAAACTGTTTAATGTAGAGGAAGGGTTTCGGAAAAACTGGATTCCTATTTGCTCTACCAAGAACAGAGCAGAGGCTGTAGGTTTTGTTTTATCACTGCAGCTGCGTGCTGCTTTTGAGCTTGGCTTGTCTTTAAGTAAGCAAGACTAGCACAGAATTAGTACTAGAAGTGGCTTCTGCTTGCATGGACAAAAAATACAAGAAAACAGTTTCTTGAGAATTAGTGAAGAAAAAATTCCTCTGAATTCAAGTCACAGGTTGGTGATCATGGAAGTCAGATTTAGAATGGAAACTGACTTTTATTATTGTTTCAGAGGGGCTGCATTTGCACATTGCTCCATACTTAAGTCCTTTAACAGAGCCTGATGCTCTGAGAGTAAAGGAATTACGATGTAGAACATGGAAAGTCCTTTACTGCAGAGCATACCATAAACCTTTATTTCTTTCTATTACAAATCCTAAGCCAGTTATTTTGTACATTAAAAAAACCCCCAACCAAACAAAACAGTGCAGAAATGCACAATTCACTACAAACGAAAGTCAGGATATTCTCCTTTCATTCTCTTTGTGTTTGTTTGTTTGTTTGTTTTGGTTTTGTTTGGTTGGGTTTTTGTTTGGTTGGTTTTTTGTTTGTTTTTGTTTGTTTGTTTGGGTTTTGGGGGTTTTTGTTGTTTTTTTTGTTTTGGTTTGGTTTTTTGTTTGTTTGTTTTTTGTTTGTTTGGGGTTTTTTTGTTTATGGCTGTAGGCTAGAGTTAAAAGACTTCATACATTTTAATGTGGCATCTTGCATAAAAATATAACTCATTGAAGCAAATTTATGTGCTGTACACCCTTGCACATTCTGGTCTCATTAGGGTTTAAAAAAAATCTCTAGTGTAGGTGCAAAAGGGTTATTTGTGAAAAACATACAGGAGGAATAGTTAAGATAGACTAAGCAACTAATTAGTGTTTGCCCATCTAATATGACAGAAATTTTGCAAAAATATGTTGCTGTAGCGGTTGTAGCATGACATGATGCATGAAGAGGACAACATGATCATGTGCATATCAGCATGGGTTGCTGTGTCTTGCAGCGCCTTAGCCAGCTGTTGGAATTGCATGGAGCTGATATACAGATGTTTCCCTATCTCTTCCAGCATGTTTGCTGCTCAGAGTGGTAATTTTCCAGCAGAAAAGATACTTGAAGCCAGATGGAAGAAGAGAAAAACAGGGAGCACTAACCTGAACAGTAGGGTCATCTGTGGTGGTTTCATCAAGTTCTCAAGTGTCCTTTTCTCCACCTGTGCTATTTGATAGTTGTGTGAGAGACATACCTTGACAATTGAAGTGCTGTCTCATCACTGCAGATATATAGCTTGGGTTTGAAACCCTCTGTAAGCCTTCATTAACTATCACTCTGAAATAAGAAAAAAAAAAACAACAAAAGAATTCTAAGAAGTAATGGCAATTTTTGGGGGGACAGTTATTTTCTTGGGAGCCTTTGATGGTCAGTCTGTATTTGAGCTATATCTGAGGTAAGTGACTGTTACAAATCAGAGTACTCTAAGGTCGGGTCCTTTACACTTGACCTTTTATTCCCCCAGCATCCTACAGATAATCATAAAAGACAGAATTAAAAATGATTACCCTGAAAATTCCTTAAAAAAAAAAAAAAAAAGAAACAAAAATGAAAGGCAATCCAACAGTTCAGCAGAATTCCTTCTTTCCTCAGTATTTGCCAGCAATATCCCACCACTGTAATGTTACTTCGTCCATCTTTCTGTCTCTTTCTCCAAGTTTATTTTACTTTTTTTTTTGGTTGTCCAGAATTTAAAGAGGATTGTGACGGTCAGGTTTATGTACTCTATTCCAATTTGTGGCTTATTCAGGGAGCAGCAAGAGGAACCTCTTCAGCATAGGTAACAATTGCATTGGAATGTCTCTCTAAAAAAAAAAAAAAAACCAAACAAAAAACCAAACACATAAAAAACCAAAACAAACAAACAAAAACCCAAACCAAAATAAAAAACTGATGTGGAAAACCATTCCCTATTTCCATTTTATTTTCCTTCAATTGCTACAGATTAGTTCCAACACGTGCTTTTCTTTGTGCTTGAAAGAAGCTCTCTACAAGTATTTTATCTCCTTCTCTTCAGTCTCTAACATTTTCTCTTCTGCTGTTATAAAAAAGTGGAGTAATTATTGGCTGCAGTCATGCTCAGAGCAAATTTGATGTGGTCATATTTTTGTATCAATTTTGCTAAGATAATCCATATCTGTCTGAATCCCTGCACTTTCTCTTGTCCTGGGATTGTAACCTTCAGAGAGTATGTCCATCACTTTTCTCTCTACTGTACACTCTCAGCCATGCACAATCGAGTCCTTTGTTTATGCCTGGATGGTACTTTGGAAATGCAGATTCATGGTGTGATCGTACAGATGTATCTATTTACTGGGGTGGATCCCAAGATGCCTAATTGCTTTCTTGTGTCAAGGAAACTGAGTCATCTTGGATACTCCCATCATGCAGAGTGCCAGGAACCACTCATACTCCCTCAATTCCTTGGTTGGTTTATCACCTCAGATACCTGGGGAAGTGTAAGGTTACTCTGCAGAAAGGAAAATTGTTGCATATAGAAGACACCTTTTGGAATTAGGATGTTTAAAAAAATATTGCTGTGTGTTTGGAGGATTAGGATGACACTTTAATTTTCAATCAGTGCAATTGACTGTGAACGATTTGTTGCTCCGTAATAAATTAATAGGATCACCATAGTGAAAAGTATGAGAACCATAGATAATATGTTAATTTTGTTTGTGAGGTTTATTTGACAGCACCCTAAACACCTGTCAAGTTATCAAAATGATAGGCATGTAAAACTGAAAACAGCACTTGAGGTCTGGACTTCTCCTCGGGACAGAACTGCTGGCTCACTGCAACCTCATAGTGTTATGCTGTAAAGGAGTACTCATTAAATATCTGAGTTTTTCTTCAAAATAGGCAACACTTAGAGTACAGAGTCCTGGAAAGTATATGAAAGGGAAGAGACTGTGGACCTATAGTTCAGGCTGGAACAATGGTTACCTCCAAATTCTCTTTCATGAGAGATGACAGGATTTATTAAAAGCTATGCTGCCAAATTTCAGTAAAATAGTAGACATGAAGCCACTTCGATAAATCAGGTAACCAGATTGGTGGAGTGCTTCAGAGGTGAAAAATCTGAGTCTGTTAGCAGGTACATGAAAGAAAAAATATACAAGAGAAAATACAAAAGGAGAGCTTTGCTTTGAGTGCTGCTTCCAAGAATCAAAATCCCAGGAGGCAGAGTCCTGTTTATGTCAAATAAACAGTCACTAGAGACAACATAATAGCCTTCTCATAGGAAGTAGAGTTATTTAAAAGGATGTCCTTCCATCTGGGCAGAATATGAAGCCATAGTCTCATCTCTGTGTGTCTTTGACTAACTCTGTCCCCCAGTCTCTTCCTGGAGGAGGGTAAAACAGAGTAGTTTCTACCCAAAGGAACTGAACGATTGGGCACGAAAATAGGAATACAGCAGTTATAGAGATAATTTCAATGCTGTATGGTTCTTGAGAGTTCTAAAATTTGGATGAATCTTTCCAACCATTTTCTTTGATCCTGTTCTTAAAAATATACTATTGTATAGTTTCTGAACAGGACCTACAACAACAAAAGGCTTTTCTTGCAGTTTCTTCTCATTTGCTTGTGCAGTTGTACCTCACATATAAATATCACAACTACTTCTGCTCCAATAACCCACACAGAGACATTGTCTTTAGAAAAAAGTGGGAGAGTGAGGACATTGCTGGAAAGGCTTTGCTCTAAATCGACCCAAAGTCTTAGTATTTGAAAAAGCACAATTTATGCAGTGAGTGGGAGCTTAATACAAGTGCAATTAAGTGTAATGACATTGCTAAAATGCCTGAATGTTCATTCAGTTTGGCACTCAAGTCTACAAAATCAAGTCACTTTCAGGTCCAGTGGGGTCTGCAGCCACCTCAGCTCACTGTCCATGTAGCTGAGTGGCAGAAGGACAAAAAGCTGCTCTGGATATCATAGCTGGTCCATATGGTGATGAGGTGCACTGAACTAGAGCTGTTACAGCTGCTTTAAGCTGTGCAACCTCTGTTCCCCTCAGAACTCTTCTGCTGGCTCTTCACTGAAAAGATACACCCTGTGTATTGCAGTGACAAACATGGATTCAAGCTGGAAGCGGAATAGTCATATCCCTGTGGCACTTCAGATCACCTGAGCTTTGGGGAGGTTTTCATGATGTTTAGTAGCTTGCCAGTTTCTGAACAAGTGACAGCATGTGTCATGTGCTGCATGGAGATGAGGGAAGAGCTGCCTCAATAGTCCCTTTGAGGTTCTCCACTTTGCAGAGCAGCTAAACCTCCTAAAGATACTTTTTCCACCTAAGGGAGTGCCTATCTCATCTTTGTCACTCCTGGTTTATTTTATATATAGGAGAATAGACAGGCTGACAGATAAGGTTCCAACTACATTTTTTTTTTTTTATTTTCATAAATCAAGCTAGGAAAAAGAAGTGGATGAAGGGGAGGAACTCAGCTTCATCTGCGTTCTTCTGCAATGTAACTCTTTAGGTTGTCTGAAGATCTTGTAAAAACATTCAAGCCAGTACAGGAAAAAAAAAAGTCACGGTATCACTTGTCTTAAAAAACCCCAATCGACCAAACAAAAAACACCCACTCTGAAAAAACAGTTTCTGAGGCAATCTTTTTATTTATATAAGATCCATAAAGGAAAAGGCACAGTATGGCTAAATTTTGCTTGGCAAATCACATGCAGATCACAAGAGCTCAAGAGATGAAGCAGGAATATCATGTGGTGGGACTGATCCATTTAGTCTTGGCCCATTTTTGAGTGACCTCTGTGCAGCTGAATTCTCACAATATGTAAAACTGTATCTCAGCTACTGGGTTTGGGGTTTTTTGTGGAATGAAATGCAGAGTTAATTAGCATGCATTAGAATAACTTCTCGCCCTCACTTTTATTTTATTACAGAACATTTTTCTTCAAATTCACAAGTCCTCAAGTTTAAAAGATCAAGCTTGACATAAATATATCTGAAATGACAGAGACCTCTGATCAAATGAGGGAATGTTAAGCTTTTCAGCTAACAAGAAAGACTAATTACTGAAGCAAGACTTAATAATTGATGCCTTCATTCAGTATAGCTCTGAGATTTAGGTCCAATAAAGAATTTATATACCTAAAAATAGTACACACAGAACCTAATTTCCCAGCATTTGGTCCCCAGATAGGGACGCAGAATGCATATATTATTGAGGCCTTAGAGCAACAAAGCAGCCAAGAAAATTTCTCGGATCATCAGGAGGTACTAAGGTTGGTACCCTCAGCCTGCCCACAATTAGCTAGGCTGGACCTGACTGTGTTAATAATGTAGTGGATGTGGAGGTGGGAGTGGCTGAGCAGCAACTCAGCTCTCTTCTGCCATGTGATAGGAAGCATTAAGGTTTTCTAAGATGTTGTTTCTTTCAGTTCCTCATTGAATCCTCATGTCTAGAACTGGCTTAAACAGAAGAAATGGTAAAAGTAGGGAACCATTATGTTCAAGGTATATCTGAGAATGCTTGGACATGCTTTTTCACTTTCCTCAATCTAGTTACCAAGGTTTCCACCCTCAAAGCACTTAGCAGGACCTTGTACTCTGCAAAGTCAGGAAAGGCTGAAGTGGGTTTTTTTACTGCCCCTTTTTACAAAATAGCTCTTACACTGTAGCTATCTGAGAAAATGAATTTCATTATCTGGAGTGAATGAGTTCACGCATCCCTGAAGAGTGGCGCACCAAGAGTGGTGAACCATGGAGCAACAAGTCAGGCCATCAAGGTAGGACTTTCACTTCTCCTGCTTGAAATTGAAGTGGAAGATGACGAATCAGGCAGCTGAGGAGATGGAAACCCTGCAGTTCAGGTGCAAGGTAGTTAGTCAGAGTCAGCTGAGCCTTATTGCCCATGAAAAGTAAAATGATGGAGAGTTAACCAGCTCTAGGGTCAGAGATTGGCAGGTGGGGTTTCCAGTCTGGGATACATCCCTGGGTAGTAACCTAAGGTGTCAAGATGCATCTGGAAAACAGCCTAATTCAAAAAATGCAGTGCTCTGAGATTGAAAGCATTGACTCAAGTCTTCTGGTGAAACATGGTGAGTGTGTGACCTGCAGCAAGGTGTGGCTGGGACCTCAACATTCTCTGCTTTGGCAGCTGTGATGGTGGAGGTGATGTCAGGTGGTGAGGGTGACTGTAGTGGTAAGGTCTTTTGGTCAATGGGCTGCAGAGAGAGCCTGGGCCTGCACAGAGTACTGAGGTGTGGACCAAGGCTGAGGATTTGAATCATTACTGGTGCATCCAGACAAAGCCTGGTGAGTGGTTTTAACTAGGGAGGAGGGTAGTGTGTGGTTGGTCATTCCTGTTTTGAGGGGGCATTGAGTTCAGGCTGTGTTGGAGAAGGGGATTGAAGGTCTGTCTTGACTCTTGGTGTTTTACTTTGATTTGTTTATTTGTTTGCTTTGTNTGTTTTTTGCTTTAAATTGAGTGGTGAGGGTTTGCTACTGTTTTGCTTCCCGCCAAGATTGTCTGTGACTGGAAGGATTATACGGGGCTGCCATGTGGCTGCCAAGCAGAGGGGCTTCTCCAGAGGTGGACTGTACCTAATGGGGAATCAAAGGGAAGGCAGAGAGGAGTTCTACTGTTCTATGGTTAAAGAAATTAGTATTTTCTAACACACCACGTTGGTGCTTTTCTCTCTGTCTGAAAGTGAGAATTGTGTTAAATCTGAGGTTGCCTTGTACTTGAGCCAAGATAGTGATGCCTACTGCAGAAAATATTATGACTGGTGGTGACAAGTTAATATTCTTCCTACAGTTATGGCATTCCTGGAGAGCTGTAGGAAACATCCCAATGATATTTAGTAAAGTAGATGGCAGGAAATCCAGGAGCAAGCATGCTGCAGAGAGGAATCAAGCAGAAGCAGCACATTAATCAAATACATAGGAGGAAAGAAAGTGTGCTGTGCAAAATCTGATGAGTTGCCTGTTACAGTTCTTCATGGTTTTTATGCAGATAGCTTGCTGAAAAAATGATTTGTCAAGTTTATTGCTGAAGGTTACTTAATGAATATGGGATTTTGCCAGAGATAATTAAAATGACAAAGTAATTATCAGTGCGTGCTACTGCTTTTCAGAAGAGGAGTCATGCAAGTCCACATTTTAGTACAAAAGGAAGAAGCTGCAAGCAAGTTAGCTTTTCTTTAAGTTTCTTCTTTGACCCTTTTTGTTCTATTCTCTTTTTTCTTTGATCCAAATTCATCTGTACTGATGCAGCATGAAGAATGATACTTAAAAATATGTCATTATTCCCAGTCTTATTTATGTGATTCTGTGTTTTAATGTTTTGTTTTGTGGATTTTCTGGGGAGATTTTTTGATTTTTTTTTTTTTTTTTTTTTTTTTTTTTTTTTTTGTTTGTTTT